>JARFJB010000709.1:16534-119034 GCA_036346205.1 Vesta saturnalis | reverse complement strand
TATGTGTGTTATGTAAATAAGATGTGTTAACCAGTTAAAAATAAAGGTATGTTTCCTTTAATTATTTAATTACTAATTGGCCATCACGTCACAATAATTACCTGCCTATAATGCTCATTCAGATGCAGTCAGTCGCAATAGATGTTCGAGATAAGGAGGTTAAGCGGAAGTTAACTCAAACTCGTAATGCAATCAAACGTAAGCTGGAATTATTGAAGAGAGGGGAACTTGTAACATACCGTTTAGCGGAAACTGCATATAAATCTATAGTGGACTCTTTGAAGCAAATTGCTAACGCGGAAATTAAAGTAGAACCGGTGAAATCAGAGTTTAAGCAAGTACCTGCCGCAACGTCAACACCTGCCCCGTTCAAGTTCAAACTTCCTGTTGCACCTTTATTCGTTTGAAACCGGTGTGAAGCCAACACCTGCTATGTTTTGACTCCCTGTTGCACCGTCATTCGTTGAAGCGAACGTTATTTCCGAAGCAGATCCTGTCGAAGAGGAAGAAGAGTAGGTGGAACCAACTAATTTAACGAGATTACTTGATGATGCAGACGTTGCCGATGAATTCTTAGAGCAATATCATCCTTTGCCTCGTTACTATGTAGAATTACTGATCCGCGGGAAGCAACAAGTTAATACATACGGTCTTCGTTATGATGCAAGCTTAGATAAATAGGCTATCGGAGATTCTCCGGTGGATATAGAAGGTCCTAATCTAATTATAAAAGATGAGGCATATGAAATCGCTCCCGGACTATACGGGATGCTTATATTGAAAGAGCGGAAGAAGTACACGCTGAGGGATGAGATGGTATACGTTCATATTCTAGCTAAAACTAACGCATATAGGAATAATCATGACCCTCTCGGAGCAATTATGGGCACTAAGTTGTTTAAATATCGGAAGATTATTCAGCCCCTAATCAGCACAAAACGTTTCAGTCGCGTTATCATCAACAAGTTATCGAATAGAGTGAAGAAATATGTATACAGAAATACTCCTCGCGAACTTATTGTATGCTAAACTTCTGTTTAGCATACGAAATAAATTCGGCTAAATCCGTCTGCCAGAGACCATCCTGATGCTTAACGATGGTATCGCAATCACAAGTATATTCTAACAGTGATAGACTGCTATTCTAAATATCTATGGACACTCCCTTTAAAGTCGAAGTATGCCGACGAGGTTTGTTAGGCGATGACTTCCATTTTGAGGGAGGGCGGAGCAATCAGATCAAGGACGTGAATTCTATAATAAACATTTTGAAGGGTTGATGAAGAGTTATGCAATACATCATTACTCAACGTATAGTGTGAAAAAGGCGGCTTTTGTTGAAAAGGTTATAAGAACGTTGAAAAACGCGTTATACAAACGATTTAGCTTAAAAGATAAATAAACATAAATGGTTAGATATGTTGCAGGAAGTTACTTCCGAATATAATAATAAAGTGCAATCTAGGATTAGAATGAAGCGTAAGGATGTAACGGCATCAAGGTACTTATCGATGTTTCATAATATTGAGGCAATGGTGATAGCAAAATTTAAAATTTGCTATTTCGTCCGGATTTCTAAGTATAAATCAATATATGCGAAAGGTTGCACCCCTAACTTTTTCGCTGAACTATTTAAGATTGCCAAGGTGAAGGTTGGTAATACCTTTAGCTATGTAATGAAAGATCTGCAAGCTAAACCGATACTAGGTCAGTTTTACACTGAAGAACTACAGAAAACAGCTCATCCGGATATTTCTCGTTGAGACGGTGTTACGGCGTAACAAAGACTATATGTTGGATGGCTTGGTATGGATAAATCACGATGTATATATTTTCATATAATAAATAATTTGTTATATAACATGTGTATATTTTCATATATGTATAATAATAGTAATAAATAACTTCTTAATCTATGATATAATAATAAATTTCTTAACCTATAACATAATAAGAATAATGATGATAATAATAGCTTATAATAAATAATTTGTTACATAGTATTAATAAATAATTTCTTAATCTATGATATAATAATATAATAGCTAATTTCTTAACCTAAATCCTCCGTAACGGGGATATTGCAATGTCCCCAAGACATCGTACTGATACCATTAGGCAGCAAATATCTCTTATGTAGCGATAGTTAAGAGCGACTTTACGCTGTTTTGTACTATAAACGTGGTGAATTTTCGATATGACGCTGCTTGTAATATCCCCGCTCCTTAGAAATTTTAAATAATCATTAAGGCTAATCCAACCTCTAACAACAATATCCCTAACACCTTTTAACTTCCTTACCTCATAATCCTTACGTCTAAAGCTGTATATTTTTTGACGCCAAGGTCACCCATTCGTTAATTATTATTCCACTCATTGGCTCCATACCTTCCACTCCATCTGTTGACAAGTTTAATAATTCGGTTATTTCTAACATTCTCCATAGTTTTCCCAAAATTTGCGTTAACAGTTTATGTACGTTTTTCTTATTTGGTTGAAGCTAATCGCGCGTGAACTTTCTCAAGCACAAGCCCTGCTTGAAGGCATTGTTTCAAGTTACTGTAATGAATGACATACTTAGTCTTAGAATACAGCGTTGCAAGGAGTTTCCTATTTTTACCACCAGGTAGAGCACCGTGTTCAACGCAGAATGTAATGTATTTATGATGATCATGCAAATTATCCGGATATAATAGATCCACCTCTAGGATTAATCCTTCGCATGCATCATCCAGTAAATTCAAAATTAATTCGGAGGTTAATAAATTTAACTGCCCCTGGCTAAGTCACTTGAAATCATCTCGCGACAAACATTGACTTTGGGCCCATCCATATAAATTAACCGTATCTTTGTAAAGGATATAAGAGGATAATAAAATACTTATCCTTTTTGGTTTCTTTTAATGGTGTATTTTAAATTATACAATCTAAACGTTTCGATAACACTTACAGTGATCTTCGTCATTATTAATATTTGTTAAAATTGTTAAAGGTGTTGTAAACAATTTTGTCAAAGTTGAAAAATTAAAACATAAACATCAGCCTGCTGTCAACATAACAGTTTGAGAAACACATAAAGCTAACTATAAAATTAAATTTTAGTAAAGAATAACTAGGTCATTAACAATTAAATATTGTTAAACTGTCGTAAGATGACATATCAGAACACTCTCTACGACGAAAGTTAACAATCAAAAATGTCAGCCAAAAAACACATTTAACACGTACATCATAACTTGATTAAATTTTGTTACATGTGTTTTTTGGCTGACATTTTTCATTTTTAGCCTTCGCCGTTAGAGGGTGTTCTGATTTGTCATCTTTAAGACAGTTTAACAATATTTAATTTTTAATGACCTAGTTATTCTTTATTAAAATTTAATTTTATAGATGCCTTTATACGTTTCTAAAACTGTTATGTTGATAGCAGGCTGATGTTTATGTTGATTCAACGACAAAATTTACAGAAACAAGTTTAACAAATATTACTACTGACGAAGATAACTATAAGTGTTATCGAAACGTTTAGATTGTATAATTTAAAATACACTATTAAAAAAAAACCCAAAAAAGATAAGTATTTTGTTATGTGTGATAATGGTGAAAGTTTACATTTTCAGATAGGTATAAGAGGATAGTTTGCTGGGATCGTAATCATGCATATACTTATTATTAGCCTTGCTATATTTACTACAGCATTGTGTTATTCCCCCTCTTATACCCTTTTCCACAAACAGTAACATATCTACATCGGTGAGCAGCTCCAGTGTAATTTAACATGAACTGCGAGGTGTATCCGGTAGCGGTGTAAAAGAATATCGGATCTAACTTACACGTTGTTATGCAATTATTTCTAAAACTTGTAAATACGTTAACAAGTAGAGGCACATCACATGTCAGATAAACATCGATGTATAGACCTAAATTTTGAATTTGAAACTTTTGGAAAACGTTTTGAGCATGCGCATAATCACTATCTGTGATTGTCTCAACTTGCTGTAAAATCTCTTTTTATCCGGAAGGCAAGTTTTATCAAATTTAGCCCACATATCTACATATCATACGGATACACCCCGTTTTTAGTTAATAACTGCAGCTGTTCATTATTCAAATGACTTAGCGAGCTACGTAAAATTTTGAAATCGTTAAATGATAAATATGAAGATAATATATCCAGGGACTCGTTCATGAAGCGATATGAATATACAAATCGAAATTTAACTTATACCGGATGTTGCATGCTTGATCAGCACTACCTTTAAACCGATCGGAGAAATGATAGTGGTTTCTTACTTTAACATATGATCTAAGAAGGGGCGCTCGCAAATACGACAGTGGGTGCATGCATTATATTCCAACATTTGCATGTCACTTACCTTTTTCATCGGTAATGGATTATCGAAATGTTGTTGCAGATTATTCGCAATATCTAGCAGCTCATTGGGGAGCCAATTAATGCACTCCTCGCCCCTCGCAGCCGAAATTTTGATAGGGGATAGTTAAACGTGCAGTGGAATTAATATGCAATGCTGCATACGTTATGCTTCTTTTACTTAACGGTATTCCGCGTTTCGTTATCTTTAAAATCCTGCACTAAACATTCCAAGTTGCAATATGAAATAAAGGGAGCAGTCTGTTTAAACTCATAATTCTTAAAATGAACATTCGATCCCGGTTTAGGCATCTCTATCCTACACTTATTAATTAACTTACAATCTAATTTATGATTACTAAGTTTAATTTCCGAACTAGAATAGTGTAGGCATCTATCGCATGGATATAATTTCTTATGATTCTTCGTTAACTGTGATTAACTTGATCCAGCAGAAATGAAATTTCACTATTTTATCATCATCCTTAGTTGTTCCAAGTCTTGAAATGTCATCATCTATTTCGCTCTCAATTTCATAATTCTGCTGGGTCTTTAATAAATTAACATATTACTGCTTCTTATCATTACATAAATATACGGGTACTGGGGTATATGTAGTTACATCTTTTCTAATAAGAGCATACACGTTCAAGGATAACTTAGGATTTCCTTTAAAAATTTAGGGATTTAGTTTAAGTCATGGGAAACTGCATATCTTCAAAATTTAGAATTTCAATACAGTAGGGATAGGATGTGACGCAATTAGAGCCGCGAGGAGCGGGAAAGAGTAGACGCTAAAGACCGCCCGAAATAGGATTCATCATTATTTTTTACATTAATAATGCATTTCTTATTTTTATTTGAGGGGGTAAATTTATATAAGAGAACGCTCTTATTAAAGTTCACCTGTTCGCGTTTACAGATAGTTTTTAAAACTATGATGAAAAGATGGTCCTAATGTCCTATGTCCTAAATTAATTGTAATACCGGTACTCGCCCTGGATTTAAAGCTGTAGCCAAATCCCTTCACTTGACTGTACCCTTGCTTCCGCGGGACATTCCTTCAGCTGGTTTTCTTATCTGCTTTAGTACTTTTCTGTACCGCTCCAATTTCCCTGCAACGCTAGATGTAAAAATTCTTAAGTTAACGTCAATGATGTTGGTTACTTTACTGATTCTATACTCATTATGAGTATTGTGATGCTTATAAAACTGTTCAATCATTGTTAAAGACGAATCAACATTTTCGATTAAAGCCATTTCTAAAAAATAAATCATGAAAATGGATTTACTATAAATGATAAACATTGTACCTGAGTATGTAATTAAAAATTATTATTAATTTTATTAAATACATAAATAAAAAGTTTA
Organism: Vesta saturnalis; assembly: GCA_036346205.1. NCBI lineage: Eukaryota > Metazoa > Arthropoda > Insecta > Coleoptera > Lampyridae > Vesta > Vesta saturnalis. Next base: position 113,291 of record JARFJB010000709.1, on the reverse strand, counting down.
CCTCGAGTAGGATTTGAACCTACGACCTGTACTTTGCTAGAATACCACGCTAACCAACTGCGCTATCGAGATTCAAGCCCCGATCGATGTAAATTTTGTCTTTATGTATGTAGAACTGATGTAAATTCTAAATATAATGAGATTAGAATCAAATTACAGTTCTACTCACATAAAGACAAAATTTACATGGATTGATTGAATATACCAGTTAGAGAACTCTAGCACAGGTCATAGGTTCAAATCCTACTGAGGTAAACTTTATTTGTATTAATAAAATTAATAATACTAATTACATACTATTTGAACTTATTCGTTCGTAACAAAAACTATAATAATTGTACCTGAGTATCTAGAACGAACTGTAGCAACAAGTAATACAATATGGTGAACTCTACCAACCCTAGATTTTATCGATATAACTTGTAAGCCCCCTTTTCTGGATGAGAGCAGGTTTCTCTTTTAAGGATAGCTTACTAATTATTTTGTGTTTTACCTCGGCTAGGTCAGGGAGTAGGGGTGGATTGCTTTTAGACTCATATACCTATTAAACAAAACCTTACCTCGGTTTAATACATATATTTAAACAAAAGATTATTGGTTATAATAATACATGAAAATAATAAAAATAAAAAGTATTCTGGTAAAATAAAATTAATGTTCTTAAATAAATAAATCTTGGAAAAATAATGTAACTTAAAATTCGGTTTTAATTTCGCCTGGACGGTGGCAGCCCACCGTACACCAGCGTGATCCGGGCTCCTCGACGCTGGAGGTGGTAAATCCCTCGGTTTGACACCTGCGGCACAGGGGTCGCCAGTGAGTCGATGGTCGGTTTTGAAAAGTTCTGTAAATCAACCGCGTTATATACAGTATTTAAAACAACTAAATAAATGGTGGATTTTGTTTATTTCTAAACAATTATAAGGTGTTCGGGTGAAAAAGAATGCAACGGTGTGTGCACAATTTCAAGGAGGATTACTGTGTTTTTGCCAGGTAAGTTTATTCTGATTTAGTTTAATTAGTATTTAAGAAAATGTTGAATTGAGGTTAAGCGTAATTCAAATTTCTATCAGGGACTGGCTCTTTATTACTTATTTTCTTAAGTAACGTTTTGCAATTCGAACAGGTTAAGAAATAGCAGGACCAACACAGGTTTTGGTATGTACACGATTTGTGTTAATACAATTTTGGGTCAGGCAACGGTTGGATGTTATATATTTAATTTCTAAGGGAAATTCTAACTAATTATAAATACTATATACAATCAAAATATCTACAAGGGTTATTCAACGGTTGCAAGTCGTAATTTACGATTTGAAGGTTTAGGTGATGCATGAATATTTCCAAACATGTGTGGTTGAAAATATTGATAAGAGTTCATTCAATGTATAAAATGGAACGTTGACCTTCGTTTGATTTAATACAAAATAGGATGATTCTTTACTATAATTGAATATGATTTCTTATTTGTGGAAATGGATATGTAATTTCCCTACGAATAATTATCTTCAGTATTAATTGTTAAAGCAGAATAAATTGCTTTATTTTAATTAGTGTAAGGGATTTCTTATTTTCAAATAGAAATTCGTTTACTTTTGAAGTAAATCGTAAAATTTACTTTTAGTTGTATCAATGTAATATTTTACACATTCAGGTTGGTTTTTCGGTAACAATTTGGGATTTAATATTCAGGTGTCTTTTTGTGATATACAGGGGGAGTAAATTATAAGTGTTGATAGCCAAGCAGGGAGCTCGAGCTAAATCAACAAATTCTAGTGATTCTATTTATTCAAAGCTGTAACGGACGCTTCGAATATATAGAATTATATACAGGAGGTTCAGGATATATTGGTTGTTTATTTATAATTGCGTTAATAGCCAAGCCAATGGGCTCAATAGTCTAAATTAACGAATCTTAGAGATCCTATTTATTCAAAGTTATTACGGACACTGTGAATATATAGAACTTTTACAGGTGTTTCAGGATAGCTCAATTCTTACGTGTTGATAGCCAAGCAGGGAGCTCGAGCTAAATCAACAAATGCTAGGGATTCTACTTATTCAAAGTTATAACGGACACTATGAATATGTAGAACTTTATACAGGTGGTTCAGGATAGACGTGGTAATTGCCGTTTTTGGAGGTTATAGCGCTCGATTTGAACTTCCAGACGTTGCTTAAAGCCCCATTTGCTAGGAGAAGCCCTATAATAATCCAGGTGATCGCCGGTGCTAAACCAGTCAATCTACCGAAGATCAGTATAATACGCAAAACCTCTTTTGACGTCAATTACTTTCTTAAGGATGGTTGGTTAATAGGAATTTCTAGGTATTACAACTATTTTCATAAAAATCGGTTACACTTCGGAGTATTTGAATTCTATTTAAATTTAATTGAAATTGCTTTAAGAGCTGTCAGGCGGTTATGTTCTCGAATAGAGAAATTTATGTGTAATAAATAAATTATTACAAACAGGCAGGCAGGAGAGTATATTTGCAGAGATGCGTTCTACAAAATAGAAGTTTCAGGTGTAATAATAATTACAAAACAGGCAGGCAGGAGAATATCTGAAGAGAAGCGTTCTACAGATAGAAGTTTCAGGTGTAATAATAATTACAAAACAGGCAGGCAGGAGAATATCTGAAGAGAAGCGTTCTACAGATAGAAGTTTCAGGTGTAATAATAATTACAAAACAGGCAGGCAGGAGAATATCTGAAGAGAAGCGTTCTACAGATAGAAGTAATTTAAAAGTGCCCAAAATTTCGCTTATAAACCTTGCGAATGAGTGGGGTTATGGGAGGAAATGTCGCAACGATTCTGCACATCGTGAAAGGGGGTACCGGTGCGCACGCAAAAGTGCTGATTATTTACCTTTATCGGGCACTGGAATAAAAATGAATTATTCTTAAAACATTATCTTAATAATTTTTATTACAATAATAATTAATTTTTCTTACTCAATTCTGGCTCGTTACAAACTAAAGCTTCAAATATAAATATATGGATTACCTGGAGCGATGCAAGTAATTAGAATAGCAGCTAAGATACAGCAGCAAGCACGTTATTAAAATATGATCAGTTAAATCTAAAAAAATCGTCTATATAATTACCGCTCTAAGTAAAATGAAAAAAAAACATACCTGAATATATCTCTTAAACGACTGAACTGGGGCAGCAAATAAAACAACAAGCAATTTTTGTGCAGTAGTAGCGAGAAATGCTAAAAATTGATTAATATTCCTATTTAATTATTATTTTTAAAGTATGAAAAGAACTTACCTGGTCAATATCACGATAACGACGGAGATAATCCCATATGGTATAACGCTCCTACTTATACGCTAAGGGTGTTATTGTATTATAAAGGGTCAAGAGTGTTATCAATAATGTACTTTAGAAATACCTGTATGTAATTTCACAACTCAGTGACATGGAAATTGCAACACCAAGAAGTGGCAATTTTTGACCAAACTTAGCAGAAACGTTTAACTACTGAAAGGTAGCAATTGATTAGAATTTCAAATAAAAATAACAAAATATAAACATAATTTTTATTAATAATGGATTGATGCCCACCGCCCACCGTTGGTTACATACTCCTCCACTCGCCGTGGCATCTATTCTAGCAGATGGGCGATGTGCTATTGAGGTGTGGTGTCCCAAGTAACCTGTGATTCGTGCTATAGAGCTTGCGGCGTCTGCGGAGGATGCTGCAGGATTCTCAGTCTTCTCCCCATAATGTCTCAAAGATGCTCGATGGGCGAAAGGTCGGGAAATCTGGGTGAAAATGGCAAGAGATTAACATTATCCTCTGCAAATTGGATCAAAGAACGTCTTGCAATGTGGGAGCGGGCATTATACTGATGCAAAAGTGGGTCTTCCAACTGCTGAGAAAATGGATGTATATGGGGTTCAACCACCTCATCCACATATCGTTGGGTGTTTATATTGCCTCGGATGAATATCAAACTAGACCTACCCCCATAAGTTATAGCACCCCATACCATAATCCCTACAGTTCAGTGCACATGCCTCGCAACAGAAGTTCTACATTTCGACGTTCCGCACTCTTCGTCTGACCCTCATACGGCCATCATGCATCCCCAAACGAATCGAGATTTATCAGTAAACACCACCCTATGCTACTCTTGGTTCCAGTGCAGTCGCAACCTACACCACTCCAAACATTGCCCTCGATGTTGAGTCGTTATTGGTAGCACAAGATGTGCCCGATAGGATTGTAAGCTAAAAGCTCTGATTCTGCGGTAAATTGCTGGAAGGGTTACAGGACGACCTTCGTTAGCTAACCATGGATCGGCAATTGATCTTATACTTGAGAATCGGTCTCTTGTTGCCATAAGTTGAAGATGGCGGTGCTGCACCTCATTTGTTCTTCTTCGCCCTCCGATTCCTCTTTTGCGGCATTCCTGACTCTCCCTAGTCCATGTCTGACAGCAGCGCATGGTGGTGGTTTGGTTCAGGTTTTAAGGCGATTTACGATTTATCTGAACGGAAAACCATCTTCGCGCAAACAACAATACAACCTCTGACGAATTCGCTTAATTGGCGATAATTTCCACGTTGGCGCACTCTTAGTCATGATCATAGCCTCAAAACACACAAGCGAAAACAATAAAGAACTGAACACAATCTCGCACAATTTACACCTGACAAAATTGTTCGAAACAACTTAACGAACTGTCAGATAAGCCATTACCACTTGATGCATATGAATGAAATTGTAATTAATTGCTACAATTTATTAGTTAAACGTTTCTTTCAAGTTTGGTAAAAAAATTCCTACCCCTTCTTGGTGTTGCAATCTCCATGTCACTGAGTATAAATGCTACTTTTTACATACCGATGTTTTTTATTATTGCCCTCACCATTTGAATAATTACTTTCATGCTCTATGTTGTGCTTGTTTTTTACTTCAGCTGATTAAGAATCAAATTATTATACCTATAGCGATAATTATAATTTTTAGTGCAAACATAGTAATCAAGTTAATAAAGGCCATGTTTGAATTTTATAATCAGCAGATATATGTCTTATCTACTGTAAATTCATCACCTCCGCTATTTATAACAACTTGTCAACATAAATTACCAATTAGTATAGCAGAAATATTTTTCTAGTAATTCGAGAAAACATAAGTACCTGATAAAAGATATACATCTGGTAACAAATACAACCTTACACATGGAAAACATAATTTTTTAATGCAATAATGAAGATATAAACCAATATGTTATAGTATTATCTACTTCAATTATTTTTCCACCATTTAAAATATTATAAATACATGGTCAAAAATATATACCTAGTAACAAAACATTACACGGCGAAAACAGTTTTTTCCATTGCGGTGTTACGCTCGAAAATGAAATTAACACGGCAGGTAACAGATAATTATTTGTGCAGGGCCGTGGGCGTGTCTTTGAATTTGATGGTGGTTAGTCGTATTGTCGAGGGTGTATTGGGAAGAGTACGTCACAATTAGAATAAAGGTAGGTAATGGGCGCCAGACTGTTATTAAAACAAAATCGGTAATAATACACCTGGGCATACGTAGATAAATCAGCTTCAAATAGTCAAAAGGTCTCACTTACCTTTACGTGGGCTACCTCCAGGAGCACGTCGGAGATGTATCGAAACTTTGGCTCCAGAATAAATCTCAAAATATCCACACGCTCAAATACTAACGCAGAGTGTACGCAAATCAGCTGTTGGGGTTCTTTAACTTAATGTTTTGTAATGTTACCTCCAACGCTAAACAAAATAGGCTCACACAAAAAAAAACAACGCTAAATGTTTCGCTTAATTATTACAAAATCAAATTCAAATAATAATCATCTCCAAAACTGTCATCCATTGAACTCAAAATAAAATAAGTAGACATAAACTAGATAAATGTCATTCAAAATTTGTCTAATTTGTGGGTGGGTGGTGGGTGGTTGGTGGGTGGGTGGATGGGTGTGGTGTGTTGTGTGTGTGTGGTTGTGTGTGTGTGTGTGTGTGTGTGTGTGTGTGTTGTTGTGTGTGTGTGTGTGTTGTGTTTGTTGTGTGTGTGTGTGTGTGTGTGTGTGTGTGTGTGTGTGTGTGTGTGTGTGTGTGGTGTGTGTGTGTGTGTGTGTGTGTTTGTGTGTGTGTGTGTGTGTGTGTGTGTGTGTGTGTGTGTGTGTGTGTGTGTGTGTGTGTGTGTGTGTGTGTGTGTGTGTGTTTGTGTGTGTGTGTGTGTGTGTGTGTGTGTGTGTGTGTGTGTGTGTGTGTGTGTGTGTTATTGTGTGTGTGTGTGTGTGTGTGTGTGTGTGTGTGTGTGTGTGTGTGTGTGTGTGTGGTGTTGTGTTGGTGTTGTGTGTGTGTGTGTTGTTGTTGTTGTGTTTTGTGTGTGTGTGTGTGTGTGTGTGTTGTGTGTGTGTTGTTGTGCGTGTGTGTGGTGTTGCGTTGGTTGTTTTGTGTTGTGTGGTGTGGTTGTGTGTGTGTGGTTGAAATTGGCGGGCTTTGGCTTGCCATGATATCCGCGGTCTGGTATTTTAAACCGAAGTCGTGTAGTGAATTGTGTGTCTTTGAATTGTTTCGTTTGAATTCGTGAACTAATTGTGATTTTTGAGTAATTGTTTGATTTAACCTGTTTGTAATTATAAGTGTTTGGATTGTTTTTTTGAATTTGATGTATCTATTTGGTTAATGTTGGAATTTTTGGCACCATTGTTGGTATTTTTAGTCTTTTACGTGTGTTCCAATGTAAATTGTTCATTTTAATTATATCCTTTGGTTTCTCTACTGTGTGGTTTTGCCCCTTGTTGCGAGAAAGTTAAAAGTCCGTTTGGCTTAAATGTCAACTTAAAGTGCGTTACCTTTTAATCACAATGAATGTGAATTGTGCGGCACATGTTTATTTGAAACCTATAAGAGGGTGTGTGAATGTTTTTATTTTAAATTAATAAACAGAGCTCACTACAATTTGCGGAGAGCTTATTATTAAAAGTTTGGTTAAAGTGTTGAATTGTCTTGTAAGTGTCTTTGCAGATTACTTCATACCCATTCTTGTGGAATTAATAAATTAACTTTGACGGCCTTAGAAAAATTCTTTGGGTTGTTTAAGAAATTGAAATGAAACTTAAAATTTGAAAAAGAAAAACTAGATTATTTAAACCTTAGTAATAGTATATAATAAAGGGGAAATTATTAATTTTATAGTACATTTAAATTTACGGTGGAAATTCCGAAAGAAGATTTCCCAATAAAAGATTACCAAGGAATTAGTTTTAAGGAAAAATTCAAAATACAAAAATTCATTGAAGGGTAACAAAAAGTTAAACTTAAGAAAAAACAAGGAATTTTAAATTCCAGTTATTTTAAAATGTGGAAAGGTTTTAAGGAAAAGAATTTTAAAAGACATTTTTAAAAACCAAACCAATAATACCTTAAAATGTGATTAAACAACAAACAAAATTATTAACAGTCATCTTAAAACCATCTTCCTTTATTAAATGTGCCAGGAAACCCAACAAATTAGGAGTTTTAAAAATTCATCTTAAAATAAACCTTATTAAATTTAATGAGGCAACCAATGTAATGCAACAAATTCAAAAAATTTCCTTATTTATCTCAAGGGAAAAAGAAACCGTTTTTTTTTATCCACTGTTTAATAAAGTTTTGTAAAACCCCTTTGCCGGCCCTCCAAATGTCGCCTTTCATACTAAACATCGCGTTCGGTCGGAATTAAACTAAACATAACGCAACAAAATTTGATCTAAGGGGGGAAGGACTTTATTTGAACCAAAGAAGGGGTTGATTTAATTTAAATGTATCAATATGATAAATGGTGAAATGTTATGGTTCGATAATAAGTTGTTAAAACATTTTTAGAGGTGTTATGTGTGTTGCTCTCTAATTGATGTGTGTGAATGTGAGCTTTGTAGTAAGAATAGTATTTGGTCTTCAGTGTAGGAATGAATATTTCGACAGCTTGAGAAATTTAACGCATTTAAATAAGTGAAATTTTAAAAGTGTGAAATGGTTTGTATGGAGAAATAAATTGTTTGGGACATTTTGTAAACGCTGGAAACGAGCAAGTGTTTTCGCAATCAAATTGTTATTACATGGTTTGTTCAAAGTTTAGGTTGAATTAATGTGAATTTGATATGTAACAAATTTTGGTTACGAATCTGTGAGATAGGTTACGTTCAAGTGTATGTATGAATTGTGGAGTTGAACAATTCATATTTGAAACTTTTAAAAGTCGACTTTATGTTATGAGTAATATGTAACGTAATGTGAATTAAATCTTACATAGTGTAAATGTGAGTAAGAGTTTGTGCGTTTGTGGTTCTATCTAATGTGTATGTAGGCCCTCCAGTTGTTGATGTCTAAAATCATGCTTCAAGTAAAATTGATGTGATTAATGGATTGCAAAAATACAATTCTGTCAATATCTTAATAGTCTTCTATTGAAGTGTGAGTCATGTTAACTAATGTGATGTTCAATTTAAATTAGGTAAAATATTAAGAGTCATCGTGAAGTTTATTCAAGGGTCAGTGGGATTGGTAAATATTTAAACTTTAAAACCCAAGTGTAAATGCAATGTGATGTGATATCGTATTAAAACGTTTTTAACGTCTTGATATGTTTAAATGTTTGAAGTTTGACCTAGTGTTATGCATAAATCAAAATATACCATTGCTCTTAAATCCGTTTCAAGTTATGCGATCATGTGCATGTGATGTGCATTGCGCATGATAAATTAAGTTTTTTTGCGTTGAGTCAATGTGCGATGCGGATAGGCTAACAAGCTTTAATTGACAAAAAACCGATTTGCATTCATAGCAACCAGTGTTGCTCAGGATAACTATAAGCAAAAAATTTAATTGTATGGTTCTTGGCCGTGTGGTTGCCAGTGGAAACGGTGTTAAATTATTGATATTTTTGAATTATGAATTATGATCAGTGATTAATGAAAATGATAAATTGTTTACATTAATTATAACATTATGTTTATATGAACGTAATGTTTGCGGTGGAAGCAGTAGGGCTTTAACGAATCATGGGCACTGTTGTTTCATACCAAAGGTATCAGGAAGAGTGGGCAAATTGATCATTAAATTTGAATATGAAACTTTTAAGGGTATCAAAAGCAAATTGGTTTTCATGGTGTTCGAAAGATATTTAACTTTCGAAAGCGAAAAAGCCCTCTTAGTAAACACACAAATTTCGGTTTCCCGCCAAACAATTCAGGACCTACACTAGTTTTAAAATTAATGTGAAACCCGACAACCTCTACAACGAAAAGATTCATTAGTTTAAAAATACAAATAATACGTCAAAGAAAAAACAAAACCAACCAATAAGAATACAAACCTTACTCAATCAAGAAATGGGTTGGCCGGGGCAAGGACCTTAGAAATCAGGGGGGCCTGTTTGGCCTTCCAACAGAAGCGCGGGTGGGCAATCGCCTAAACCGAAAGTGGGTACCAGAGGAAATGGGTGTGGCTTATACGTCACATTGGTGCTATGACTCTAAAATGCGCCAACCTTAATCTTTGATAATAAATTTTGAGCTACCACTGGTTTCCACGAAAATTAAAAACATCTCGTATTTGTAACACTTATAAAGTCGTATAATTAGCAATCAAATTTATTGAAATTCTACGCACAGATACTCTACCTTATGACACATCACACCGTTGAAATAAATATTTGAGCCACCATTAGTTGCCACAAACATTTTAAATAATCTCTCTTTTATAACACAAAATCTTCGCAACTATTAAAATATGTATAACATTTTTAATTATCAATCCAATTTAATAAAATATTACACACATCACATCGTCGATGAGAAATTTTTGAGCCACCACTTGTTTCGACGAAAATTTAAAAAAAATCCTGTTTTGATAGCATTTTTAAAATCGTCGCCAACAATTAAAATGCGTATACCCTTTTTAATCATCAATCAAATATAATGAAATTGTACACCCACATACTCTAACTTATGACAAATCACATATAAAATCGTTGCTAACTATAAAAATATGTATAACTTTTTTAATTATCAATCAAATTTAATGAAACACACAGATGCTCTATCTAATCACACATCACATTGTTGATACAACTGTATATTAATATTTTATAAAAGTTTTGGTTATACGCAAACTGGTTGAATGTAACGTCACCGTCGTTAAAAATCGATCGCCATCTTCAATATTAACTTACAATACGGCGTTCTAGTTTCTTGTGGAATTAATAACATTAATAACATACGACGGCCTTAAGTAACACAAATTCTTTGAAATGTCTTAGGGTTGATTGAAACTTATTAAAGTCGAACCCAAAGAGGAAGAAGGACTAGATTTACTTCTAACCCAACCATTCATGGTCAATAGTGATATAATAAAGGGTGAAATTGATTATGGTTTCAGTAGTACAGAGTTTAACACCATTTTTACAGATGATGTAAATATCAAGAAAGAAGACACCTCATCTCTAATAAAAGATGTGAGCTCAAGGGAATCAGCTTATATAATGGAAAACAATATCAAACATATCATAATCATTCAGTGTGAAGGTAATCAATTTAATAGTTCAACAACAATGAATGAAAATTTAAAACAGGACATTTTAAAATACAGTTCAAATTTTAAACATAAGTGTGACCAATGCGTTTGTATAGGAAAAAGCAAATTGGGTTTGAAAAGACATCTTTTAAAACACACTACCATGTATGAATACAAATGTAGCCAATGTGATTATACAACAAATCAAAAAAGTTATTTAACAGTTCATCTTCAAAAACACTCTTCAAGTAAAGAATTCAAATGTGACCAATGTGAATATGCAACAAATTACAAACGTACTTTTACAATTCATCTTAAAAATCACTCTTCAACTTCAAATTATGAATTCGTATGCAACCAATGTGATTATGCAACAAATATAAAATATAATTTTAAAACTCATCTTAAAATTCACTCTTCAAGTTATGAATTCATATGTAACCAATGTGATTTTGCAACAAAGCACAAAAGTAGTTTAAAAGCTCATCTTAAAAAGCATTCTTCAATTTATGAATTCAAATGCGGCCAATGTGACTATGTAGCACATCGCAAAGCCAATTTTAATATCCATCTTAAAAAACACTCTTCAAGTAAAGAATTCAAATGTGACCAATGTGAATATGCAACAAATTACAAACGTACTTTTACAATTCATCTTAAAAATCACTCTTCAACTTCAAATTATGAATTCGTATGCAACCAATGTGATTATGCAACAAATCTAAAATATAATTTTAAAACTCATCTTAAAATTCACTCTTCAAGTTATGAATTCAAATGCAGCCAATGTGACTATGCAACACATCACAAAAACAATTTTAATATCCATCTTAAAAAACACTCTTCAAGTAAAGAATTCAAATGTGACCAATGTGAATATGCAGCAAATAACAAACGTTATTTAACAATTCACCTTAAAAAACACTCTAGAAGTTATGAATTCAAATGCAACCATTGTGTTTATGCAACAAATCAGAAATATCATTTAAAAAGGCATCTTAAAAAACACTTTTCAAGTTATGAATTCAAATGCTGCCAATGTGATTATGCAGCAAAACGAAAACAAGATTTAAAAATTCATCTTAGAAGGCATTTTTCAGTTTATGAATTTAAATGTGGCCAATGTGAATATGCAACAAATAACAAACATTATTTAACAATGCACCTTAAAAAACACTCTACAAGTTATGAATTCAAATGCAACCATTGTGATTATGCATCAAATCGGAAAGATTATTTAAAAAAGCATCTTAAAAAACACTTTTCAAGTTATGAATTCAAATGCTGCCAATGTGATTATGCAGCAAAACGAAAACAAGATTTAAAAAGTCATCTTAAAAAGCATTTTTGAATTTATGAATTCAAGTGCGACCAATGTGATTATGCAACAAATGACAAATATATTATTTAACAATTCACCTTAAAAACCACTCTATAAGTTATGAATTCAAATGCAACCATTGTGATTATGCAACAAATCGGAAAGATCATTTAAAAAGTCATCTTAAAAAACACTTTTCAAGTTATGAATTCAAATGCTGCCAATGTGATTATGCAGCAAAACGAAAACAAGATTTAACAATTCATCTTAAAAATCACTCTTCAAGTTATGAATTTATATGCAACCATTGTTATTATGCAACAAATCGCAAAGGTGATTTAACAGTTCATCTTAAAAAACACTCTTCAAATTATGAATTCAAATGTGGCCAATGTGATTATGCAACATATCACAAACGTAGTTTAACTTTCCATCTTAAAAATCACTCTTCAGGTTATGAATTCACATGCAACCAATGTGATTATGCAACAAATCACAAATGTAGTTTAAAGATTCATCTTAAAAAGCATTCTTCAATTTATGATTTCAAATGTGACTATGCAACACATCGCAAAGACAATTTTAATATCCATCTTAAAAAACACTCTTCAAGTAAAGAATCCAAATGTGACCAATGTGAATATGCAACACATCACAAATGTAATTTAACAGTTCATCTTAAAAAACACTTTTAAGGTATGAATTTAAATGCAGCCAATGTGATTATGCAACACCTGGCAAAGATAATTTCAAAATTAATCTTAAAAAACACGTCAAGTAAAGAATTCAAATGTAACCAGTGTGATTATAGAACACATTGCAAATATACTTTTAAAAATTCATCTTAAAAACGATATCTGCAAGAATTTTGGCTTTGTTGTAATTGAGTTTGCACACATCTAGAAAAAATTTGGTCACTAATACTTTACCGTATAATTTGTGAACAGCACCATTTTAATTTTTTATCATCTGTTGTCATAACTACCTTTGTCTTACCCATTACTTGACGTTCTCATTCAAATTTGGTTGTAGAGCACAAAATTAAGAACACCACAATACAATTGTAAAGGCTAAAAATACTACTTATAGTAGTAAACAATAATTTATTTATTGGTGATACCTATTTATTATTTCATAAATTACCTATATGTGAACATTAGATATCTTATAGTTAGTAAACGTATTTATAGGTTAATGTTTAATTTATAAATGTAACTTGGTTGTTGTAGTGTTTATGCTTAATTTATAATATTGTATACAGGGTGACCCAAACTTTATGGCCAAAACGAAAACAGCTGATTCCTCTGGCCAAAAGGAACAAAAAAATTGTTAATACAGGGTGTGTCTATTTTTGATGGTTTCCAAGATGTTAGCTTTTTTAATTTTTCTATTTCGTGGAATTATTTTTAAATCACGCTGTATCTTCCAAACTAGAAGAGTTACAAGAAAACAGGAGAAATTTGTAGAAGATGAAATTGCCTTAAAGAATATTGAATTCATTCGAGACAAACTCATCATTCAACATTTTTAATGACATAATGAATTCAGAAATGATTTTTTTCAAATCAAGACAAATTTCAAGAGGAATATTTTTCCAATAGAGATGGATTTGATACATGGCCGATAAAGGAAAAACTTCCTTTTTTCATAAGCTTCACAACGATATGAAAAAAACTTATGGTTGACGTACTAATTACTGAATTGTTACAGGAATACACCTCAGGAAAAACTTTTAGAGCATAAAATTACCTTCAAAAATATGGTAGAGTAGATGAGAATTGACGATTTGTCCCTCACTTTTCAATCAATCTGTACATTTACGGCAAGAAATACGTCTCCTTTACTGATATCTTTTCATCACCGTAGCAACGACTTGACATTAGTAAGTTAGTTGTCAAAATTTGTTTGCTATTACAGTTTTGCTGATTTCAATACGAGTTCTTTCTGTTGTAGTGATATTGTAATTTAGTTTTTGAGTCGTTCTTGTTATTATTATTGTTCTTGTTCGTGTTCGTGTTTTCCTTCCTGAGTCATGTTTTCAAATGAAGAATATGCCGATATTCATTATTATTATGGTGTTGCCCAAGGGAATGCGAGTGAGGCTGCTAGACTTGCAGCTGCTTTCCCAAGAAGAATTCATCCAGAAAGGAGAGTTTTCTCTAGAGTACACACTGCTGTAAGAGAGAGAGGATCTTTTAGGATCCTAAGAGATCAAGAGGAATTTCATAATGCTGAGAGGATTGACGACGTAATCCAGCATTTCGAAGCAAATCCTGAGACTAGCTTGCGGCGGTCATCCAATGTATTGCAGATGCCACGAGAAACAATACGGAGAACTCTTAAGGCTGACGGAAGACGTGCGTATCACGTGACGGGAGTTCAAGAACTTTTAGATGGAGATCTAGGTCGGCGGATTGAGTTTTGCCAATGGTATCTCAATTCAGTTAGGAATGATCGAGATTTCCAAAAAGCAATCTTGTGGACGGATGAGGCCACCTTTACAAGGTCAGGCATCTTCAATATCCATAACACGCACGTCTGGGCACATGAGAACCCACATACTATGAGACCAAATAGCTTTCAACACCAGTTCAAAGTTAATGTTTGGGTTGGTTTACTCAACAATCAACTTATTGGTCCATATATTCTACCAAATAGAGTCAATTCAGTGAATTTTTTGAATGTCCTTCAAGAAAACCTCCCTGAATTGATGGAGGAGGTTTCATCGGCAACAAGAGCAGATATGTGGGTTCAACTTGATGGTTGTCCTGCCCACTACGGAAGAGGTGTGAGAGATTGGCTAAACGAACATTATTCCCAACGTTGGATTGGAAGAGGTGGTACAGTGGCGTGGCCTCCAAGATCTGCAGATCTCACTCCTCTGGATTTCTTCCTCTGGGGATCTCTCAAGGAATTGGTCTACAGCACTCAACCAACAACCAGGGAAGATCTTATTGAAGCAATTCATAGATCAAGTTGGCTGATAACACAGAGACAAATTGCTTCAGCGACAGCTTCAGTACGAAGACGGTGTGTCCAGTGTATAGCAGCAAACGGCAGTCATTTTGAAGCAACTCTTGACAATTGAATAAAAGGTTCGAAATTGCTTAATTTTGGCCACAGGAATCATTAGTTTCAATTTCACCATCGAGTCCTGGTCACTCAACATTGTTATTATCTATTAATGGATTTGATTATGGTACCTCGATTAAATCTTGAAATTTGAAAAAAACTCATTTGTGAATTCATTATGTCATTAAAAATGTTGAATGATGAGCTTGTCTCGAATGAATTCAATATTCTTTAAGGCAATTTCATCTTCTACAAATTTCTCCTAATGTGTTTTCTTCTAACTTTTCTAGTTTGGAAGATACAGCGTGATTTAAAAAATAAGTCCACGAAATAGAAAAAATTAAAAGGAAGTTAACATCTTGGAAACCATCAACAATAGACACACCCTGTATTAACAATTTTTTGTTACTTTTGGCCAGAGGAATCAGCTGTTTTCGTTTGGGTCACCCTGTATAAGTATATAATAGGTTAGTGTTTAATTTATAAGTGCAACTTCATTGGAATAGTTCAATACTTATGCTCTATATGTGTCGATAACAATTACAGAAGATGAACATGCAAACATAAACCTGCTATTAATAGAACAGTTTGATAAAATGTATTAAAGAATTAAATTTTAGTAAAACCATTGTTTATACATTTATAGTTATACCACCTAGTAGCGCTAATGGGTGCTGCGACATCTTAATTAATCTAAGTACTACACATATGTTAAATGGTTTATGGACCCAGTACGTACAATTAAATTTAAAAATGTTATTTGTTACATTTATTATTAATATTAATTGGAGATTATGTAAGCCCGTGCGAAATGTGAATATTACTCTTTGTCAACATTATTCTAAGTTTCTGTGTTTCATTCACTATAATAAATCACTGAAGTCCATTTGGATATTAGAAAATAATGATATAGGTATGTTAATAAGCACTCTAAATTTAACGAATGATTAAGAAAATATGAAGAATTTCATTCAGTATATCATGCTACACCTACCATAACCACTGTTTTAAAGCGGCAACATGTCTGCAAGCAAATAGAAGTTTTACAGCTAAAGAAATGAGGTTCCTCTCAATTCAAAATTCCTGAATTTAATTTTACTTTATTGAGTTTTGTTATATTATTAACTTACTTACCTAAAGGGAAAGTTGTAATCGGTTAAAAAATTTAAAATTGAACTCACTTCAGAAATATCCGTTCGACCGGGTCCAAAAAATTAATTTTTGAGAAATGTCGAAAATATCTGTATATGTGTGATTATATTCAAACTTGACATAAATGTTTAACAATTAGCGATTTGTAGTGGTGGTGAAGCTGAGGAGCAAAAAGAGTGGTGAATTTTATTTTCGGAATAACAAAAAATTGAAAAGCGATTCAAATTTGATAAAGGTAGGTATGTGATTGAATCGATTTAAACAATAAACAGTGGGAGAGTCTTTTGAGTCAGCTGTAGTAGAACATTTATTAAGACAATAATTTCTCAACATTCTTGTTTAATTTGTTCATCTTGTTTTTTATCTACACAAAATTTTAGGGTAGTGCTTGACCAAGTTAAACAAAGATTGTAGAAATTTGAACCACTAAAATTTTCTTTATCACTTTTCTCAATAAATATACTAAAATTTCTGCCATGTGTTTAAATTTTAACCAATTAGTTGTAGCTTTGTTGATTGGATTAAAATTTTCTTTCTATGTTATAATTTATATTATAACCACAATTTCATTTCTTATAATTATATTAGGACAATCAAATTAATTTACAGTATTATAAATTGTGCATTTCATTTAACTGGTGTGAAATAAGCAACAAATGGAACTACTTGAGTGAGAAATTATAAAAAAACAGCAAATTAAAAAAATGAATTCATTATGCACTCAGTAAAGTTTTGTAATCAAAGAACAAAGCCAAAAAAGAGTGTCGTGTTCACAAGTAGATACAAAGTAGGAAGAACACAACAAAGAAAACTACTTCCTTTTATAAACAGATAATTTTTAAATATTGCAATTTGTACAAAGAAAAATGTTAAAATATAAAAAACATTAAACTATAATACGTAGTGATATAATTTATAGTGTAATCAAATACTAGCTGTAGAATGAGAGAAATAAAATAAGTACTAATTTAAATAGATGTTTATAGTTTGAAGTAATATCTGAAGAATGCCAAAAATCTCAGTGCTGTGAGTTAGTTCTCTTGCAGACTTCATGTTTTTCCTTTGTGAGTTATCTCAAAACGTCCTTTTCGAAAACAACCAAGTGGGCCATAACACACTGAAGTTTCTCAACTTGTCCTCAGGTTTTCATGCTTTCAATGGTCAATGGCCAGGTGCCGTGGCAGTAGTCCATGTTATACATAGAACAATAGAGTGTGATTCTCATACATAATAATCTTTTAGATTGATAATATTAGTCACCTTTTCCTACCCCAGTTACTGGGTATAAACTGTGTACACATAAGGATAGAAATGGGCAGTTATGGGGCAAGGCCCTGAATAATAGTTGTTTTCCGAAGAGGTCCACCCTCCATCACTAGGAATGATGGGATATTTTCTTTAACAGATATTTCTGTGAATTAAAAGTATTATTCACATACATCAACTTCCACTATAACATCACCTTTATTTGAATTTTCCAGGAAAATATGTAATTAGTGAACAGCAGCTTAGGCTCTGCATTTTACAAAAAAACCCAATTGTTTAAGGTTAAAGAAGGTAATATGGTATTTACCATATTCTTGCAGCACACTTTTGCGACTAATATAACTGTTCTCGTCTTCTAAAACGAACTTATTTCTTCCACTTACAGACAAGCAATGAATTTGCCTAAAATAAAATTGATATAACTAGTGTAGAAAATAGATTTAAAACAAATACCAGTATAATTCATCCCCTAGAATTATACTGGTATTTGTTCCTACATATATGTTCTAAAAAATTGCAAAATCCACGTAATTTTGGATTATAACTGTTTGACCTCTAATTAGTTGTTATCTACTAGAAAAAGAAGTTTTCCATTATTGGTAATACAAAAGTTATTGCAAAATATAAAAGCTATTTCAAAAAGTGAATAATATTCCATTTACCCAATGTACTATTTTGATATTGCAAAGAATCTCAAATTTAAAGTACATCCGACTGTTTTACGATAGATACAGCAACAATTAAACATGATAGTTGATTGATAAAACTAGCTATATTACGAGTACTGGGTAAGAATACTGTGTTTGATGAATACCAAATATTTAACCACTTATTTTACAGCCAAAATTAAAATTTTTGATCATACTAAATAACCACACAAAGTTTAACTAGTACAGTTTAAACACAACGTTGGTTTTTGTTTTCACAATTGATTAAAACAATAGAATTTATATTCAAAATTAAACCATTATAGGGTTTGGATGGAACATTAACCTAACGAAACTATGCAAACCAGCATAAACAGCGGTAGTCCGCCATATATGCACACCGAGGCTGTATAGGTTTGGATTTTGGACATAAATTCATATAGCCGTGTCTTCTGTAAAGTTATTGCTTCGGGGTTTTCGATTTTAATTCCAATTCAACAATCCTATATATTTTGAACTGCTTCAACATTTTCAGGTGTACACAAAAATCGGTTTTTCAATGCTGTTGTCATCTTCTACTGAAAACGACTGCTTCATCAGAATCACACTTTCTATGGTTAATTGTAACCCAGGGAAACAGGGCACTGATCGTATCTTCCCATGTTTGTCAATTTTTTTATAATTTTCCTTAATGTTAAAGCCTTGAGAATCATCACATAAAGCCCTCTTTGATGGATTACTACTATAATCTATTCAATGAATGTATTTAGTAGTTGATACAGCTGTCACAGATGTGAGTTTACCAGTTATGTATATCTGTGAGTTTAGGCAAAGATTTTCGGGTTTTACTTCGTTTATC
This sequence comes from Vesta saturnalis, assembly GCA_036346205.1. Taxonomy (NCBI): domain Eukaryota; kingdom Metazoa; phylum Arthropoda; class Insecta; order Coleoptera; family Lampyridae; genus Vesta; species Vesta saturnalis. The sequence goes on along the minus strand of JARFJB010000709.1, from coordinate 94,410 downwards.
TATATCATAAACATCCATTATGTCTTTAAAAGATATTCATATCTCATCATAATGTCACGTGCGGCCGAAATTTGTCATAGATATTTTTCGAGTAGGTACTAGGATTAGTAATATAAGGCCGGAGCTACTCCACTTCAAGGTCACCCATGTAAATCTTATGGGATTTATTTCAAGGTCAAGTGAGTTTTCTCATTATGCCAGAATGCGCTCCACGTCTCAAGGACGTTCGAAGTATGCTTTTGGCGAGGAATTTAAATTTTTGGAGCAGGTCAAGGTGAAAGTAAAAATAGAAATTGTAAGTATATAGAGGCCGGAGCTACTCCACTTCAAGATCACGTCGCTCTCGTAAGCTATGCATAAAAAGTAGGTCATGAGTTCATTGTTTAGTCTACATGCAAAAAATTGGAATTTTTGGGTAAAGGACTACCGCGTTATGATTTATTATGTATCTAATTATCAACGTGTGCGTACATGTAAACGAAAATTCTGCTATTAAGATACAATTTTTTTTCACATTTTTTTAGTTTTGAGAAAAAAATTGGGACTGCTATATTTTGCGCTGTTATTTGTTTAGTATATATGCAAAAATTCAGAATTTTTGACTTCAGGATTAAACAATGCTATGTAATTTTATAAATATCACATAAAACAATTACAAAGAAAAGGTGAATAACATTACCTATTGAAATACTGTAGTAAGCAATAATTTTATGTGTGTGAAATGTTTTAATGTAAATATACTCTTAGGATAGCAGTTAAATAAATTCGGAATTTCAAAACAAATAGTTTTGTGAAAGTACATAAATGTTTCAAATTTTCTAAAAACTAAAAAAATGTGGAAAAACTTTAAGACCTTCTTTTACTGCGAAATATTACTATCACGATATAAAACGTGCATTTTAATATTTACTATTAAAAATTAATAGTATAACAAAAACTTTAACATGTTTGTAAAGTATTTGTAATATGGTTTTATCGTATGACATTTCTTAGAAGTATAAAATAGAATCAATTCATGGAAACAAGAAGAATGCGTTGTTTATGCTAAAAAGTAGACCAAGTCAAATGGGCTTATTAAATTGAGTCAAGGTGAAATAATTTACTAAACTAAAAGTAGGTGTGTATTTAACAAGTTTAAACATGTTGTCACGACGATGTCATGAGTTCATTGAAGGTGAATACTCCACTTCAAGCCAAAATAGAAATTGCAATGTCACCATCCTCAACATTTTACAAAATCACTCTGCGGTCAAACGTTTTGGCGGGAAATTTGTATGTCAAGGTCAGAAGCTAAAATAGAAATTGCAATGTCATCATCATATTACAATTCTTAGAAGTCTAAAAATAGTGTGGTCAAGGTCAATGGTTATTGGCCTACGTTGGTGTCATATTCCTTAGAAATATAAAAAGGTGAAAATCTATAAAATAGAAAATCTAAGAATAGAATTTTCAGGGTAAAATTTTTTGGTGGGAAATATAAATTTTTGGAGCTGGTCAAGGTCAAAGCTAAAACTAGAAATTGCAATGGTGTCATCATCATCATATTACAATTCTTAGAAGTCGAAGCAGAAACTAAAAATAGAAATTGTAATGTCATCATCATCATATTATTACAATTCTTAGAAGTCTAAAAATAGTGTGGTCAAGGTCAAAGGTTATTGACCTGCAGGGGTATCGTATGACATTTCTTAGAAGTATAAAAATAGAATCAATTCATGTAAACAAGAAGAATGCGTTGTCTATGCTAAAAAGTAGAGCAAGGTCAAATGGTGCTTATATTGACTAAATTGGGTCAAGGTGAAATAATTTACTAAACTAAAAGTAGGTGTGTATTTAACAAGTTTAAACATGTCATGTATGATTCATTGAAGGTAACTTAAGTCAAATAGAAATTGCAATCATCCTCATTTTGGTATAGGTCAAACAGAAATTTGTATGTCAAGGTCAGAAGCTATAGAAATTGCAATGTCATCATCATATTACAATTCTTAGAAGTCTAAAATAGAGTGGTCAAGGTCAAAGGTTATTGACCTATAGGGGTATCGTATGACAGTTCTTAGTGTTTCTAAACTAAAAGTAGGACAAGGTTGGTATTTAACAAGTTTAAACATGTAAGAGGTACTCAAATCAAGGACATATTTAAATCAAAATTTAAAGCTAAAATAGAAATTGCTAGGCCATCATACTACAATTCTTAGAAATCTAAATATAGGGTTTTCAAGGTCAAAAGTAATTAATGACCTGCAGGTATCATCATGGAATAGTAAAATAGAATCAGTTTATGACAGAAAGAATGAAAGGTTGTTGCTTAAAGTAGAATATAAACTAATGTAAATCACAGATGAGTCATTTGTCAGCAGTGTTGCTAGTACAATTGAGAGCAACAAAAGAATAAAAGGTTGTTGTCTATGCTAAAAGTAGACCAAGGTCATACTACAACCCCCACCATGTGTAAATTACAGATGAGTCATTTCCTCAGCAGTGTTTTGTCCTAGTACAATTGCGAGCAAGTGAAGTCGTTATAATGCAAGCAGCAATATAATTCCTGGAGCGATATACAGGAATGGACAGCATCTCCTGATGGTAGCAGTTATTGATCATCAGATGCAGATTAGCTCACTGATGCAATTCTCAAAGCACACTCTCCCCTCTACCATAAAGAATCGTGATGCAGTAATATATAGAAGGACAGTTCCGGTATCAACTCAAAATTCAAAAGCGTTCTCGAATCAGTAAAGATGGATCCATCTGCATTGAATAGTAGCAGTTTCTGTAAATCCTTCACGAACGTAAAAGACTTGGAGGTGGGTGCAAAATATAAAGTGATTGATATGAACACTATCGACACGAAGTATGGTAAACATATTATCATTGAAACTGAGAACTTTAAGTGTATACTTCCCTTACGATTTTATGAATACTTCAAAAAAGAAGATCGCATTGAAAAGTTTAAACAATATCTGGCGGAGAAAGACGTGTACATCACCAACGCCGGAACTGTAGGAAAGACAACTAATTTAACATTTCTGTAAAAATAATAATATATATATCTATGTATAACTGTTTGGAAATAAATTATATATTTTTTATTGCAAAAAACGTCTTTTATTTCTTGATTAAATGAAGAGTAGGTACATCATAAATGAAGCACCATCATTAAAAATAGCTGGTGCGAGTCATTAAAAAATAGTAGGTAACCAAACACATGTGTGGTTTGAATCTGTGCTGTCTCAAAGGGAAATAATCAAATATGTGTGGTTGGTGTCTGTGCTAGACACACATCTGGTTCGCGTCCTCGCTATAATATGGTGAATCATAGCTAAAAATAGCCGGTTTATGTCCTCACTAAAAGGTGGTTGCGTCATAGCTAAAAATAGTCGGTTCGCGTCGCACCATCATTAAAAATAACTGATGTGCGTCTTCATTAAAAAATAGTAGGTGACCAAACACATGTGTGGTTTGAATCTCTGATATGCAAATATGTCACAAAGGAAATAATCAGATATGTTTGGTTCGTTTGTGCTAAACACACATAATAGAAAAGTAACTAGATGTGAGGTTTATAACAAGCGGGTGTATAAACTGGATTTTAGACAGATGTAGGTTTCATTGAAATTCATAAGTCTGTAAAAATACAATATAATAATGAAGAATTCAATGCAAAAGTTTGCATCAGGAGCAATTTGTAAGAGGTCTCCAAAAAGAGAACAAATAGAAGACCTGATACGCAAAATAAAGAAGTTAAAATATGATTTGGAGTTGTATGAAGTGCAGCGTATCCTGAGAAAAGCAAGATTAAACTAAAGTCGTGTTTCGTGTTACACTGGCAGAACTAAAATCAAAAGATAAAAACTTATGATCTGTTAGTAAAAAATTTAAATAGATTTGAAATACCTTATTTTAGAAAGAAATTGTTATTTATTCTTGTAAACTGTTGTAATATTGTTTGCCCTAATTTTGAAATTTAATAGTCCTGAAAGCTTGCCGTTTATTAGAATTTGTGAAGTGGTGTATTCCGTATTATTTAAACAAATATTACCTTTATGTTTGTAATATGTAAAAATGAAAATGAAATAAAAGTGCTCGACGGAATTGTATATACATCAAAATTTTTAAACTAAACGAAGTGTAATATTAGGTGTATAAATAAAGAATCATATTGACAAGTCGTGCAGCTTTAATTGACGCTCACCAACAACAACAACAGCAAACATGAGAGCAGTGGTTCAAACTCAAAACTACCTATTGCAAATCTCGATGATTTGACCCGAGCTGGAAATAGGGAGATACAACGGCATGGAAGTTACTTCCAAACAGCGTACGCGTATAATTTGTGATCCTCCCAATTGTGGGAGAACAAACACCATGCTCAGTCTCCTAACTGAACCGAACAGTCTTCGTTTCAAACTCGTGTATGTCTATTCGAAATCGTTGAATCAGGAAAAAATATTGGTTATTATTGCTTCAGCGATAATGCTGATATTATGGAACCGAGCGTGGCAAAACCCAATTCAGTGTTTATATTTGACCATATCGCTTGCGAAAAACAGAATCATATTAGAGCGTACTTTTCAATGGGTCGTCACAATAACATTGACTGCTTCTACTTGGGTCAAACCTATACTAAAATCCCCAAACAGTTGATTAGAGACAAAGCCAATTTTATAGAACTTTTCGAACAGGATGATTTGAATTTGCGTCACATATATGAAGACCATGTCGCCCCAATAGTAAGCATGCGATTGTTTCGTGACATTTGCTCAGAGACTTGGCGAAATCGATACGGATTCATGGTAATAAATAAGGACGCTAAAGTACAAAACGGTCGCTTTAGGAAAGGCTTCGATCAGTATATAATACCCTAACGGTGTCGTTATAATATCATTTGGAATCAAACAGCCTACAAGCAAACAGCATAAATAACAGACCTGTTTTAAACAGACCTGTTAAACAGACCTGTTTTCAACAAAGCTGTTTATTTACCTGTTTATCTGTTTTATTGTTGATCTGCACCGATGGATAACAAGAGATTTGCGTAGACGAAACGTATAATTCAAGTTCGTAAAGCTCAGCAAAATATGATCTTAAGGAGAAGAAATCAATACGGATTCATGAATAAATAAGGACGCTAGTACAAAACGGTCGTTTTAGGAAAGACTTCGATCAGTGTATAATAGCGGTGTCGTTATAATATAATTTGGAATCAAACAGTACAAGCAAACATAAATAACAGACCTGTTTTAAACAGAGCTGTATATTTACCTGTTAGACCTGTTTTATCTGTTCTATTGTTGATCTGCACCGATGAATAACAAGAGTTAGGTTGACGAAACGTATAATTCAAGTGTAATAGCTATGCAGAAAATATGATCATCTAAGAAGAAGAAATTGAGGTATTCATGGTAATAAATAGACCTGTTTTACAGACCTGTTTAAACAGACCTGTTTTAAACAGAGCTGTTTATTTACCTGTTTATCTGTTTTATTGTTGATCTGCACCGATGCCGATCCTAACCCAAAAGTCGCTAGAAAAGTTACTAGATTCGAAAAAGTCACTAGAAAAGTAACTAGATTTGCAAGGTCACTTGATGATAGCTGTTCGCATCCTCAGAATGTGTTGTACATAGCTAAAAATAATCGTGTTGTCTGCAGTAAAGGTCGCGTCATAGCTAAAATAGTCGGTCGCTCTTAGCAAATTATAGTGACAGCACCATCATTAAAATCTGGTGCAGTCATTATTAAAATAGTAGGTAACCAAACACATGTGTTTTGAATCTTTGTCACAAAGGTAAATATCCAGGTATGTGTTGGTGTCCAACACATCTGGTTCGTCCTCGCTAAATGTTTTATCATAGCTAAAATAGCCGGTTTATGTCCTCACTAAAAGGTGATCGCGTCATAGCTAAAAATAGTCGGTTAGCGTCGTATCTAAAAATAAAGTGACATCACCATCATTAAAATAACTGATGTCATCATTAAAAATAGTAGGTGACCAAACCCATTGTGTGTTTAAATCTCTGATATGCAAATATGTCACAAAATAACCAGATATGTTTGTCGTTTCTGTGCTAAAGATACGTAATAGAAAAGTAACTAGATGATTTATAACAAATGCAGAAATACAATATAATAATGAAGAATTCATGCAAAAGTTTGCATCAGGAGCAATTTGTAAGAGGTCTCAAAATGGAACAAATAGAAGACCTGATACGCAAATAAAGAAGTTAAAATATGATTTGAGTTGTATGAAGTGCAGCGTATGCTGAAAAAGCAATATTAAACTAAAGTCTTGTTATTAATGCATTATTGTAAAATTGCTAACAATCTAGACATTGATGTGTTTCGTGACACTGGCAGAACTAAAATCAAATTAAAACTTATGACCTGTTAGTAATTTAATAGAATTAAAACTTATTTTAGAACAAAGTTATTTATTCTGTAAATTCGTAATGTTGTTTCTAATTTTTAAATTTAATAGTCTTGAAAACTTTCGTTTATTAGAATTTTGAAGTGTATACCGTATTATTTAAACAAATATTACCTATGTGTTTGTAATGTAAAATGCAAATGAAATAAAGGTGCTCAACGGAATTATATACATGAAAATTTTAAACTAAACCAAGATGCTTTATTGCATTGCATACTAAATGAATATTGATTTAATTTTAAATATTACTATTAATGCATTATTGTAAAATTGCTAACAAACTAGACATTGGTGTGTTTAGTGTTACATGCAGAACTAAAATCAAAAGTTAAAACTTATGATCTGTTAGTAAAACTTGAATAGATTTTAAATACCTTGTTATTTATTCTGTGAACTTGTAATACTGTTTGCTAATTTTAAATTTTGTAAAAGAATAATCCTGAAAACTTATAGTTTATTAAAATTTGTGAATGTGTAATATAGTATTCTTTAAACAAATATTACTTATGTATTTAATAAAAATCAGGAAAAAATCTGAAAAAAATCTGGAAAAAATCTTGGAAAAAATCTGAAAAATTTGAAAACGGAAAAATCCTTAGAAAAAATCCTGCACATAAAATGTCAACACAAGCGTGCTGTTTTACTATAATGATTTTAGAATCCTACACTTTATAAATTGATATTCTATGTAGATTTTAGTTTAACCAATTTCGATTTTAAGTACTGTCTAAAAGAGTCCTAAAAAATTCTAAGTTGGTTTTTATAATTCAATTATAGTAAAAACAGCACGCTTGTGTTACATTTTATGTGGCAGGATTTTTTCAGGATTTTTTCCGGTTTTTCCAGGATTTTTTTCCAGGATTTTTTTCACAGGATTTTTCCAGGATTTTTTTTCCAAGGATTTTTTCCGAGATTTTTTTCCAAGATTTTTTTCCGAGGATTTTAAACACATAAGATTTTTGTTCCTAGACTCGGTAATACGTAAATGAAAATGAAATAACATGCTTAACGTAAATTATTAATTAATATTATCATTAAGATGTTTACTAATATATAATTATGAATATTGATTAATTTAAAATATTACGCCAAACAACATAACTTAAATAGAATAATCATTAATTTAAAATTATGAATTAAAATCGAAATACAAGTTGTTACTAATGTATCATATTTTAATAGTAGTAGTTTAGTTTTCAGTAATAATGAAATCAAAATGTTACGTTAATTAATGGTTACATAAAAATTAAAGAATATATAAGTAATCATATTAATAAATTGAGTAAAATGCTGATAAACATCTTGTATAATGAACTATATTTTCAGTATATAGATTGGAAAACACTATAATTATCATCTTGCATTGTAAAATGCTGACCAAACACATTAATATTCTGTTGAAGTACATGTTGTATTACACTATAGTACATGATTTTAAATGACAAGTTTACAAATATTAATTTTTACATTCCAATGTTACGAATAAAACAATTAATAAGGATTCATTATCAATTTCTAAACATAATTAATTGAATTGTGTGACACATCATGTCTAAGATTGTAATTTATAAGATATAATAAAGCTTATTTAATATGTTTTATACGTGATTTATAAATGACAGTTTATCTTTCAAAATTATATAGATCAATTTTAGGACCATTATTTCATATTTTGACAATATTTAATAAACGCACATAGTATAAAGTAGCCCTTTGTAAACTATCTAGTTACTTTTCTACATCTTTACAACAATATCTGTAATTTCGATTTTATGTGACATCTGATGTGCGCAATATTTTTAACGTGACACATTTGCTATGACGCGTTTTTAGTGAGGACATAAACCGGTATAGCTGTAAAATTTAACATTCTGAATATACTGGTCCTTCATTCCATGTGTTTGTTACCTACTTTTTTATACCAGTATTATATACTATTTGTTACTAAAACGACATTTTCGTATAGCGATCCTTTTCATAACACGTTATTTAGCTTGAAAGCTACATTCATCGAGGAATCATTCATATGAAGGTCTTGCATTATTACTATGCAAATATTTTCGAATACTATAACTTATCTACACTTTTGGTTTATGTATAATTAACTAATAAAACTCAAGTTTTTAATTAAAGTCCTTATATTAATTCGATTTTCTTCTAGATACATATTTGCATACTTTACGACTATTATATTTTCAGCTACTTATCAGCCCATGAACAATAAAAGTCAAAATATCATCTGACTCTTCCAGTGTTATCCAAATTATTATGACGCAATTATCCTAGTTAACGACTTTGTACTCAGGACTTTTTTCGAATCGTAGTAGACTTTTCTATTAGAACTGACTTGTCTTTTATATCCATCGGTGCAGATCAACAATAAAACAGATAAACAGGTAAATAAACAGCTTTGTTTAAAACAGGTCTGTTTAAACAGGTCTGTTTAAAACAGGTCTGTTTTAGCTGTTTGCTTGTAGGCTGTTTGATTCCAAATGATATTATAACGACACCGTTAGGGTATTATATACTGATCGAAGCCTTTCCTAAAGCGACCGTTTTGTACTTTAGCGTCCTTATTTATTACCATGAATCCGTATCGATTTCGCCAAGTCTCTGAGCACATGTCACGAAACAATCGCATGCTTACTATTGGGGCGACATGGTCTTCATATATGTGACGCAAATTCAAATCATCCTGTTCGAAAAGCTCTATAAAATTGGCTTTGTCTCTAATCAACTGTTTGGGGATTTTAGTATAGGTTTGACCCAAGTAGAAGCAGTCAATGTTATTGTGACGACCCATTGAAAAGTACGCTCTAATATTATTCTGTTTTTCTCAAGCGATATGGTCAAAGATAAACACTGAATTAGGTTTTGCCACGTTCGGTTCCATAATATCAGCATTATCGCTGAAGCAATAATAACCAATATCTTTCATGGGATCCAGAATTTCACCCAAGAGTCGATATTTTTCCTGATTCAACGATTTCGAATAGACATACACGAGTTTGAAACGAAGACTGTTCGGTTCAGTTAGGAGACTGAGCATGGTGTTTGTTCTCCCACAATTGGGAGGATCACAAATTATACTGCGTACGCTGTTTGGAAGTAACTTCCCATGCCGTTGTATCTCCCTATTTCCAGCTCGGGTCAAATCATCGAGATTTGCAATAGGTAGTTTTGAGTTTGAACCACTGCTCTCATGTTTGCTGTTGTTGTTGTTGGTGAGCGTCAATTAAAGCTGCACGACTTGTCAATATGATTCTTTATTTATACACCTAATATTACACCTTCGTTTAGTTTAAAAATTTTGATGTATATACAATTCCGTCGAGCACTTTTATTTCATTTTCATTTTTACATATTACAAACATAAAGGTAATATTTGTTTAAATAATACGGAATACACCACTTCACAAATTCTAATAAACGGCAAGCTTTCAGGACTATTAAATTTCAAAATTAGGGCAAACAATATTACAACAGTTTACAAGAATAAATAACAATTTCTTTCTAAAATAAGGTATTTCAAATCTATTTAAATTTTTACTAACAGATCATAAGTTTTATCTTTTGATTTTAGTTCTGCCAGTGTAACACGAAACACAAGACTTTAGTTTAATCTTGCTTTTCTCAGGATACGCTGCACTTCATACAACTCCAAATCATATTTTAACTTCTTTATTTTGCGTATCAGGTCTTCTATTTGTTCCCTTTTTGGAGACCTCTTACAAATTGCTCCTGATGCAAACTTTTGCATTGAATTCTTCATTATTATATTGTATTTTTACAGACTTATTAATTTCAATGAAACCTACATCTGTCTAAAATCCAGTTTATACACCCGCTTGTTATAAACCTCACATCTAGTTACTTTTCTATTATGTGTGTTTAGCACAAACGAACCAAACATATCTGGTTATTTCCTTTGTGACATATTTGCATATCAGAGATTCAAACCACACATGTGTTTGGTCACCTACTATTTTTTAATGAAGACGCGCATCAGTTATTTTAATGATGGTCGACGCGAACCGACTATTTTTAGCTATGACGCAACCACCTTTTAGTGAGGACATAAACCGGCTATTTTAGCTATGATTCACCATATTATAGCGAGGACGCGAACCAGATGTGTGTCTAGCACAGACACCAACCACACATATCTGATTATTTCCCTTTGAGACAGCAGATTCAAACCACACATGTGTTTGGTTACCTACTATTTTTAATAATGACTCGCACCAGCTATTTTTAATGATGGTGCTTCATTTATGATGTACCTACTCTTCATTTAATCAAGAAATAAAAGACGTTTTTGCAATAAAAATATATAATTTATTTCCAAACAGTTATACATAGATATATATTATTATTTTTACAGAAATGTTAAATTAGTTGTCTTTCCTCAGTTCCGGCGTTGGTGATGTACACGTCTTTCTCCGCCAGATATTGTTTAAACTTTTCAATGCGATCTTCTTTTGAAGTATTCATAAAATCGTAAGGAAGTATACACTTAAAGTTCTCAGTTTCAATGATAATATGTTTACCATACTTCGTGTCGATAGTGTTCATATCAATCACTTTATATTTTGCACCCACCTCCAAGTCTTTTACGTTCGTGAAGGATTTACAGAAACTGCTACTATTCAATGCAGATGGATCCATCTTTACTGATTCGAGAACGCTTTTGAATTTTGAGTTGATACCGGAACTGTCCTTCTATATATTACTGCATCACGATTCTTTATGGTAGAGGGGAGAGTGTGCTTTGAGAATTGCATCAGTGAGCTAATCTGCATCTGATGATCAATAACTGCTACCATCAGGAGATGCTGTCCATTCCTGTATATCGCTCCAGGAATTATATTGCAGCTTGCATTATAACGACTTCACTTGCTCGCAATTGTCACTAGGACAAAACACTGCTGAGGAAATGACTCATCTGTATTTACACATGGTGAGTATGATAGATGAACTATTCTTGTTGGTCGATACTTTTAGCAAAGACAACAACCTTTACGAATATCATTTCTGTTTCCATATTGTATACTGACATTCTATTTTTATTCTAAGAAATGTAACTATGATACATTCTTCATGGTCATTAAACTGTCTTTTTGAATTCCTAAGAAATGTATATGATACACCTAGTCATAATTATTGACCTTGAATACCCTTATTAGATTTCTAAGAATTGTAGTATGATGCCTAGCAATTTCTATTTTTAGCTTTAAATTTTGATTTAAATATGTCCTTGATTTGAGTACCTCTTACATGTTTAAACTTGTTAAATACCAACCTTGTCCTACTTTTAGTTTAGAAACACTAAGAACTGTCATACGATACCCCTATAGGTCAATAACCTTTGACCTTGACCACTCTATTTTAGACTTCTAAGAATTGTAATATGATGATGACATTGCAATTTCTATTCACACCTCGCTGTGGTTTATATCACAAAAATATGTCCTTGACTTAAGTACCTATGACAACATGTTTAAAGTTGTTAAATACAAACCTACTTTTAGTTTAGTAAATTATTTCACCTTGACCCAATTTAGTCAATATAAGCACCATTTGACCTTGCTCTACTTTTAGCATAGACAACGCATTCTTCTTGTTTACATGAATTGATTCTATTTTTATACTTCTAAGAAATGTCATACGATACCCCTACAGGTCAATAACCTTTGACCTTGACCACACTATTTTTAGACTTCTAAGAATTGTAATAATATGATGATGATGACATTACAATTTCTATTTTTAGTTTCTGCTTCGACTTCTAAGAATTGTAATATGATGATGATGACGCCATTGCAATTTCTATTTTTAGCTTTGACCTTGACCAGCTCCAAAAATTTATATTTCCCACCAAAAAATTTTACCCTGAAAATTCTATTCTTAGATTTTCTATTTTATAGATTTTCACCTTTTTATATTTCTAAGAAATATGACACCACCGTAGGCCAATAACCTTTGACCTTGACCACACTATTTTAGACTTCTAAGAATTGTAATATGATGATGAATTGCAATTTTATTTTAGCTTCTGACCTTGACATACAAATTTCCCGCCAAAACGTTTGACCGCAGAGTGACTTTGTAAAATGTTGAGGATGGTGATATTGCAATTTCTATTTTTGGCTTGAAGTGGAGTATTCACCTTCAATGAACTCATGACATCGTCGTGACAACATGTTTAAACTTGTTAAATACACACCTACTTTTAGTTTAGTAAATTATTTCACCTTGACTCAATTTAATAAGCCATTTGACTTGGTCTACTTTTTAGCATAAACAACGCATTCTTCTTGTTTCCATGAATTGATTTATTTTATACTTCTAAGAAATGTCATACGATAAAAACCATATTACAAATACTTTACAAACATGTTAAAGTTTTTGTTATACTATTAATTTTTTTAATAGTAAATATTAAAAATGCACGTTTTATATCGTGATAGTAATATTTCGCAGTAAAAGAAGGTCTTAAAGTTTTTCACATTTTTTAGTTTTAGAAAATTTGAAACATTTATGTACTTTCACAAAACTATTTGTTTTGAAATTCCGAATTTATTTAACTGCTATCCTAAGAGTATATTTACATTAAAACATTTCACACACATAAAATTATTGCTTACTACAGTATTTCAATAGGTAATGTTATTCACCTTTTCTTTGTAATTGTTTTATGTGATATTTATAAAATTACATGGCATTTTTAATCCTGAAGTCAAAAATTCTAATTTTTGTATATACTACTAAACAAATAACAGCGAAAATATAGCATGTCCCAATTTTTTCTCAAAACTAAAAAAATGTGAAAAAAAATTGTATCTTAATAGCAGAATTTTCGTTTACATGTACGCACACGTTGATAATTAGATACATAATAAATCATAACGCGGTAGTCCTTTACCCAAAAATTCCAATTTTTTGCATGTAGACTAAACAATGAACTCATGACCTACTTTTTATGCATAGCTTACGAGAGCGACGTGACCTTGAAGTGGAGTAGCTCCGGCCTCTATATACTTACAATTTCTATTTTTACTTTCACTTTGACCTGCTCCAAAAATTTAAATTCCCCGCCAAAAGCATGCTTCGAACGTCCTTGAGACGTGGAGCGCGTTCTGGCATAATGAGAAAACTCACTTGACCTTAACCAGATTAGACTGACCTAATCCCATAGATTGAATTTACATGGAGTGTACCTTGAAGTGGAGTAGCTCCGGCCTTATATTACTACTACTAGGATATTTGAAATATTATATATAGAATTTTAAATTAAAACGTTACCGAGAATTGTTATTTTAAGGTTTGTTATATACACGTATTAATAACGAAAAGCGAAATTGAATTACTCATATGGGATGAAAGATGTTTTTAAGAAACATTGTAAGAAAGATTCAGAATTTTCCAATTTCTCCGCTAACAGAATACACCAGTAATTAACACCATTTAACAATGAAACCGAAATCAAGTCCGTAAATTAATATTAACCGTCAATTATTGATAAGATATTTGATTAGATATTATAGATAACTAAATTTACGTATAATTAGAAATGAACGAAAGGAAATTCATTCAAAATAATTTTAACCGTGAAATAAATTTCATGATAAGCAAACTTAGATTTAAAAGATTACACCGTTAACTGTAAATACATTGTTTTTTAATTCGCAATTTGTAGTTTGACAATAATAATTATTTGTATGAATTTTATTAAAAGAAACACACGTTAATCAAATATACCAATATAATTTTGCCATCTGCGACTACTGTTTAGGAATAAGTTTAATTCTGTTATTATAGGTAAAATACGTTTACTAGATCACTTTGGGTATTAATAATTAAAGTTAAATATGCAATAATTTCTATAACATTAACCAAATAAATAACTAAAGTAAAATCTTAATCTACTTTCTATTGTGGAAAATAAGCTGTATTTTACCAATGCTTCCAATTACATGTCCAGGAGGTAGCAGACTATTGAAATTTTTAACTATACGCTACTGTCTGTGCGCAGGAAAAGTGGGAATTTTCCAATTATATGTAGGTCGCGCGAACGTCCCGTTATCTGTTTCTTTCTCACTGCTTATTCCATAGATCGAAGCTGTTTTATCTTGAGAGTATGAAGTAAAAAATTGTATTAAACTGCTTAATTGAATTGAATTTAATAGACGCCTGCTCTATAATTAAATTTGAAAGTAATTAATTTGTTTCAATACTTGTAGAAATTTGCCATCTTACTGATAACCGTTTATTTTAATTTTATCCGCTGCAATTTAATTAGATTCTAAGAGCTCGTATCTACGAACATTCATCAGTCATTGGTGAAGGACTCTTCTTTGTGAAGGGGACCTGTGGACCTCTGTTTACCTCCCATTCGCTGTCCGTCCGAATTAATTTTGTTTTTAGGAACATCTTCAACTACCGAAAAGCACCCTGAGAGACCCGAGCCAGCCGTTTGTAAGCCGTGCAAGTTCATGACTCGCCCCAAAGACCGTCTGGACTTTAGCTTATTTTTGGGTGTCGCCCGAATCCGTTTAACCCGCTTGAACCTTTATACCGAAGAAACCGTCATCCGCATACCGCCCAGGAGTTGACACCGTAACTAAAATAAATATAATAAGTTACAGTTAAACCGAATAAATCAAATTTTGTTTCCTAACGAGTTTTGATTTTTGTATTGGTGTGCGTTGAGGGCAGGCTTCACCTACCACCACCGAAAAACCCTTTACAACATAATAGTGGTGGGTATAAATTTGTTTGTTATCGTGGTTGATGACGAAAGGTTCAGTCGTGTTTAAATGGTTATACATTTTTTCAAGTTTACCAGTTCACTTATGCATTGGGTTGTTAGTTGGAAAGTTATAGAAAATTTATTTGATTAACAGGGTTTCTGATAGAAATCAAAATGTATCCGTCTCAATTCTCGGTAGCAAGACTGTTTTTTCCTGGGAAATGTCTATTATGCAATTTTAGTATGGAAGATTAAAAGATTACGTGATTTTAGGGGGGTAAGACGTTTGGTGTTTCTTTTAGTTAGTTAAAGTTAGGCTGTTGCGGAAAGAGGTCGAAGGCTTAGCGTGTGATGTAGCGTCGAGCGCACATAATTTACCTACGTTCGACCCGGGTTACTTGAACTATTGTGAGGGAATTTTCCTGTTGACCTTGTGTGGATCTTAAAAAGGATTCAACCACACAGAGAATTTTTTTTGTTGGCCAGAAGTGACATTTTCGTGTCCATTGGAAACGATTAGTGTTTATTTTAGTGCTATTTACCCATTTTTTAAATAAAAACGCACTTAAGAGTATTATGATATTGTAGAGTTTGGTAAATTTATTTGTGCATCAAGAAAGTACACCCGCGTCCACAGTTGTTCAGACAGATAAAAGGTTGCTGTAAATATAAATATCGAGATAATAAATTTTTGTTTATAAAAGACATAGAACGTTTTGTAAATAAATTAGTGTTTGTGTATAGTAAACCACATGAAAAAGTTATTAAATCACCTGGTTTTGCTTTAAGTATTTTCGCCACTAAGTTAGTGTAAATATAATTTGAAAATAGTCGGACAGTTGAAATTTGACGCATTAGTTGCCGTACTGGAAGCCGCGTCAAGGAGATTGAAGGGTTATTGGTATCCATTGATCAATCACCAAAGTGTCAATGGTATAGTAATTGCGTTTATCGCTGTGAGATGGAACGAAAGAATTTAGATTTGATAATTTTGTTCTCATTAATGTAATTACTTTTCTGTGTTTATTTTCGGTGATTTTAATGAAGTTGTTTTTTTGTATTTGTTTAGGCGTATGAATACACTTTCATTTATATATAGTGTTGAATAGATCATTTACAAAAGTGTATTCAACCGGTCATCGTAATATTACATATTGTGTGTTATTTTTTTATTATTACTCTGGTATACCAAAATTCACATTAGGAATATTTCTCAAATTTATGTTTTCGACATCATTATTATACATTTAAGGTGTTAACTAAATTAATGTACCTAGTTAACAAAGACCTAATTAACCTTACAAGAGTCATCCCGAACTAATAATTAGCATTTTACGTAAGAAAGATTGCGGCTTTACTTCTTTCTAGAAGTAAATTTATTTCTTAGTAGTTTGATAATAACTGTACCGATACTCCGTTTATTTTTTTATTATTATAATATATGAATAGTGTTAATGAATTTGAGTACACCACCTCGCTATTGAGTGTAATATTATATGTGACTTCATTCCTTCTTCACAGCATTATTTTTTACGTAGTACTAATTTTAAAAGATAAAATATTTTGATTACATTCAAGTCACTGAGTGGTTTATTTTTGTATGGAATTTTGTTTACACAACCTTACAGCGACAACGTTCATTTATTTTTTGTATAATCTTGATTAAAGTTTTTTATTTTAATTTGCCACCATAATGTTCTTTATACGCCCCCAAATGCGGGCGTAATGTGGTCTTTATAGCACGGAAATGTCATTGTTGCTAAGCATCATGATTGACAGCAAACACACGACATGATATATCACGTAAGTTGAAAGAATTATTGAAACAACAACCTTACTATACAACCTTTATTAATAAAAATAATAGTAATGAAACTTATTTCTTTATAAAATTGAAAATACAGTTGGATGGATTTGAAATTGTAACTCCAGATGAGCCAACACCAAAGCTGACAGTTCCTTCGCCGTTTTGTGGTATACTTATAGCTGTTGTAGTTGTACCAGTAATGTTCTGAGCAATTTTAATTTTATTTTGCAGAGAATTCCCTGCATATGATTCGGCTACTTTATCCGATCGCCATCCACCAAGCTGCTTCAGTGCCCTTGTATCACCGCCCCTTTCTGCAAAGATTGTCGCCGCACTCCTGCGAAAGCAGTGCCCTGTGTACTTATGGGTATCCGGTAGATTGAGGAACTCTGCTATTATCCTCGGCATTTTGCCTAAGGTGTTTTTCCTAACAGTCTGAGCACTACATTTGCCATTATGATATGACAAAAACAAGCTGTCAATTTTAGTATGTTCCGGTCGTAATGCTGCATATTTTCGGTACAAAGAGACGTAATCAACCAATCCATCGCTTGGTACAGGGTGTCCCAACGATAGAGTAAAGTAAGTTTATGCTTAACTAGAATTATTTGTGTAAATATTGTATGGACCATGGGGTAGAGGTAAGAAGTGTGAATTTTTTTAAAATATTGGAAGTTATACAGGGTGTGCCAGAAAAGCAGGACGTGAAAAAGTATAATTTTTTTAAATAGAACACCCGTATTTGATTTTAGTTTTTAATTCTACGTGTCCATACAAACATATTTTGTCATACAAAAGATTGGCTGAAAGTTTTTAGTTCTTGAGATATTCGCGTTTAAAGATTATTATGGTCATTTTCGTGGGGTTGATGAATGGACAATTGTTCCGTTACTTCACAATAAAAAAATTGATATTTCGTGTGAAAAATGAGTGATATTATACTAACGTTTAGACCGAGTAGTATTTCTAATTTTCTCAACAGGGTGTTTGTTATAACCATTCAAATTTGAAAATTCTCAAATTAAAAAAATCAGTTTTTTTAATTGCACACCCTATATATTTTTATTTCATTTTATTCGGGATTAAAAATCTATCATTTTGTCAAATATATCCTATATCTATCTTTGATAGTTTTCGAGTAATTTCGATTTTTCACACTAGCTACTTTATTTTCGATAACATTGCATTGCATGGATCTTGGTAGCCATGGAAAATAATAATTGCGTTACTAAGATACAAAGGTTTCCTACTTGTCAAAATAAACACATATTAAATTTGTCGTTTTCGCATTTAACTTGTTATCAATTCTTGTATCAATTATGGATTATTCGACAAATGAATTAATTGATATGATATACGTGTTGGGCGAGGCTGAAAAACCCTTTATTGGCACAACGAATCTACAAAATGAAATATCCTGAACGTCGAATACCTACTACTGTTGGCTTGGAAAATTTGATGGATAGATTTGATTCTAGCGGTAGTGTTAAATACTTCAAACGTAAAGTTGTTAATAAAAGGGCAGCTAATGAAGAAAAAGAACTTGAAATATTATTAAATATTCAAGAAAATCCCCAAGTGAGTTCTAGAACATTAGCGACGATATGTGATACCTCCAAATCAAACGTGAATCGAACAACGCTGAAGTATAAGTACCATCCCTATCACATTGAGCTTCATCAAGAATTGCGAGAAGAGGATTTTGCGAGACGAATTGAATTCTGCAATATCATTAATCAACGGCTGCAATTAAATAACAACTTTTTGTGCTCTATAATGTTTTCCGATGAGGCGACGTTTAAAAGTAATGGGGCTGTAAATCGGCATAATATGCACTATTACGCCATTGATAATCCATTTTGGCTACGAGAAGTTCAAAACCAAAATCATTGGTCACTAAATGTGTGGTGTGGTATACTTAATGACCAAATTATCGGTCCCTATTTTTTTGATGATCCATTAACGGGCCGCAGCTATTTGCATTTCTTACGTGAAGAATTGCTTGTGTTACTTGAGGATATCAATTTAGAAGGACGACTAAATATGTGGTTGCAACAGGATGGTGCACCTCCACATTTTATCGGGACGTAAGGAATTCTTGAACCAGCAATACCCGGAGAAATGGATAGGACGTAATGGCTTTATATTATGGCCACCCAGGTTATGCATTTAACTCCACTGGATTTTTCCTACGGGATACATAAAAGATCGGGTGTATATTATTAAACCTACAACAAGGAGGACATGAAAAATAGAATTCATGAAGCTTGTCGCACAGTGACCCCTCTTATGTTATCCGAAGTGAGACAGAACATGAGAAAAGGCTCAATATGTGTATTCAGCAAGAAGGCCGTCTATTTGAGCATTTACTAAGACGCAATGTTGAATAATTATTGAATTACTGTTTCTCATTAATAAAAACTGTTAATATTCTCGCTTAGGTGGTTTGTTTTATTTCGTCGCAATTGTTTTCCATTGCTACCACGATCCACAATAATGTTATAGTATCGTATGTAACGTAGCTAGTGAGAAAAATCGAAATTCCTCCTAGGATATATTTGACAAAAATGATAGATTTTTTAATCCCGAATAAAATGAAATAAAAATATATAGGGTGTGCAATTAAAAAAAACTGATTTTTTTTAATTTGAGACTTTTCAAATTTGAATGGTTATAACAAACACCCTGTTGAGAAAATTAGAAATACTACTCGGTCTAAACGTTAGTATAATATCACTCATTTTTCACACGAAATATCAATTTTTTTTATTGTGAAATAACGGAACAATTGCCCATTCATCAACCCCACGAAAATGACCATAATAATCTTTAAACGCGAATATCTCAAGAACTAAAACTTTCAGCCAATCTTTTGTATGACAAAATATGTTTGTATGGACACGTATAATTAAAAACTAAAATCAAATACGGGGTGTTCTATTTAAAAAAATTATACTTTTTCACGTCCTGCTTTTCTGGCACACCCTGTATAACTTCCAATATTTTAAAAAAATGCACACTTCTTACCTCTACCCCATGGTCCATACAATATTTACACAAATAATTCTAGTTAAGCATAAACTTACTTTACTCTATCGTTGGGACACCCTGTACAATTGTAAATTGCCTCGAAGTATAAGTTTTGGTTTTTTTGATCTTCACTAATAGCACTGATCCCTCAGTTGTTACGTCCTGTACAGCCAAATCGTGCAGTTCTTCTATAAAACACAATAATTTTTATAATGAGAATTGGAAAAAAAAACTAATATCGTTATACCTTAACTAACAAGTACGTATGATCAGGCGCCTTCAACATGAATTCTTCAATTTGATGCCGTTGCAATACATAGGACTTTTTAGCTTGATCACCTACAGAATTATTCTTCATGAATTCTGTGAGCATGGAAGAACGAAATATATCAACATCTTCCTTCAACTTGAACATCTTTTTCAATTTAGATTATAAACACCACAGTGACGACGGCTTATAGATCTTTGACTGCAAAAATAGATATTTATTGAATAGAGATAATTGACTAATGTATACATACAATATCTTACCATTTGAGACAAGTATGCCATCACAACTTTTTCATCACATTTTGTGGACACATTTTTTGTGCTCCGCCACGCGCAAAACTTTTCGTACTCTTTTATGTATAAATATTTCGATGTACTTGGAATTATTTTTGCCTGGGCGGCTTCAAATTCATCTAAAATTTCTTGTGAATAAGTTTTCACGTTTTGACCTTCCATTTTAGAATGCAAATTATTTACAAACAAACAGTACCTTAGCAACAATTTAGCAATATCACAGTATCTTAGGAACAACAAATTAGCCTACTGTCGACTTTATTTCACTGCATTTGCATTTAAAAACTTGCCGAAAATACTGAATCTTTTTAAAATTTTGTTCCAGTTTCATGGTGCAAAATAAAATAAAACATTGTATGAGCCACGGGCATAATTGTAGATTATGCCCTTAATACATAAATATCTATTACGTAGTCATTTCAGAGTTTTCTCCATTAGATAATTTGCTATTTTTTTGTTTGTTTTATAATTTTATTTTAAGATATAAAGTTTCATTAAGATTTAACGTAACGTAAAAGTAAAGTTGGGGAGACTGGTGATGTTTGATACTATGGGAGAGTTGATACACCTTTAAATTTGCCACCAGGACTACTTGGCGGGCGACTGTTTCGGCCTCACTGTAATGCTCTTGCGTATGTTACACATGTGATGTTAGTGTGTGTTTGTTTCGCTGCGACGTTAAGAATTTACGCCAAGAAGACTGTTTTTAGTGAATATTTTGTGAATTTTAGAAAGGCTAGTGTAAGCATTTCAAGGGCAACTTGACAAAGCTATCTTGGTTATCGAATTTATGTAGGATAGGGCATACTTCTAGCTTTAACCTACAATTTATTTAAATATTGTAGGTTACAATATCTCAAAAAATTTAATTTTTGTGAAATCAGTTGTACAAGGAGGATTGATACATTTAGTTGTGGGGAGATATGATTCATTTATAATCCATCCCAGAGCTGTGTTAATCAAAATATTAATTTGCCTTTTAATTTTGGGATGTCATTTAAGTGGAAGAAAAAACTAACAGGATCCCGGCGTCGCCTGAACGAATGAGGACAGCTGTTCGAGAAGTTTTAGATGGGTTTAAACCCACAACTACAGCTAATGAATACCACATCGATAAAACGGCTATGCGAAGATACGTCCCTAAGAACAGGGTCTATGGAAATGAGACGAAATTCTTCTCCAACTATGCAGGTTCGCAGATTTTCTCTGATGATAAAGAGGAAAGCGTAGCAGAGTGTTTACTAATAGCTGCCAGGATGAATTATGATCTTACATAAAAAATTCAAGAAAATTTGCATATTTGACGCTTATAAAGTGAAAAGAAAACTTGAAACGGCCTCATATGACTGGCTTCGGGTCTTTGTGTCTCGAAACCAGCAATTGTCACTCCGAACAACAGAACCAACAAGCCTTTCACGTGGGAGAATTTTATGATTTAATTGCAGAAGTATAACGTAGATACCAGTTCGAGGTAGAATCCATCTGTAATTGCAATGAAAATGGAGTCCAGATCGTCTACAAACCTGGCAAAATAATTTCACAAAAAGGACACAAACAGGTATGAGTACTTAAATAGTCTAGTTACATTTTTCTATGATTTCTATCATCATGTTTCTAGGTATCTAAACTCACTTCCGGTGAACGAGGTACAACAGTCATAGTCCTGTGTACCATAAATGCAACCGTTTACGTGTTCGTGAACAAGATTATGTGACAACTGGAGCACCACCAGGATTCAAAGCTATGACGAACCTAAATGGCTGGATGACAGCAGACATTTTTGAAATATATCTGCTGCACTTCATAAAATTTGTAAAATGTAGACCTGACAAGAAAGTTCTACTGATATTAGACAATCCTGGTATATCACCCAAAGGACTAGATATTTGCATATCAATGTGCTTTTACCCCAGTTAACATAATAAATGGGTTTAAAAAACAGGTATTTACCCCTTCGAATCGCACCTCTTTATATATCATGACGACTTTCTTACTACAAATGTTACAGATAGACCTGATCCATTACAGCGAGAAGAACCACCAGAGGCAACATCTCATTTTGGCGATGGACACCGTACACCGGAACCAATTCCGGGGCCCTCCGAAAGAATAAGAGCACCTGGACCTTCCCGCCGTTATAAAACTCCTGAAGAAATAAAAGCCCAGGCCCCACCAAGAAAGCAATAAAAATCAGGGAGGAAACCTGGAAAGAAATAAAAAAAGAGCATCAAAAAAGACAATAACAGAAGAATACTACTCCCCAGAAAAACGTCAAGAAAAATCTTACTACAGAGAAAATATCAATTGCGACTATCAATATGAAAAAGATTGTAAAGCAGAAGAAACAAAGGGCTATAGAGAAAGAGTCTGAATCAAATAATCTCGCATTCGACTCATCATCGTCTAATGAAGTAACTGACATAGAAGAACAAACTGAGAATGAGAGAGAAGAAGATGGTAAACGTAAATGATTATGTGCTGGTACGATTTAAGACTAAGAAAACCGAAAGAATAGGTCTTTCATGCGAAAGATTTTAGATAAAGTGGTGTTGGAATTGTTTAGTGCTTAGTGAAATGGAGTACGATCCGATAAAACAAGAAGAATTGCAACACGCATTATTTGGCGGTACTGAAACTACTACTTACACTCATAATTCTTACCGTATTAGATTAAGTGATTTAAACAATAATTATTTCTGTAATTTTGAAGCTCTGGATCAAGAGATCATTTGCAGTAATATTACTTCGGTAAGAAGAGGACCGTGGTTGACTCAACTGCAATTGTTAGGTGTTGACATTTCCGATACCAAACACGGTCCAGTAGATGCTCTGATTGGAGCAGATGTTGCAGGAAAATTGTTAACTGGAGTTAGATTGTGGGTTAGTAGCGATGGAGACGCGTCTGGGATGGACACTCATAGGTAAGATAACACTTTCTACTGCGTCTAGTATTAGTTCCTTGTTAGTGACTTCCTTATTGACTAGAAGTGACAACATTTCTAATTTATGGAGTCTCCACATATTAGGTACTAAAGATCCTTGTGAAAAAAGGGCGGATAGAGAAGAAGCAGTTAGGTTTCATTTCTTAAATACTGTTGATAGACAAGATGACAATAGATATGTTATCCAGTGCCATGGATTGAAGGTCATCCAGCACTAACTAGTAATTTTGAAATGGCTAATAAAAGACTCGATAATTTGAAGAAAAAATTGACCAGCGATGGCTATTATTTAGACTATGAGAAGGTCTTTTATGAGTGGCTGGAGTTCCCCCCGAATCTGATTTTAATTTAGGTCATTACCTATCTCACCGTCATGTTGTAAAATTGAGTAGTGTTACTACAAAGATAAGACCAGTATTCATGCTTCTGCTAGATCAAGAAATCAACCCTCTCTGAACCATTGTCTAGAAAAAAGCATAAATCTTATTGAACTTATACTCTCTATTTTGATACGATTCAGACTTTCAAAGATAGGAGTTATTTCAGATATGCGAAAAGCGTTTTTGCAAATTGAACTGATTGAAAGGGAAAAAAATTTGTAAGTTTTTTATGGTATGACAAAGATGGTAATTTAGAAGTGTTTAGACACACTAGAGTGGTTTTTGGTGTTACTTGCAGCCCGTTTTTATTAGAAGCTGTACTTAAATAAGAAAACTCGCAATACAACAAAGCACTTGTTTTGAAATTATTAAAAAGTTTCTACGTGGATAATTGCATTACAAGTGCAGATACTGAGGAAGAATTGCACGAATTTATAAAGCAATCTACTTCAATAATGGCTGAGGGTAAATTTGATTTAAGATCTTGGGAGTACTCTCTTTTAAATAATGAAGCTGCTCAGTCTCCAACGCTGTCACGTGTTTTATGGTTGAATTGGAATAGAAATTTAGATACTGTTGAAATTGGTGGAGATTGGCTTAAAAGTCTTAGAATAGATGCTGTTACTAAAGAGTAATTTTGTCTGTGACTAATGCCAATATGCACAGTTTAATACTTAAGCCGAGCTTTTGTAAGCTGGCCTAAAATACTAAGTTTAGCTTTATATCTGGCATAATGCACCGTTGAAGTTAAGCGGAGCTTGGCTAAGCGGAAAATCGACTTGGCAACACCCCAAAACCCCCTTCAAATATTTGTTTGTGTACTTTTGGCATTACATTTCTAACCTATGTTTCTAATTGTTCTGTGAATATTAAACCTAATAAATTAGTTTTATTATTAATCATGAATAGTGATAAAAAAGTTCGTGAACCGAACTTTTCCAGTTCGGAAAAGATGCATTTAATGAACATCATTGATAATAAATACGCGATAATCGTGGAAGATAAAAAGACTGATCGAGCGTCAACGTCCGAGAAACTCAAAGCTTGGCAGGGAGTAGAAGAGGAGTTTAATGCATCGGCGACTAGTAGCACGTACAAAAATGCTACCTGTTTAAGGAAGTGCTATGAAAACCGCAAGAAAGAATTACGAAAAAGTATAGCTCAAGAGAGAAGAGAAATGATGCTAACAGGTGGGGGTCCTCCTGGAAAAATTAAAAAAGACGACACTCATGATCTATTAATATCGATCCTCAATAAGAAGACACTGTTAGGGCTCAAATCCATTTGACGATTACGCTGATGAATCGCTTATTGCTAGTTATACCGTTGACTGAAAACTTATGATTTTTTACTCAATGGTTATACCAATGAACAACACCAAGATGTAGTATTCAAGTACTCTTATGAAAGTGATGGGGGCGAGAAGAGAGAACCATTATTTGCAAGTTTCAATCTTTTTCTATTTACCGCTATCTGTCTTGTAAGATGGAGTGCATGCGCATACAGATCATTTATTAGTAAAATAATTCTTATGTGAGGCATTATACTGCGAATGACACCATGCATAATTAAGTAATATATTATTGTTTTTGAGATTGTTTAACATATGCTAAAGTTGTAGTTAGTGAATGCATTTTTTTTTAAAGAAAACAGACTCCAGAAGAAAGGTACCATACTTCGGACACATTGAAAAGACCAGATAATGGTATTCCTAGTACTTCAAAGGATTGGAATAAATATACCCCAAAACAGTTCCAAACTCCTATTAATCCTGCATTAGGGTTTACTGGATCAGTGACAGAAAAAGATGTGAGCAAAGACGATAAGGTAGGTTGTTGGTCTCCCACCATTAACCGTTGCAAATTTTGTAATTAAATGGTCTATTTTTTTGTAGACACCAAAAAAAAAGCATTAGTCAAAGAAGACCAACAACAATTGTAAAATCATTGATGTCATCTGATATTGCAAAGAAAGAAATATGATCTGCTGCTGGATATTGAACTTGCCCATGCACAAGCTACAAATGCATTAATTACAAAAAAACTTAATTTAGAGATTCAACTCCTTCAGAATGAGCTACTGTCAAAACAAAAGAATATTGACAATTAAATTGCTTATACAGGGTTAGTTAAAAGTATGGAGACCGTGATTTATTGTCGTTAATATTCATTTTAGGAAATTATGTTCAATACAAAAGTTTGTTATGAAATTATTATCTACATTTGAGAATACTTGAATTTGTTTTAATTGTTTTACGACGTCATCAATATTTTTTTGAAATGACAACCTATATTTCTGATTATTGATTTCGATAGTACATTCTATTCTCTTTTCAGCTGTGTACAATTTTCAATATGTTACATTTGAAAAAAATTGAGAAAAAGTGCCTTAATGTTCAAATATTAAAGATCCATTAAATTAGCAGAATTAATCTAGATAGACAAAAGTGAGGCGATAAACAAACTCGAGCGAGGTAACTTTATCAGTGGGTATTGTTTATGTCAAATAGTTGACATATTTCAATTGTGCAATTTGTTGCTGTTAATATTAGCAATGGCGAGTTTAAGCGAACGTGAAAGAATTGAAATACTTATGATGCTGGGTTATGGAAATAGATGCAGAAGTTTACAAGACGCTTGTAATTTATTTAATGACACGCATCCAAACAGAAATCAATTTCTAAATCCGTTGTTGGTAAAACCTTAAAACGCTTTGAACAAACCGGTAGTGTTAAAGATTTGCAAGGAGTGGTAGACCTAGAACAGCGAAAAGCGATGATAAAAAACTGAATGTTCTATTGGCCGTATCTGAAGATTCTCATTTATCAACCAATCAATTAGCGGCCAATCACAATATTTCACAGTCATCGGTCGTTTCAATTTTAAAAGGTGAAAAGTATAAACCTTATAAGGTACAACTTCTACACGAGTTGACGGAACATGATTTTGATAGGAGACTACAATTTTGTGAAGAAATGTCAAATATTTGCAATAATAATGCAAATTTCGTCAACAATATTCTTTTCTCTGACAAAGCTGCCTTTTGTCTTACAGGTGAAGTAAACAGACATAATTGCAGATATTGGTCATCGGAAAATCCTTTTTGGTTTATGGAGCACCATGCGCAGTACCCCCAAAAGGTTAATGTTTGGGTTGGCATTCTAGGGGGTCATATTATCGGTCCTTTTTTCATCAATGGCAATTTAACTTCAGCTCTGTATTTGCAGTGATTGCAAAATTAATTATACCTGCTTGTGCTATGCTGTATCCAGATGAAAACAATGAACACCTTCCCAATAACAGTATCTGGTTTCAGCAAGATGGCGCCCCGCCACATTATGGTGTAAATGTTCCTCAATATTTGGATAACGTCTTTCCAAACAGATGGATTGGGAGAATTTTTGATCAAAATTCTTTATACGTCAGGGTTTACAAAGATAAATCGATTGAGTTCATTAACGATAAGAAATTAGTTTATAAATTCTATTAGCGATGAGTCATCAAATTTGAACACTTACTTTAATTTAGTTAGTTATTAATTTGTTTTTAATGATAAGATTGTGACTGATAAGTTTATTGCAAATAAATGAGTCTAGTTACCATATTAATTAATTCTGCTAATTTAATGGATCTTTAATATTTGAACATTATGCACTTTTTCTCAATTTTTTTCAAATGTAACATTGAAAATTGTATACCGTTGAAAAGAGAATAGAATGTATTATCGAAATCAATAATCAGAAATATAGGTTGTCATTTCAAAAAAAAAATCGATGACGTCGTAACTTAAAAACAATTGAAGAAAAAAATAATTCAAGTATTCTCAAATGTAGATAATAATTTCATAACAAACTTTTGTATTGAACATAATTTCCTAAAATGAATATTAACGACAATAAATCACCGTCTCCATACTTTTAACTAACCCTGTATAATTATAATTATGTACCTATATAGTATTACAATACACCTACATACTATACTAGATGTGCAAGGGCATACCGTGTGCAGGTGTATTAATTGTGCCTATTACTACTTTACTTTCCCTATCTATCTTGTGGTAACAAACACATTATAACTGAAGGCAGAAGTAGAAATTAATAAATCACATTTGTGGAAATTTGTTTATAATTTTTACAACTTGAATAACTTTATACATAATACTCCTGTAATCACAATTTTTTTACAAATGTGAAAAGTAGTTATGTACAAGGTCATTTCGTACATCATAATGAAAATTTTGCTGTACATTTTTTGCAGGAATTTGTCCCTGCTGGATCAGGTAATCCAGTTCTGCATTCATACCTACAGGAGGTGGCGGGATGTCTTCATGCATTGTTAAAGCAATATTATGCAAAACTGCTGTGGCAACAATCACAGTTAAAGCAGTGTCAACTTTACATCGCAGTCCATAACATAATGCAGGAAACCTTCTTTTTAATACGTCATTCGTCCGTTCTATGCAGTTCCTGGTGCGGGCATGGGATTCATTAAACAGTTAGTTGCTCACCAGCCTCAAATCTAGTTCTTAAACGGCTGTTATTAAAAATGGTAGAGTCATGGGCTGACCCAGGCCATCTCGCCACAATATTTTTTATTATCAGCTCGCTATTACATACCAACTGAACATTAATAGAGAAATATGATTTTCGATTTCTATAAACTTCTCCATCTTCTCCACCTGTACATGTTGCCTTATTACATTCAAAATTCATAATTACATTGTATTTTCACATAATACATAATACTGCTCTAACCTGATGATCGAATTTTAATGTGAGTGCTATCAATACACCTAATAACATGAGGAAATCGTGCTACACGATAAAAATTATTTTGATCTGATAGTAGTTCTTCTGGGCTAGCTGGCATTTTTATGAATTGGTTGTGCAGTCTAGCTAGTACTTCGGACACTTTTTTCACAATTCTAGAAACAGTGCTTTGGTCCATATGCATTAAATCACCAATATTCAATTGATGTGCACTACTTGCATAAAACAGCAGTGCTGTTATAAATTGGTTTATGGGCGACACACTATTGTTACTAAAATTTGAAAAATTATTAATTTAAACGGAATAAAAGGTTGACTAAATTGCTGTTTCGTTACCAATCATTGTCAAATTCCAAATTGACTTCTATCATTTCCAATAGCGAGATCGTTGTTGGTTTGGTCAATCTAAACCTACGATAGAAGCTCAGATCATCCATCTCTTCAATATAATTAAGCCTGATGTAAATATGATGTGGAAATCCAAACTCAATTATGTCCAATACATAAACATCATCTTCAAGTATCGTTTCATCCTTCACTTCCATATTAACACACAAATGCGATGTAAATAAAACAAATATTACAAATAACCCACTTGTTTATGCAAATCTCTCCTGAAATTGAGGTTATATTTTCCACATAATTGGCTTAGAGTTGAAATACTTTTAGAACAACACAGTCACAACACGGATCTAGCAGTACCACAGTATAATAATATACTGTGTATCATTTACAGTAGTTTAGGATAAATTATAAGATTGTACTTTTGTATAGATGATTTTGTTATTCTGTAAATAAAGTTATTCGGCAGACATTGTTGATGACAAGTATTCAAGGAGCTCCAAAACAAAACTGCGCCTATTTGTAATCGTATAAACTAAGCTATAATTGCTAAATTTCACAAAACATAGTCTTATATAAATTATCGCTTGGTTTAACTTCAATTTGTAACATTTCTGTTTAATCCCATAACCCATTTATGAAATTTTCGTGCAACGCCACTGGCAAACCAGGTGATTTTCGCGCAGACTTGGATCTAGCGCCAGCAACCCTCATAAATGATCCGTTTAAAAAAATGGAAATAAAAAGGGAATCTAAAATCTACAGTAACCTAGGACCCAAGCTACGTTACGCAACAGTCCATTGAGAGAATCCCAGATTACCGTAGATTTTCTTTTCCTTTTTTTATTTCCATCTTTAGACAGTTTAAGGTTATAATTTTTGCGTGTGGATAGTCACAGCGTTTCGCAAATTACAATTATAATTATTTGCAGAAAATTAGGTTAAAATTGTATATCAAAGCCGCGCTTTAATATTTAAGCCTAGAAAATCCAGAGATTTACTTTAAACTCGCTTAAGTCAGTTTTCAACGGCGGTGCGTATCAAATGTATCATTTAAACCAGTTTTACTATTAAGTCGCTTTAAATTATATACGGTGCATACGGCCATTATAGGCCAATCATATTAAGTCAAATAAACCCTTTACCTGGAAGTAATGGTCTTAGAGGGGATACTTTGCATACGTGTAGTACTAGTACCCAGTAACAACATATCAAAAATCAACACTCGTGCATGCTGTGCTTCGGCCGCCATCTTGGAAAATAACGGCTGTTTTTGATGATATCTCGCTAACCGTTCGAATTAGAAAAAAAATGTTCAAATAAAAGTTAAAGAGCATAAAAAGATACTACTTTTCATTCCCTACAACTTTTGGCCTATCTTTGACGGTTTTCGAGAAAAACAGGAAGAAATAGTTAGAAACTATGAAAATAATGTTTTTTCAAGCATATTACGTATACTAACCATATTACTTTTGGCAATGCAGACAGTTGAAGTAGCCTATTATTGTATTAGTACATATGCGTTTTTACTTTTTTCTAGTATGACTACAAAGTAAACGAAAATTCCCAAGTATTTTTCCACGACAAATGTCTTAAGAAATGCATTAACAATACGTCTAACGAGAGATATTTAGCAACATCTTTTTAATTTCGTATATTATTTTTAGTTGTATATTAATGTTAAGAACTCATGTTATGTTGAATTTTAGAAAGTAATAATGTTTATTGTTTTCAGGTAATGCGATTGAACAATTTAAATACATAATGACAGTGGAAAGCTGTGTTATATGCAATGTAGTTTACAAGAGGTGAAATCGTTGAAGTGAAAGAGGACTAAGTTCTTTAATTGAAGCTAGTAAGGAAAGAAATGATGACATTCATATACTGTTGTCATTAAGTACGCAAATTACAGTTCATGTCAATTGTCGACAAAATTACACTGCCAAGGAAAATATGAGGGCACGGAAGCGGGAGCTTGCAAGAGTAGTTGAACTAGAAGCTGGTCCATGTAGTTTACGAAGTAATGTCGTTAAGTTCAGTTTCAAAACGCAATGTTTATTTTGTGCAGAAGAAGTAAATCAACCAAATACCAAGAGAGCAGACGACGTGTGACAAGCAGAGTTACAACCCATGGTATGTGTGCACATGTGAGCAGGTACTGTGATGAGCGTCAAGATGAATGGGGCTATGAAGTGAAACGACGAATAAGCACATCAAGTGATTTAATTGCGGCTGAAGCGTGCTATCATCAAGATTGTTGGAAATTCACAAAATCATATGAATTAGGCCGGCCCAAGATTCAAACTTTTGCAAGTGTATTCGATAGGCTTTGCTCTCTCTGATGAGTGCCAGTACACGCTTACTGAATTAATAATTATTATGTTGCAGATTTCTGAGAATGAAGACCAGTTGTACTCGGATAAATATATAAGAGACGTGATAAAGCAACGTTATGGAAGTGAAGTGTTATGTAGGACTTTACCAAATAAATCATGCATTTTCACGTTTAGAGGTACTGCGGAGAAATATTTATCCGAAAAGTGGCATTCTGAAATAGAGCCCAATCCAGCGGATGAGAAATTACGAATTTTGAGAGCTGCTGCGGCCATAATCAGAGATGACATACGTGGAAGGTTCTACAATCTAAATGAATTCTCCTCCTTTACTAACATGGAAGAAGAAGGCCAAATTGTGATCCCAAAGACACTTAAGTGTTTTACTGAGAATGTAACAAAGCTAAAAAGTGCAAAGTGTCCAATTAGCCTGCTTAGGAGACAAATTACAATAAATCACGCAATTGTAGCAGCTTGCAGACCACGGTCATTTCAATCCACGATTCATGTTGCTATATCAGTATATCTCTACAGGAAGTATGGATCTAAAAACTTGAGAGACTTCTTCCATTCAATTGGTGTGTGTTCTTCTTACGCTGAGGCAACAACGTACTTGAATTGTGCTACTGCACATACAGCTCCGGTCATTGAAGATTCAGCATTTATTCACTATGTGTTCGATAACGTTGATTTAAATATTCGTGTTGGTTTGGGAACATTCCATTCTCTAGGAGGTATAAAGTGCGTTTCCCCTTTAAATACAGTGATCGTGTCGTCTACTTTTCCTCGTGATACTTCAACTAAAATCAACAGTAAGGCAAATCAGATACCTTTAAGGAGTTACAAGCCACTCGTTAATTTATCTGGAATGAAAATAGCATTTGGACATCTGTTACTCTTTCTGAAGAGGCTTCAAATGACCTTAAAGGTACATCCTTGGCCTGATTTCAACTGCTTACATCAATGATGAATGACGGTGGTGCATTCTGGAATGGATACATGCAATCAGCAATGGCGCAATCTGAAAACAACTATCAAAGACAATACCTCTTCCTTTCATAAACCAGAATCCTTCAAACATGTCAATTTTGATTCAGCATTGTGTTTCAGCAGAGCAAAGCAGAGAAGCGATTGTCTTGCATAGTAACCTTGGATCAACCACTATACGTGAAGTGCTGTGAAATAGTTTTATCTGTTGAGAAGAATAATCCAGTAAACTCTGTAATTGTGAGGCTTGGTGGATTTCATTTATTATTCTCTTTTCTTGGATCAATTGGCTACATAATGAAAGGGAGTGGAATTGAGGAACTGTGGGAGATAGTTTATGCTAAAAATTCGATTCCCAACATGATGAGCGGTCACTCATTTTCACGTGCCGTTCGAGCACATATTCTTACGGCTGTTGGTTTAATCCACCGTATCATTGATCCTGACCCTACAAATGTGAATAAAGAACTGATTACGCTCCGTTTGAAGTTGTTCTCCCGTGAAGTCAATTGTAGCGATGTTACAGGAAGTAATGAATTACAAGAGTTCCTACCAAATTTTCAAAATAAGTGTATGGTGGTAGAGTCCAAGAGTAGAACCGCTAAATTGTGGGTGATGTATCTCAAGCAAGTTCTGCTGATCCTAAACTTTATCCGAGCTGAGAAAACAGGAAACTGGACGTTGCACCTTGCAACAGTTACTGAGATGCTGCCTTTGTTTCATGCTGCTGGCCATATACTACATGCAAAGTCCTCTCAATTATATTTACAGCAAATGACAAATCTTCAACAAGTAATGTCTCCAGATGGCTTTGAGAAGTTTACTACTGATGGTTGTTTTACGATTAGGCCTCAAGACAAAGAATGGTCAGGCGTCTGGACCGACATGAACATTGAAGAAATGTTCATGAGGTCAATGAAAACGGTAGGATTGACCCGAGGTCGCGGTTTTAGTGAAGACACCCTACTGAGATGTATTTTGTGTGCTCCTATCTCAACTGATATTGATACCTCAGTTGAAGATTTTGCAGGCATTTCTCCTATGATAACAGAGCAGCACAAAGATTTAAGCGATAGCAGCATGAAGCGAGACGCAAAGCACACAAACACATTTATGACTTGGATGAAACAACATAACCCTTACGAAGTATCAGGCAACCTCATCAGCATTTCTTCAGGTGTTGTCGGAGACAGTACTGTGTCATGTGATCTCGCTGTTGAGAAGGGCAAAGATTCCATGGAAAAATTAATGGACAAAACATTTGCTGATGTTGTTCCCAGAAAATCAAGAGTAATATCATTAGCATTTCTCACTTCATCAGTAAAAGTTAGAGGAAAAGCAGTTCCCATCAATGTTCAACAGTTATTTAACAGAATCGTTTGCTTACATAGCACTTCAGAAGATCTGAAAGATTATTTTAAATATGAACTGGCACCAAGACCTACTGCCCTGTTCACTGAATCAACTATGCGGAAAGGAACGAAATCTTCCCTGGTGACTGCTTTTCAACACGAGGAGCAATGTGTTATTCCAGAGGATTGAATTTATGTCGTTGATGGAGGACACCTATTACACTGTATACTGTGGCCTAGACCAGCTACATATGGCGATGTAGTAGACGCTTACAAGTCATACGTAAACACACACTTTGGCAAACATGCTGTTATCATCTTTGACGGCTACCCAGGCTCCCCAACAACTAAAGGAGAAGCACATATGCAACGATACAGAAAACATATACCTGAAGTTCAGTGTAATGAATATAATAACGTTACTCATACCCAGTCATCACTTTGCTTTCCATCCATTTCGCCTCAAATGGAAACGAAATACATCAAGCAACAGATGATGCTGACGTACTTATAACTACAGTAGCTCTGCAACGCGCCACAGACACCGATAAAGTAGTTGTTGTCACTAAGGATACAGACATTTTAGTCCTACTAACAGCTAGATCTACTACTGAAAACATTTGGTTGTAAAAGAGAGTATCTTCAATATATCTAAACAACGAGAGATCCATCATCAAATCAAAGATGTACTTCTATTTTGTCACGTAATGTCAGGATGTGATACCACTTCCTCCCTTTTCAGAAAAGCGAAGGTAAAATCTATTGAAAAACAAGAGTGGCCTAGAAATGTAGTACCTGTTTTCAACAACAAAGATGCAACCAAAGACCAAGTTGCAATGCTTTGTATGGAAACTCAAAATATAAAACATTGATGAGCACAGATTTTATATGTACCACCAACATACTGCGAAAAAACCTACAAACTAATTTTGATTTAGCTGTCTATCCCATCACTGCTGCTACCCAAAACAGTTTTCGTGTATATCACCAAGTGCAAACGTGGCTTGAAATGATTTGGACCCTTGTGAGTGGGATGGAGCTTTTAGCTACTCATTACAACCTACATTAACAACTCTTCCGCCAGCACCAGAGAAAATCATGAATTTCATTTCATGCAATTGTAAGAACTGTCATGTTAATTGTGAGTGTAAACGAGCAAGTCTGCTACGTTCAGCTATGTGTGGTAAATATGAGGGACTGACATGTGAAAACTCGCCAGACGTGGAAATAGATGACCAGAGACTGAAGAAGATGAATAATATAATAATATATTATACCTATTATGTAAAGAAAGAATTCTAACACCATTTAAACAATTTTATAACATTAAATAACACATCTACCGTATGACTATTATATCAACTAATTTATGTGCATGTATTAATGATTAACTTACAAAATTAACAATACTACAAATATGTTTTCTCAAAAACTGTCAGAGATAAAAGAAAAGTTGTAAAGTATGAAAAGTAGTATCTTTTATGTTCTTTAACTTTTATTTGAACATTTTTCTAATTCCAACGGTTGGAGATATGATAAAAACATGAAAACAGCCGCCATTTTCCAAGATGGCGGTCGTAGCAACATACACGAGTGTTGATTACTGGGTACTAGTACTACACGTATGCAAAGTATCCTTTAAGACCATTACTTCCAGGTAAAACCCTAACATGATTGGGCTATTGAGATTTACCATTATTGCTGAATCTTAAGATACCTCGATGGCTATTAGGCTCTACTGATTTGAACAAATCTTTAACTTTGCTTGGCTTTACGATGCGTGTAAGGATGTATATTCGGCTGTTTATTTTAAATTCTGAAACATTGATGGAGTGAATATTCACTTGATTCAGGCTAAAAGTAGGTTATCTCCTTTTAAAAAATGACAATTCCTAGACTTGAACTGCTAGCTGCAGCCATAGGTTCTAGATTGTATCACAATATTGAAAATTTGGACCCTAACATAACAGTTAATTTTTGGACGGATTCAACAACATATTAAGATGGGTCAAAAATGATGACAACTGGAAACCTTATATCTGGAATAGAGTGCAAGACCAGGAAACTTAAACCCTCCGACCTCCCATCTCGAGGTTGCTCAGTGAAACATTTAATCAAGTCAAAATGGTGGAGGGCTATTATGATTACGTAAGCCTCGGACAACAACAAAATTACATTTGTAACTAGGATGAGATATTAGCGGAGAAGAAAATAAGCGTCGCTTCTTCGTTTTTCTGCGCTAGAGATGCTAAGGACAAGAACTAGTATTCTAAATATTTTTCAAAGCATAGTAAAATTGTACGATTTTTAGCTTGGATTCACCGATTTATTTATAATTGTAAACATCGTAAGTGTAAGAAATATGGTATTCTAAATCTTTGAGAAATAAATAGTGCCCGAAAAGAGCCTTTTTAGACTTGTTCAACCAAAAGTCTCTCTGGATGGTTTAGAAAACTCTCGACTTTCAAAGGTATGTCTATTTTATGGTACTCATAGAATAATGAGAATCAAAACCAAATTTCGGATCGCTTAGACACTAATGATTTTCTTTACGCCGTCTTAGGAGAAAATACCTCGACCATAAAAGAGGCGTTTAGATTTATAAACATATCCCGGGCTATGTTAGAGTGTGGTTAGGTCAATACTCAGACATCCCCGAAGATGTCCGATTCTACCCGAACATTGACGAGCACGCTTACGCACAAGACCAAAGGCTAGCTGCGTTCTGCCGTCTTAGGAGAAAATACCTCGACCATAAAAGAGGCGTTTAGATTTATAAACATGCCCCCAGGGGCTATGTTAGAGTGTGGTTAGGTCAATACTTCAGACATCCCCAAAGATGTCCGATTCTACCCTAACATTGACGAGTACGCTTGCGCACAAGACCCAAGGCTAGCTGCGTTCTCGTTTCTCGTATGTTTCGCTCTTTAAAGTGTAACTGTCATCGAGTGAGCATTACTATAATGTATTCTCCTGTTTATGAGCCAACATCAGCGGACATTAGAGATTTTACTGACTTGTTAATAAACTATTACAACATAACCGTTCAAGATAATGATGAAAGCGATGACGTGGTTGAGCTGGGTGTATCTCACATCCAAGATGATGGTTCACAGAAGAGAAAGAAGAGCGATGAGGTAGGGGAAGGGCAAATCTCAAAATCATGATGATGATGATGAGGACGACTCACGGTTCAAGAAGAAGAAGAAAACCGATAAAGCATGTTATTAAATAATAATGATGTATTGTTGTTTATAATAATAATAATAATATATTTTCAAAACGTTAAGCTTTCCTTCGGTTTTGTTAATAAACCTGTTTTTTTTCCTAGCGGTGCTCCACCGTCTTGATTCATGTTTGCAAGTTTACAAGTTTTTCGCTTTAGCGTGTTTTCGCCTCTCGTGTGTGTGTGTGTGTGTGTGTGTGTGTGTGTGTGCGTGCGCGCATACGTGCGAGCGTGTGCGAGCGTGCGTACGTTCGTGCGTACGTGCGGGCGTGGGTGCGTACGTACGAGCTTGCGTACGTGCGTGCGTACGTTCGAGCGTACGTGCGAGCTTGCGTGCGTGCGAACGTGTGCTTACGTGGGTGCGTGCGTACTGCGAGCGTGTGAACTTGCGTGCGTGCGTACGTGCGTGCGTGCGTACGTGTGTACGTGCGTGCGTGCATGCGTGTTTTTCGTTTGATCCTCGTGCTAAAGCAGTGCTAGTCGATTGTATGTAGTTGTAGGCCCTATTGTGTTGACTAAGAGCTATAATTGGAAGCGTTGCTTGCTATACCTGGCCGTGGAGTTATGTTTAATTAGCTTTTTTTGACAGATGTATTTATTTATGATAAGATCAGGCTTGCATGTAAAGTAATATAGAGGTGAAACTAACTAGCTAATGTGTTTTGCTGCTACACGTATCACAGTATTGAAGATTCTGTTTATGTATTAGAAAAACGTACTACAGCCTCGAAACAGAGTGCAGATAAAAAATTGAAGAAAGTGAATACGGTACAACTTCGGCGAGCAGACTTAAAGGTTTTAAGTGTGTACAGCATTCCCAGAGCAGCGTTGAAACCATTTAATTTAGGACTAACCTCATGTCCATGTAATAATGTCTGATAAACTATTAGGGTTATTAGCTACTTTTATAGGTTTACAATATAATCGTTCAAGGTGAAGACGATGAGATGGTAGTATCTCAAAATCTCGATGATGGTGATGCTCTCATGAAATTTCAAAATAAAATAGATTACGTCACTCTTATTTTCAGATTTGAAATTTTTAAAACGTTTAGTTGACGTTGCTATTAATCCATCTGATAAAAATCCACAAAGATGTATGCGGCAGAAGTGTTGAGATGCTTGAAATCGATCCCCAGCCACAAGAAGAATGTGTTTTCGACTTGTATGTGCTTCTAATCAACTACCCAGACACGCACCTCGACCGTGTGCGATTATCGTAAACACGGATCCTGCAAACAAACCAGACCAGCATTGGACCTCTATCTACATTGACGAGAGTGGTAACAGGGAGTTTTTTGAGTTTCAAGCCTACTTGTTTCTCAAGGTTAACAATTTTCTCAAGGTAGAATGAGTATGCTGTTGTGAAATAAAATTTCGTGTATAGATAAAACATATAGTCTACAAATGGTAATTAATAGAAAACATTTTTTAATAACCTTTTTTCTTAGCATAATAAAAATAGACATAAACCAATATACGTCAGCTTAAACTCAAGTGTACATTTTTTATAAAAGTTGCTCGCAAGGCTAACTTCGAGCTAAACTTCGTAACCTATGACTAGCTAACTTCAAGACCAACTTGTTTCTCATGACTAACAATTTTCTCAATGTGGAATAACCACGTTTTTGTAAAAACGTCTTATGTAATAGCATTGTCTGCCCCTTACAGATAAATTCTTTGTGTTTAAAACTGTTTCCTTGTTCTGGATGTAGATTTATAAACCTTCATGTTAATTATACTAGTATTTTGAAATATCATTCGTATATAAGAATAATACAAGGTTTGCTTTAAACGATCTTCATCGTATACTTTAACAGTTAACCTTTTTCAGATAGTTGATCGCCCCATTAAAATGGAGCGTTAATAGTTTATAGAAGTACGGGTGTAAATAAAAAACACGCTACATAGCGATTGTGTTATAAACTAGTGGAGGTCGTTATTAATTCGTGTATAAGTTGAAGTTATGTAAGTAGAAGGTTACAACCGGTAATTAAAAAGAAAGTGTAATAACACATATTACAACAAATAATACAGGTCCACTTACACATTTTATATATATTGAAACAATTACTTGAAATAAAACGGCGTATCAACTCTAATAATTTTTTTTTTTTTAATTATTATTATAAAAGCTTGTAATCTATCAGGTTACAGCTTTAAGATCATCATCTTATAAGTTACATTATGTTGGGGCACGATACAATTGCACTCTTCGGCGAAACGTGTTAACATGTAATCAGTGTATAAATAAATTTCGTATGTTAAACAACCTGTAGATAGGCATTAAAATAAATGTAATAACAATCTCATTGGTAAAAATACGCTAATAAAATAAATGGGAAATACAGTCAATGTGTACGTAATTATTATTATCTAATCAATTCTTTAAATAATATCTGATAAACAAGTTCTAATAAATGTTAATAGTAAAACATAAAATTAAATAAACTATCTTTTACATCATTTCCCAGGGCTAAAAATAATTAATTAATAAAAATAATTAAAGATCATAATCATCTTAAAGCTATCAGATTAAGAATTTCCTAGGATAATTAATTAATAAAATAATTAAAGATCATCATCTTATATTAATAAAAATAATTAAAGATCATCATCTCAAAATAAGGGTAATAAATACGGTCCTTCACGTATGCCATTAAAATCAAAAACTTTAATTAGGGATGAAAAGAAAGGATTCAAAATATGGTCTCACACGTGGGTGTGTAAAAATAAGGGTTGAAAACACGGTCTCACACATGGGCATATAAAAATAATTAGGGTTGAAAAGGGCCTTCGAAAAGAAAGGATACGGTCTCACACGAGGATATATAAAAATAATAAAAATAGGGTGAAAAAACACGTCCTACACGTAAGCGTGTAAAAATAAGGGTGGAAAAACCGGTCCCCCACGTGGGTGTGTAAAACCAAGTGACGTCAAAATCCAAGATTGCGGAAGGTGTCCCATTACTACTTTTGCATTCTTGTGAAATTATTTGGGGATAAAGCAAATAACGCAGTCGTCTTTAGTTGAATTGTTGATGCATTTACGTTATATAAAATTAGCGTTGGCTAACTGCTTTTATTTGCGATTTCGTTTGGGATTTTCTTCGTAATGTCTAAGTAAATGTATTAAGGTTCATGTGCATAAAATTTTCGCATTGTAAAATTGATTTTGAGTGACCATTTGGCTATGTAAATATTTTGAATTTCAACCGTATCGAGATAATTTTAATTTCAAAATTTAAATGTAAGGCAACGCGTGTACATTCTCCCTATTAGAATTTTAAGATAACTGAGCATAAATTAGTGTTAAAATATGTACCGCTGATGTGTTTTTGCTGATGTTTAGACAGATGAACAATTAATTGGATTTAATAGCGTTATTTGTGATCTTCCAACCAGTGAAAGCAATAATTGACGAAAGGTGGTGATTTAAATAATTAAAACTAAAAGATTTAATTAAAAGCTAATTTTATTGACTTAAAATTTTATTGATTTGCTTTGAAAGTGACCAGTGGTAATTTCCTAAAATTGACGCATTTAGTTTTATATATTTTTTTTATTAAATAGTTTTTTTGTTTAACGTAACAAAATAGAGAAATTTTGAATGACATTTATCTAGTTTATGTCTACTTATTTTATTTTGAGTTCAATTGATGACAGTTTTGGAGATGATTATTATTTGAATTTGATTTTGTAATTATTAAGTTTTGTTATGAACGAATAAGTTAATAATTTTTGATTTTGTAATAATTAAGCGAAACATTTATTGTTTTTTTTTTGTTTGAGTCTATTTTGTTTAGCATTGGAGGTAACATAACGAAAAATTAAGTTAAAAACAGTTGATTTGCGTACACGCTGCGTTAGTATTTGAGCGTGTGAATATTTTGAGATTTATTCTGGAGCCAAAGTTTCGATACATCTCCGACGTGCTCCTGGAGGTAGCCCACGTAAAGGTAAGTGAGATCTTTTGGCTATTTAAGGCTGATTTATCTACGTATGCCCAGGTGTATTCTTACCGATTTTGTTTTAATAAGTCTGGTGCCCATTACCTACCTTTATTCCAATTGTGACGTACTTTAATACACCCTCGACAATACGACTAACCACCTTCAAATTCAAAACACGCCCACGGCCCTGTGTCCCACTGAGTTAGTCCGTTGCACATTAATTATCTGTTACCTGCCGTGTTAATTTCATTTTCGAGCGTAACACGCTATGGAAAAATTGTTTTCGACTGTAATGTTTTGTTACTAGGTATTTATAATATTTTAAATGGTAAAAATAATGGTTTATATCTTCATTATGGCATTAAAAATTATGTTTTCACGTGTAAGGTTGTATTTGTTACTAGGTGCTTTTATCAGGTGCTTATGTTTTCTCGAATAGATTATTAGAATAATATTTCTACTATACTAATTGGTAATTTATGTTGTCAAGTTGTTATAAATACGGAGGTGATGAATTTACAGTAGATAAGACATATATCTGCTGATTATAAAATTCAAACATGGCCTTTATTAACTTGATATACTACGCTTGTACTAAAATTATAATTATCGCTATAGATATAATAATTTGATTCTTAATCAGTTGAAGTAAAAACAAGACAACATAGAGCATAAAGTAATTATTCAAATGGTGAGGGCAATAATAAAAACATCGGTATGTAAAAAGTAACATTTATACTCAGTGACATGAATTGCAACACCAAGAAGGGGTAGGAATTTTTGACCAAACTTGACACAAACGTTTAACTAATAAATTGTAGCAATTAATTACAATTTCATTCATATGCATCAAGTGGTAATGGCTATCTGACAATTGTTCAGTTGTTTCGAACAATTTTGTCAGGTGTAAATTGTGCGAGATTGTGTTCAGTTCTTTATTGTTTTCACTTGTTTGTTTGAGGCTGTGATCATGCCTAGAGTGCGCCAACGTGGAAATTATCGCCAATTAAGCGAATTCGACGGAGGTTGTATTGTTGGTTTGCGCGAAGTGGTTTTCCGTTCAGAGAAATCGTAAATCGCCTTAAACCTGAACCAAACCACCATCATGCGCTGCTATCAGGCATGGTCTAGGGAGAGTCAGGAATGCCGTAAAGAGGAATCTGAGGGTGAAGAAGAACAAATGAGGTGCAGCACCACCATCTTCAACTTATGGCAACAGAGATCAATTCTCAAGTACAAGTTCAATTGCCGATCAATGGTTAGCTAACGAAGGTCGTCCTGTAACCCTTCGAACAGTTTACCGCAGAATCAGAGCTTTTAGCTTACAATCCTATAGGGCACATCTTGTACTACCACTAACGACTCAACATCGACGGCAATGTTTGGAGTGGTGTAGGTTGGGACTGCACTGGAACCAAGAGTAGCACAGGGTAGTGTTTACTGATAAATCGCGATTCTGTTTGGGGATGAATGATGGCCGTATGAGGTCAGCAAGAATGCGGAACGTCGAAATGTAGAATTTTGTGTTGCGAGGCATGTGCACTGAACTGTAGGGATTATGGTATGGTGCTATAACTTATGGTAGGTCTCTTTGATATTCATCCGAGGCAATATAAACACAACGATATGTGGATGAGGTGGTAGAACCCATATACATCCATTTTCTCAGCAGTTGGAAGACCCACTTTTGCATCAGCATAATGCCGCCCACATTGCAAGACGTTCTTTGAACCAATTTGCAGAGGATAATGTTAATCTCTTGCCATTTTCACCCAGATTTCCCGACCTTTCGCCCATCGAGCATCTTTGGGACATTATGGAGAAGACTGAAAATCTTGCAGCATCCTCCGCAGACGCTGCAAGCTCTATAGCACGAATCACAGGTTACTTGGGACACCATACCTTCATAGCACATCGACCATCTGCTAGAATCGATGCCACGGCAGTGGAGGAGTTGTAACCAACGGTTGATCAATCCATTATTAATAAATATTATGTTTATATTTTGTTATTTTTCTTTGAAATTCTAATGAATTGGTACCTTTCAGTAGTTAAACGTTTCTGCCAAGTTTTGTCAAAAATTCCTATTCTTGGTGTTGCAATTTCAAGTCACTGAGTTGTGAAATTACATACAGGTATTTCTAAAGTACATTATTAATAACATTCTTGACCCTTTATAATACAATAACACCCTTAGCATATAAGTAGGTGCGTTATACCATTGGCCTTATCTCCGTCGTTATCGTGATATTGATCAGGTAAGTTCTTTTCATACTTTAAAATAATAATTAAATAGGAATATTAATCAATTTTAGCATTTCTCGCTACTACTGCACAAAAATTGCTTGTTGTTTTTTCTGCCCACGATTTTTTAGATTTAACTGATCATATTTTAATAACGTGCTTGCTGCTGTATCTTAGCTGCTATTCTAATTACTTGCATCGCTCCAGGTAATCCATATATTTATATTTGAAGCTTTAGTTATATCGATAAAATCTAGGGTTGGTAGAGTTCACCATATTGTATTACTTGTTGCTACAGTTCGTTCGCTAGATACTCAGGTACAATTATTATAAGTTTTTGTTACGAACGAATAAGTTCAAATGTAAGTATGTAATTAAAAAGTATTATTAATTTTATTAAATACATAAATAAAGTTTACTCGTAGGATTTGAACCTACGACCTGTGCTATTCTCTAACCAACTGGCTATCAGATTCAAGCAATCCATGTAAATTTTGTCTTTATGTGAGTAGAACTGTAATTTGATTCTAATATCATATTTAGAATTTACATCAGTTCTACATACAAAGACAAAATTTACATCGATCGTTAAATCTCGATAGCGCAGATTACTGGTATTACACCAGTCGTTGGTTCAAATCCTACTGAGGTAAACTTTATTTATGTTTTAAAAATTAAAATATTATATAAATATAAATATTTAAAGATGACATATCAGAACATTTAACGGCGAAGGTAAAATGAATGTCAGCCAAAAACACATTTAACAAAATTTAATCAAATTATGATGTAAGTGTTAAATGTGTTTTTTAATTCATTGTTAATTTTCGTAGAATTCTAATATCATCTTTAAAACAGTTTAACAATATTTAATTTTTAATGACCTAGTTGTTCTTTACTAAAATTTACAAACTGTTATGTTGACAGCAGGCTGATGTTTATGTTTTAATTTTTCACCTTTGAAAAAATTGTTTACAACATCTTTAACAATTTTAACAAATATTACTACTGACGAAGATAACTGTAAGTGTTATCGAAACGTTTAGATTGTATTATGAAAATGTAAACTTTCACCATTAAACATAATAAAATACTTATCTTTTTGG
Source organism: Vesta saturnalis (assembly GCA_036346205.1). NCBI lineage: Eukaryota > Metazoa > Arthropoda > Insecta > Coleoptera > Lampyridae > Vesta > Vesta saturnalis. Next base: position 50,195 of record JARFJB010000709.1, on the reverse strand, counting down.
GATTTTTAATGGTGTACTTTAAATTATACAATCTAAACGTTTCGATAACATTTACAGTTATCTTCTAGTAATTTAAAGATAAGTAAACAATTTTGTCAAATTTGAAAATTCAAACATAAACCTGCTATTAATAATGTTTAGATTGTATAATTTAAAATACACCATTAAAAAACAAAAAGATAAGTATTTTATTATCCTCTTATATCCTTTACAAAGATACGGTTAATTTATATGGATGGGCCCAAAGTCAATGTGTGTCGCGAGATGATTTCAAGTAGCTTAGCAGTTAAATTTATTAACCTCCGAATTAATTTTGAATTTACTAGATGATGCATTCAAGGATTAATCCTAGATGTGGATCTATTATATCTGGATAATTTGCAGATCATCATAAATACATTACATTCTGCGTTGAACACGGTGCTCTACCTGGTGGTAAAAATAGAACAATGCCTTCAAGCAGGCCTTGTGCTTGAGAAAGTTCACGCGCTTGTTCAACCAAAGACCATATAATTACTAATATGCTCTTGCTTCAATCAATCACGTTGGCTTAAATAATATATAGACTTCAATACAACGTTGCATGTAGAATCCACTAACCCTTTGAGAAAAACTTAATATAAACTGTTAACGCAAATTTTGGGAAAACTATGGAGAATGTTAGAAATAACCGAATTATTAAACTTGTCAACAGATGGAGTGGAAGGTATGGAGTTAATTATTACATTTACCAGCCGAATTTCCACAGCAGAGAAGTATTTGATGGGAATTGATGGTTATCGAATTATCTAAGGTGAAATCTACCTTAATAAGCCGCTATATCTGGAATAGTTATTTTATACATATTTAAAACATTAATGTACGATTTCCACTATAATTTATGCAGCATCAATTCAAGAAAATACCATTTCTTTGTTAGGTTTGACTAGAAGAATCAATTTCAAATTAAAATTTTTCACACTTTGTCACCTTCAAGGCAGTTTAATAATATTTAATTTATTAACAATATAGTTATCCTTTACTAAAATTAGTTTCCATAGTTGGTTTAATACGTTTATCGAACTGTTATTAATAGCAGGTTTATGTTTTCATCTTTTTCATATTTCATACATTTGATCTAACATCTTAAGAAGCAATTCTGAAGATATTACCATTTACTGAGGACCATAACTGTAATTGTTATCGAAACATATAGAGTGTTAAGTATTTAACTACTCCAAAGAAATTACACCTATAAATTAAACACTAACGTATTATATACTTAGGCATTATCAACAATATTATCATTAATTAAACGTAAACACTATACCAACCAAGTTACATTTTGATTTATAAATTAAACATTAAACCTATAAATAAGTTTACTAATGATAAGATATCTAATGTTCACATATAATTTATGAAATAATAAATAGGTATTACCAATAAATAAATTATTGTTTACTACTATAAGTATATTTAATCTTTACAATTGTATAGTGATGTTCTTAATTTTGTGTTCTACACCCAAATTTGGATGAGAACGTCAAGTAATGGATAAGACAATGATACTTATGACAACAGATATCCTTTTTAAGATGAATTTTTAAAAGTATCTTTGTGATATGTTGTATAATCACACTGGTTACATTTGAATTCTTTACTGAAATTGTTTTTTAACATGAATTTTTAAATTATCTTTGCTATGTGTTGCATAATCACATTGGCCGCATTTGAATTCATAACTTGAAGTGTTTTTTAAGATGAACTGTTAAATCACTTTTGTTGTTGCACAATCACAGTGGCTGCATATGAATTCACAACTTGAAGAGTGATTTTTAAGATGAATTGTTAAATTACTTTGTGATGTGTTAAACACCGCAGTTGAATTCATAACTTGAAGAGTGAACTTTAAGATGACTTTTAAAATTATCTTTCCGATTTGTTGCATAGTCACATTGGCCGCATTTGAATTCATAAATTGAAGAATGCTTTTTAAGATGAGTCTTTAAATTACTTTTGCGATTTGTTGCATAATCACATTGGCTGCATATGAATTCATAACTTGAAGAGTGATTTTTAAGATGAATTGTTAAATTACGTTTGTGATTTGTTGCGTATTCACATTGGTCACATTTAAATTCTTTACTTGAAGAGTGTTTTTTAACATGGGTAATAAAATTACATTTGCGATGTGTTGCATAACCACATTGGCCACATATGAATTCATAACTTGAAGAGTGTTTTTTAAGATGAATTGTTAAATTACGTTTGTCATTTGTTGCATAATCACATTGGTTGCATATTAATTCATAACTTGAAGAGTGATTTTTAAGATGAATTGTTATATTACGTTTGCGATTTGTTGCATAATCACATTGGTTGCATATGAATTCATACCTTGAAGAGTGATTTTTAAGATGAATTGTGAAATTACGTTTGTGATGTGTTGCATAATCACACTGGCCGCATTTGAATTCATAATTTGAAGAGTGTTTTTTAAGATGAACTGTTAAACTACGTTTGCGATGTGTTGCATAATCACATTGGCTGCATTTGAATTGAAAGAGTGTTTTTAAGATGAATTGTGAAATTACGTTTGTGATTTGTTATATATTTACATTGGTCACATTTGAATTCTTTACTTGAAGAGTGATTTTTAAGATGACTTTTAAAATTATCTTTTCGATTTGTTGCGTAATCACATTGGTTGCATACATATTCATAATTTGAAGTTGAAGAGTGATTTTTAAGATGAATTGTTAAATTACGTTTGTGATTTGTTGCATATTCACATTGGTCACATTTGAATTCATAAATTGAAGAGTGGTTTTTAAGATGAATTGTTAAATTATATTTGCGATTTGTTGCATAATGACAATGACCACATTTGAATTCATAAATTGAAGAATGCTTTTTAAGATGAAACTTGAAATTACTTTTGTGATGTGTTGCATAATCACATTGGCCACATTTGAATTCATAAATTGAAGAGTGGTTTTTAAGATGAATTGTTAAATTACTTTTGTGATTTGTTGTATAATCACATTGGCTACATTTGTATTCAGAACTGGAAGTGTGTTTTAAAAGATGTCTTTTTAAACCCGATTTGCTTTTTGCTATATAATTGTGTTGGTCACACTTATGTCTAAAATTTGAACTGTATTTTAAAATGTCCTGTTTTAAATATTCATTCATTGTGGTTGAACTATTAAATTGATTACGTTCACACTGTATGTTTGTGATGTGTTCGACATTGTTCTCCTTTACATAAGCTGATTCCCTCGAACTCACACCTTTTATTAGAGAAGAGGTGTTCTCTTTCTTGATATTTACATCATCTATAAAAATAGTGTTAAACACTGTACTACTTAAACCATAATCAATTTCACCCTTTATTAGATCACTATTGACCATAAAATGTTGGGTTAGGAGTAAATCTATTCCTTCTTCCTCTTTAGGTTCAACTTTAATAAGTTTCATATCAATCTCATAAGACATTTCAAAGAATTTGTGTTATTTAAGGCCTAATAGTTCCAATGACGTCCACAGCAGGATCAAGGAGTTCCTCGGTTCTATCTTGAAAACACGTACCAAAACAGTTCGTTATTGACCATCGGTTAACTTCTCCATTCAGGCTGTTCTACAATAAGTCGTATGTTGGTTGGCGTTTGTCGTAAAATAACAAAGATAACATTAATTCCACAAGAAACTAGAAAGTCGTATTGTACGTTAATATTGAAGGTGCGATCACTATTTAACGACGGTGACGTCACATTCAACCAGTTTGCGTATAACCAAAACTTTTATAAAATATACAGGCTATGATGTGGTAGTACATAATACCAACACCCTTAATTAATAAACCATCCATATTTCAGATTCTATTTATTAATAATAATAACAGTGATTGTGTATGTAGTTTTTACTTACATATTTAAAAGTATTACAATACTTTCAAAGCCATCGATGAGTGGTGGTTCAAAAATTTCTTTTCAACGTTGTAATGTATATTAAGGTACAGCATCTGTGTATAAAATTTCATTAAACTTGATTGATAATTAAAAAAGCTATATGCATTTCAATAGTTGGCGACGATTTTATAACTGTCATCTAAAACGAAATTTTTTAAATTTTCGTCGAAATGAGTGGTGGTTCAAAAATCTCTTATCGACGATGTGATGTGTGGTAAGGTAGAGCATCTGTGTGTAATAGTTCATTAAATTGGATTGATAATTAAACAAGTTATACGCATTTTAATAGTTGCGAAGATTTTATGTGTTATCAAAGAGAGATTATTTAAAATTTTCATGGAAACTAATGGTGGCTCAAAAATTTATTTCAACGATGTGATGTGTCATAAGGTAGAGCATCTGTGTTTACAATTTCATTAAATTTGATTGATAATTAAAAAGTATACGATTTTATGTGTTACAAAAAATTTATTATCTAGAATGAAGATTGGCGACGATTTTAGTGTTATCAGTAGAAAGGGCGCCATCTACCCCACCACTTGTTGTGACGTCATACCTCCACCTGTGACGTTATAAGCCACGCCCACTTTCACTACGTGGTCACGCCCATTTTCAGCAGATTAGTGTTGCGCGCGCATACTGCCCACGGCCGCGCGTTCTGATTGGAGAGCCTAAAGGCAGGCCCCGCCCCCTGTTTTCTGATTGGTCCTTGATCCTCGCCCAGCTTCCAGGCTGTGCTCTGATTGTAGGCCTAAGGTTCTCTATTCTTATGGGTTGGTTTTGTTTGTTTGCTTGTGACGCCATCTAGTGGTGCATATTTGTAAAACTAGTTCTAATAAGGGAACGAATTATGATGTTGATTTCGAAAGTTTTAATATCCTTCGTAAGCGTCCACGTAGTTGTTATCAGCGAAATCGAAATTTTGCTGTTCGTATGGATATCTCCTATTACTAATATTTTATTTTATATTCGATATATTTAAGTGATCGAGTTTTGCCGCACTCTATTTCCTATTATTACGCTTCTTGGTATGGAAACAACCAGTATCCAATGAGGACGTTGAAAGCCCGTACTGCTCTTCACCGCCCAAACCATTGACGTTGATGACACTAAGTGATGGATATATGTATAAATCTCGAGCGTGAAACGCAACTTGAATCGGCGAATTTTTATTAATCTTCTGATAGATAGATAACTTCACAGCATCATTTGGAATTACATACGAAACTTTACATGTAACTTTCGTTAAGTCGATGTTAACATCCGTTTCGCCGCCGTTTCAGTCCACGTCGGCTAACAGTTGTGTGCGGACTCCATCCTACATGCGATAAACAGGTACTTTGAACCACAGCATATAATCAAAATCCTTTAGTGGTGCTATTAATACCAGGCAAACATACATTTTAAATCACCTCATCGCGTAACATGAATCGAATATCATCGAATAGGAAGAGGGGCGCATTATTCGTAAGGTTATACTCTTTGTTTGCTTCCCTAGGGATTAGAGTACTTTCCGAATATATAACACTATCGTAAGTAGCTGTAATGAGATCGGCTTTTTGCACAACCAGATTAGTGAATAAACTTTTCAGCGCTTCTTCCATGTCGTCTTAATACTTTATAGCCGAGATATAGTAGAAACTGAACGTCGTCTTCGGTTAACGATGTGCTCTCACCTGCAGATAGACACCTACTGGCGAAGATTGTGTGCGACTGTTAACTGTTTCTGTATGCGCTTCCAGTTAAACTACACTCCACATGTATATTTGTAGCAAGAATTATTTGAACATCCAGATCAGATTCGTGGGTGTGGCCTGCCCTGTACACGTTATGTGAGAAGCCGAGCATGCGCCCAATAGAATCCGTCTAAAGACCACGTTATGTATAGATTTAACTTCACATTTTGGCGTATTATTGTTTGCTTTTAAAATAAAGTCGATCGTGTTATGTGAGTTAATCTTACGCTGTAGAAATCTGTTAATCTCCACAATTTTATATACACCACTTAGAATCGTAATCCCCTTATGCTCGCCAGTTTGCGTAGTACCGTAAAACTTGTTGTTACCCTCATGAATATTTCGTATGGAATTGCAACCGTAGAATCTTAGCAATCCTAATCCATACTGGTAATTAGGATTAAGTTCAATTGGCGCAAATACGTTTGCACTGAGCATGTTTCCCACACTCGTCTATGTGAGCGTTTGGGACATGGCAACCAATAATATTTATTATACAGAAAATCTAGACATACATGTCCACATATAAATGTGTTATAATTCTGCTCCTATCATAATTATACGTAATTTTACAACCTCTTAAATATCTCATTATTTCAAGTGGTGGTGGTAAATCTCCAAAGCTGTCGTAGTAGAAGACTTCATCACCGTGTTTCTTGAAAGCAACCCAATGAGTACCTCTTTCTCTATTGTCGTCAAGGTTCACGATATCACATTCATTAAATGTGATTTATGGGGCAAGGCATTGCGCATATACACTCCTCTAAAGAATTGCACATTTTTAGCATGCTTACTTAGATCGGAATCGGGTAATACTCTCCGCGGCAAATTTATAAGGTTTCAAATAAAGTCCTCTGGCGCCCCTTAAAGCAACCCTTTCCATTGTTTCGTTGTGACGCTGAGTTTCCTACAATTGCTTCTTCGCAGTCGAAGCGTCGTTGACACCTTTAACTATGCAACTGGGACCACCGGCAAGAGCACCTGCAGCTGGGAGACCGGCGAATAGGGGTGTATTAGGAATGGAAGGATGCCACCAGTTGTAGGTATCGGAATGATTCTAGACACTTGCACCTCCTCCTCTCCACCGAAAATCTTAACGGCCTTCTTAGCAGCCGATAGACTGACTTCAATGACTTTCTTTAGATTGCCATCTTTAAGCAGACTTTTGACAGACTTTCTAATAGGTTGTAAAACTCTTCCTCTTCTTAGCAACCATACCCAACGTGGGTTTAACATTCATGACAGAAAAGGCTGCTGTTTTCTCACCGAAACTTGAATGCTTCGAGCGTACTGCACGATTCCAAGCTTGATTTCAAAGTCAAAGATCTGCTTGATAACGACTTGTTATATCATTAGAATTATGATAGGTGATATAGTGTTGTTTGCAAGCTTCGTTTAAAGGATTTATACCGGAATCGCCGCGAGCTAAACGTTTCTGTAGCTTGGTTCCTGGTCCGCAATATCGATAACTCGGAATATGCAGTTCAGAAGGTAATTTGTTTATTAAGGTGTTTAATACTACTCTTCCAAATAGCATGTGAACTAGTCAGTACACTATAAGAAACTGAATGATGAAGTTTACGAAGCAGCCTCAAGAACCTGTGGACGGTCCTGATTTCCTGAAATCGGAAGTTGCGGGAAGGTATGGTGGTCTCTTTCCGGCATCAGTTAGAGCAGTTACTTGCGGAGCTTCGGGGTGCCGAAGACTATTGTGATGGTTAGCTTATTGGAGGCACCGCACGGTTTAAAATTTGAAAATGAATACGTTTACTCGCAAGTCGCTTGACAGCCAAAGTATAAATACTTAGAGCATTCACTTAAGCCGATAAGAGGTATTATGTATAATGCATTTCACAACAAATCGGATGTACTCACGCCCGAATCGATCGCTAAGAATTCTATAATGATCTTCGACGACATCTCGTGTCTCAATCAAGATGTAATTCGCGATCATTTCAATAGAGTGCGACACTCGGGCGTAGACTCCTCTTATCTCTGTCAAACCTATTCGAAGATTCCTAAGCACTTGATTCGCAATAAGATAAATATGGTTGTGCTATTTAAACATGACTGCATAAATTTAAAGCATGTATATGATGAGCATGTAGGTACCGATATGACCTTTGATCAATTTAAATCAATGTGCTCGAGATGTTGGCAGAATAAATACGATTTTTTATGCATTGTAAAATACTTTGGTTACGGTAGATACCGAAGCGGATTTGATTGTCATATTACCTGCTTATAATGCTCATTCACATGCAGTCAGTCGCAATGGGAACTTGAAACACATCGTTTAACGGAAACAGCATATAAACCTATAGTGGATCCTTTGAGGCGAATCGCTAACGCAGAAATTAAAGTAGAACCAGTGAAATCAGAGTTCCTCGTTCATGTTCAAACCTCTCGTTGCACCTTCATTCGTTGAAACCGGTCTGGAGCCAACACCGGCTATGTTTAGGCTCCCTGTTGCACCGTCATTCGTTGAAGCGAACGTTATTGCCGAAACAGATCTTGTCGAAGAGGAGGAAGAGTAGGTGGAACCAACTAATTTAACGCGATTACTCGATGACGCAGGCGTTGCCGATGAATTCTTACAACAATATCATCCTTTGCCACGTTACTATGTAGAATTACTGATCCGAGGGAAGTAAGAACAGGTTGGTAATACATACGGTCTTCGTTATGATGTAAGCTTAGATAAATAGGCTATCGGAGATTCTCTGGTGGATACAGAAGGTCCCAATCTAATTATAAAAGATGAGGCATATGAAGGCACTCCCGGACTATACGAGATGCTTATATCTAAAGAGCCGAAGAAGTATACGCTGAGGGATAAGACGGTGTACGTTGATATTCTAGCTAAAACTAACGCATATAGGAAGAATAACGAACCTCACGGAGTAATTATGGGCACTAAGTTGTTTAAATACCGGAAGATTATTAAGCCGCTAATCAGCACGAAACGTTTCGGTCGCGGCACCATGAACAAGTTATAGAACAGAGTGAAGAAATATGTATACTGCAATACTTCTCGCCAACTTATTGAATGGCTCGGGATGGGCATGATAACGAAATCATTAGTATTGAAGAGGAACACCGAGAAGGAGGTATAATTGCATAATAATGTTCATCGATAAGTTTGGCAGACATTGGATATCGCATTTAAAACATGCAACTGCAAATATCAAATTAACCTGAGATGATAATTACGATATGCAAGGTGAAAGAGTTTGCAATGCCTTTGAACCCATACTAGAACATGATGCTGCAACTAGGAGATACCTAGATAAGGCAAATTTAAAATTGACCGAGGACGGTAATTATGATGCGCAAGGTAGAAGATCCAATCCTAGATGAGAATGTAGCCACCAAAAAGTATGTTGATGAGTGCAAGGAAGTTCTAGAGCTTAAAATGAAAAATGATATCGATTACAACATTATTTATTTAGCGGGATCAGAAACTTGAGGAAAAAATTAATCCTGTATATGGTGATACCAGGGTGTATTTTTATATTATCTACCTAGCCATGAAAAAAGGCACATAAAAGAACAAAAAATATATTTTTATACATAACTCCCTTCAACACTAATACACTTATTCCATCTTTTTTTCCAATTGTCCAATACCCTCAGAAAAAAATTTCTTCGGTAACCCTACAAAATATTTAACAGCTTCTTTGAGTTCTTCGTCAGAAGCAAAAGGATTTCCCGTGAGATGCTTTTCTAAATTTTTGAATACGAAAGTCTGACGAAGCTAGGTTGGGGCTATAAGGTGGATGCCTTAACTCTCTAAACCCACAGTCATCGATTATCTGCTGAACTTTAATTGCATTATGAACCCGACAATTGTCGTGCATCAGCAAGTTTTTTTTGTGGATAAGAATGTGGACGTTTTTCCTCCAAAGCAGTTTTTAAATTTTTAATTGTGTTTCTGTAAGCATTTCCATTTATGGTAGACCTCTCGGCATATATTCAATAAGCAAAACTCCTTCAGCATCCCAGAAAACAGTTGCCATCAGTTTTTTTCCGGAAAATTGTGTTTTGGTCTTTTTTGGTGGTGTACCCAAGTCTCATCCTCGGTGATAATTCGAGAAAAAACATTTTTGTCCCTCTTCAACTTGGCCAAATTTTCTTGAGAAACTTCTTTTCTATACAATATGTTTCACTCTCTGTAAACGGCACGAACTAAACACAACTCAGCAAGTGTACTTGTAACAGTGACTGCAATTTTTTAATAATTTATTTGACATTGTCACTTTTTTTTCATGGCTAAGTAGATAACATAAAAATACGCTCTCGTATAAGCATCCTTAGCAGGGATATTTATTGAGAATAAGTTACATTAAGAATAAGTTACATTAGCAGTAATGTCTTTGAAGCTAGCCGTTGTTGAAGAATTGCATAAGCCTGCACGGAAGAATTTCATAAGAAAACGAACCATCGTTAAACATCGGGAAGATTTCTGGCAGATGGATTTAGCCGAATTTATACCGTATGCTAAACAGAACCGCAAACACAAGTATATTCTAACAGTGATAGAATGCTATTCTAAATATCTATAAACGCGCTCTTTAAAGTCGAAATATGCCAACGAGGTTTGTTAGGCGATGACTTCTATTTTGAGGGAGGTCAGAGCTCCCGATAATAAATAAGCAGATCAAGGACGTGAATTTTATAATAAACATTTTGAAGGGTTGATGAAGAGTTATGCAATACATCATTAATCAACGTATAGTGTTAAAAGGGCGGTTATTGTTGAAGGGTTTATAAGAAAGTTGAAAAACGCATTATATAAACGATTTAGCTAAAAAAGTTAATAAGTGGTTAGATGTGTTGAAGGAAGTTACTTCCGAATATAATAATAAAGTGCATTCTACGATTAGAATGAAGCCGAAAGATGTAACGGCATCAACATACTTACTGATGTTTCATAATATTGAGATAATGGGGATAGTAAAATTTAAAATTGGCGATTTCGTCCGGATTTCTAAATATAAATTAATATATGAGAAATTAATATATGAGAAATGTTACGCCCCTAACTATTTCGCTGAACTATCTAAGATTGCCACGGTGAAGGTTGGTAATCCCGTTACGTATTTACTGAAGCAAGCTAAACCGATGCTAGGCCAGTTTTACACTGAAGAACTACAGAAAACAGCTCATCCGGATATATTCCTCGTTGAGGTGTTACGGCGTAAGGGAGACCGACTATACGTTCGATGACTTGGTATGGATAAATCACATGATTCCTGGATTAATAAAACGGATGTTGTACAACATGCATATATTTTCATATAATAAATAATTTATTATATAACATGTGTATTTTTTCATATATGTATAATAGTAATAAATAACTTCTTAATCTATGATATAACGCTTGTAATATCCCCGCTCCTTAGAAATTTTAAATAATCATTAAGGCTAACCCTACCTCTAACAACGTAATCCCTAACATCTTTGAACTTCCTTACCTCATAATCCGTAAGTCTAAAGCTAAGCATTCATTAATTATTCTTCCATTCATTTCATCTTTCATCAAGCCAATTACCTTACTATTGCATCTCGGAATGTTATATGCGTTGTCTGCAGGATAATCGGAAGTGTCGAAACGCGAAATGTGATTACGTATAAAATCGTATGTGTCCTCACACTGCATCTCGTACACAAAGCTATCGGTATCTATGTATAATAATTTTATGCAATCATCGTTGAATTGATGCTGCATAAAATTATAGTGGAAATCGTACATTAATGTTTTAGATATGTATAGAATAGACACTCCCAGATATAGCGGTTTATTAAAGTAGAGTTCCAAATTGAAGCAATCGCTCCATTAATTAATTAACTACATTAGTATTAAATAGATTTTTAAATTTTCTCCTTCTAAGTTACATCTTAGAATATTAAAATTTTTAGTTGTAAAACTAAATTCCCTATACATTAAATTATCATCATCATTATTCATGGATGGTTTCACGAATTCGGCAAATAACTCTAAATTTACTTTTAAAATCTGATGATAACTGGTTCTAATGTCCTATGTCCTAAATTAATTGTCATACCAGTACTCTCCCTGCATTTAAAGGCTGTGGCCAAATCCCTCCACTTGACTGTACCCTTGCTTCCAACGGACTCGCCTTCGGCTGGTTTTCTTATTTTCTTTAGTAGTATTCTGTACCGCCCCAATTTCCCTGCAACGCTCGCTAGATGTCTCTTACCACCAATAGACAACGAAGTTTTAATGATTCTTAAGTTAGCGTCAATGGTGTTGATTATTTTACTGATTTTATATTCATCATGAGTATTGTGATGCTTATACAAATGTTCAATCATTTTTAGAGACGAATCAACATTTTCAATTAAAGCCATTTCTAAAAAATAAATCAATGAAAATGGATTTACTATAAATGATAAACATTATACCTGAGTATCTAGCGAACAAACTGTAACAGCAAGTAATATAATATGGTGGATTCTATCAACCCTAGAATTTATCGATGTAATTAATGCTTCAAATATAAATATATGAATTACCTGAAGCGATGCAGGTAATTAGAATAGCAGCTAAGGTACAGCACTTTTTTTAAAATATAACCAGTTAAATCTAAAAAAAACGTCTGTATAATTGACGCTTTAATTACAATGAAACAACATACCTGAATATATCTGTTGAACGAATGATTTGGGGCAGCAAATAAAACAACAAGTAATTTTTGTCCAAGGAACGTTTTGCAATATGGGGACGGGTATTATCCTGCTCCAAAGGTGGGTCTTCCAACTGCTGAGGAAATGAAAGAATATGGGGTTCTACCACCTCATCCACATATCGCTGGGCGTTTATATTTACTCGGATGAATACCAAACGAGACCTACTCTCATAAATTATAGCACTCCAAACCATAATCCCTACAGTTTGGTGTACATGCCTCGCAACAGAAAATTCAACATTTCGACGTTCCGCACTCTTCGTCTGACTCTCATACGGCCATCATGCATCCCCAAACAGAATCGGGATTTGTGAATGAACACCACCCTATGCCACTCTTGGTTCCGGTGTAATCGCAACCTATACCACTCCAAACGTTGCCGTCGATGTTGAGCCGTTAGTAGTAACACAAGATGTGCCCGATAGGATTGTAAGCCGAAAGCTCTGATTCTGCGGTAAACCGTTCGATGGGTTACAGGACCACCTTCGTTAGCTAACCATTGATCGGCAATTGGTCTAGTACTTGAGAATAGGTCTCTTGTTGCCATAAGTTGAATATGGCGGCCCTGCACCTCATTTGTTCCTTTTCGCCCCCCGATGCCTCATCTGCGGCATACCTGACTGTCCCTAGTCCATGCCTGATAGCAGCACATGAAGGGGGTTTGGTTCCGGTTAAAGCGATTTGCGATTTCCCTGAACGAAAAACCACCTTCGCGCAAACCAACAATACGAGCTCTGTCGAATTCACTTAATAGGCGATGATTTCCACGTTGAAGCACTCTAGGCATAATCACACCCTCAAAGCAAACAAGCGAAAACAATAAAGAACTAAACACAATCTCGCAAAATATACACCTGACAAAATTGATCGAAACAACTGAATGAACTGTCAGATAAACCATTACCACTTGATGCATATGAATGGAATTGTAATCAACTACCTTTTAGTAGTTACACGTTTCTGTCAAGTTTGGTCAAAAAATTCCTACCCCTTCTTGGTGTTGCAATTTCCATGTCACTGAGTATAAATGTTACTTTTTACATACCTAGGTTTTTCTTGTTATTGCCCTCACCATTTGATATAATTACTTTCATACTCTTTGTTGTGCCTGTTTTTTACTTCAGGTGATTAAGAATCAAATTATTATATCTATAGCAATAAATATAATATTTAGTGCAAGAATAGTATATCAAGTTAATAAAGGCCATGTTTGAATTTTATAATCAGCAGATATATGTCTTATCTACTGTAGATTCATCACCTCCACTATTTATAACAACTTATCAACATGAATTACCAATTAGTATAGCAAAAATATTTTTCTAATAATCTATTCGAGAAAACAAATACCTGATAAAAATATACACCTAGTAACCTAGTAACAATTAAACATTACACATCGAAAACAATTTTTTAATGCAATAGTGATGATATAAACCAATATGTTTAAATTTTATAGTATTACCTACTACAATATAAATCAAGTAATGGGAGCCATACTGTTATTAAAACAAAATCGGTAAGAATACACCTGGGCATACGTAGCTAAATCAGTCTTAAACAGTCAAAAAGTCTAACTTACCTTTACGTGGGATACCTCCAAGAGCACGTCGGAGATGCTCAATGGCTTTCTTTAACTTAATTTTTCGTTGCGTTACACCTAACGCTTGTAAACAAAATATACTGAACCAAAAAAAAAAAATTAAACAATGCTAAATGTTTCGCTTAATAAAATTAGTTTTTAATTAAATCTTTTAGTTTTAGTTCTTTAAATCACCACCTTTCGTAAATTATTACTTTCACTGGTTGCGGGGAGATCACAATAACGCTATTAAATCCAATTAATTGTTCATTTATTGTCTAAACATCAGTAAAACAAAAAACACAATAGCGGTACATATGTTAACACTTATTTATGGCCGGTTATCTTAAAATGTATAATACCACCCCTTTCTCAATTCGGTTTAACTTGCAGATTCACCCGTTGCCTTAAATTAAAATTTGGAAAATAAAGTTATCTCGATGCGTATGAAATTCCAAACAGTTCGTCAACCTTAATTTTAAATAACGTAAATGCACCAACAATTCAACTAAAGACGACTGCGTTATTCGCTTTATCGCCAAATAATTTCACCAAAATGCAAACAATTGTATAATAACACAATCACCATAAGCGTGAAAAGTTAAATTACCTTCTGCAGCATTTTTTAATACTTCTCCTCCAAGTGACAGCGGAAGCCGTATGGACGTAACGGTTTGAGGATACCTGCTGAATGATTTCCAAACGGCAAACCAATGCAGCAATTTCCAAATAACAACTTCAATAACGGTACGTTCCGTTGGTTATATAGTTTATGTACACAAAAAAATAGCTCTTACGCACGTAGCTATTTACACAATCTTGACTTAATACGGTCGCTTATTGTGCAGGTTTCTTTATGATTAAAAGTAACTATTTATACATTTATTTACAGTGAGATATTCGTCTGTTCCGGCTGATTGTTAGGACTGATAAAGATCGGTGTGCCTTTACAATAATTTTTATTCGAAAATGGCAATCCGCGTATTTACGTTTAATATTTCACTAATAAGATGCACTTATCAAAACAGATTCATTTATGAAATGTTCGTTAGCTGACACCAAGTGTCCGAAACTTTACAAGAAACAATTAGGAGAGACGAACTTCAATATATCCACCGTAACGGTGCTCTAGGTTGGCCACAAACGGTACGATGTTCGGTCATCCAGGTTATTCGAAAGCGCACCCCTCCCCCCACCAATAACTCACATCCTTCACAACCGACAGTCAGATCAAGAATATCCGCTTAATTAACCGCGCAAAAAACGCCGCTTCCCTCTCAATACTATTGACGAAAAAAATTGCTAACTCTGCGGCGTGCTTCCACCTCGCGTTATCAAGTTTAAGGGCATAATATATATATATATATATATATATATATATATATATATATATATATATATATATATATCTTTTCTAACAGTATTTTTAAAGGTTTACTCACTCGATGCAATGAACTACTACTATTTAAACTGTCAAATAATTTGTCTATAAAGAGTAGTAGATGAGCAGATGCATACAATTTGTGATCACTTTTAATATCTGCAAACAAATGTTATTAATACTTCCGAACATTAATACAATTTTATTATATACCCCATTTAGCAATTATTAGCATTAAAGATCCCACTTGGTTGCTGAAGACTTGGGTACAACATGAAACCTTCATCTTCCTAATTTTACCCTGTATTATATGCTGATCTGTCAATTTCGGACACATTCTTGTTTCTTCCATGGTATCTAGATTATACAAATTTATAATATGTTGCCATTTAGCAACCATATTTTTTCCATTCATACAAAAATGTAGATCTTTTGTTAACAAATTATTTCTTGTCTATTATTTTCTCCAAAATCTTCAATACCCATAATGGTATCAGTTTTTTTATTATATGAGACATTAGGCTGAATTGACATCTCATCAAACAACAATATGCATAATTTATCTCCCTCATTAATGCCAGTATTAAAGGTAATTTTGTTCAACAAATTGGTCACAGTTCTTCTGCTAGGCAATGCAAATATTTTGGATAATAGTCGGTAACCTTTACCACTTGACTTTAACAATGACAATGCCAAAATTTTGTCTTCTATAAATGAATACTTAATATCCTGTAAGTAATGCATTATAACTTACCAATTATAAAACGACGACCATGTACAGGCAATGCTTGATTTGTAATTTGAGAAAGAACAAATTTATAGGTGGTTGTATTTAGGTGATTCATTAACTGCTCCCATTGTCCCGAATTAACAATTTTTTCTGCATTAGCAAGTCGATCTTTAAAACTGATCACCTTGCGTTGAAGTTGAGCATTTTTTCTAGCCCATTGAGTACATATATGGTAAAACCGTCTTGCTTTTGGTGTTAAATTACATTGTCGACTGACATTTGCTTGTTGCAAAATTTGTTTTCGGTTACCATGACCTACAAAAAATAGTTTTTTTCATAACACTAACACAATAACAAATGCTACCTTTGGATGACTTCCTACTCAATGTCATTGGCTCACTTACTATTGGTAGTCGAACGGTTAGTTAAACCCACCCCTTCGCAATATCTCCTAAACGGTGCATACTGTCAAGTTGAAACTTACATATTATTTTACCCGGTATTTATAATTGGCAGATGTGGAAAACATTTTGCGCACCCGAGTCTAAGGATTAGTTAAACTCACCCCTTCGCAATATCTCCTAAACGGTCCATAATGTCAATTTGAAACTGACGATGATGATGACGATGACGTTGACGGTGACGGTGACGGTGACGGCGACGGCGAAGGCGACGAAGACGACAGTAACGGTAACGGTATACGGTAATGGTAACGATAACGATAATATTGATAATAATGATAATAATGATAATAATGATAATAATGATAATAATGATAATAATGATAATAATGATAATAATGATAATAATGATAATAATGATAATAATGATAATAATGATAATAATGATAATGATGATAATAATGATAATAATGATAATAATGATAATAATGATAATAATGATAATAATGATAATAATGATAATAATGATAATAATGATAATAATGATAATAATGATAATAATGATAATAATGATAATAATGATAATAATGATAATACCTAGGGGTTGGACACAGTATAAATGCCTTCTAGTAGTATCCCGGCTCTGCTGCTTGTGACTTTTATTACCGAGGTTCTCGTGGATTTCATATGAGTCAACTAGAACACAAAATTTTAAATAAAGAGTCGTCCAGCTCTTTAAACATGGACAAGGGTGTGCGACCTACATCGCAGATACAAATGACGAGTCATGGAAAGGAGGAACTGTCCCCGGTTCTTGATCGTCAAACGGTTAGAAGGCGACTTCGAAAAGTTAGCCCTTTTATTATATCTAAAACGTTGGATGGATTAGTTGGAAAAGTAAATATGTTGAAAAACTAAGGATGGGCTCTTGATTGAAACGGTTTCTAAAGCGCAAGCAAATCGTCTCTTGAGTTTGACACGTTTCTCAGATTTTACCGTCGCAGTTACGCCTCATAAAACATTGAATTATAGCAAAGGAGTAATTTTTGTAAAGATCTCTTAAACTGCACCGTAGAAGAAATTACAGAAGAATCAATTATTAAGAAAATACCATTTCTTTGTTAGGTTTGACTAGAAGAATCAATTTCAAATTAAAATTTTTCACACTTTGTCACCTTCAAGGCAGTTTAATAATATTTAATTTATTAACAATATAGTTATCCTTTACTAAAATTAGTTTCCATAGTTGGTTTAATACGTTTATCGAACTGTTATTAATAGCAGGTTTATGTTTTCATCTTTTTCATATTTCATACATTTGATCTAACATCTTAAGAAGCAATTCTGAAGATATTACCATTTACTGAGGACCATAACTGTAATTGTTATCGAAACATATAGAGTGTTAAGTATTTAACTACTCCAAAGAAATTACACCTATAAATTAAACACTAACGTATTATATACTTAGGCATTATCAACAATATTATCATTAATTAAACGTAAACACTATACCAACCAAGTTACATTTTGATTTATAAATTAAACATTAAACCTATAAATAAGTTTACTAATGATAAGATATCTAATGTTCACATATAATTTATGAAATAATAAATAGGTATTACCAATAAATAAATTATTGTTTACTACTATAAGTATATTTAATCTTTACAATTGTATAGTGATGTTCTTAATTTTGTGTTCTACACCCAAATTTGGATGAGAACGTCAAGTAATGGATAAGACAATGATACTTATGACAACAGATATCCTTTTTAAGATGAATTTTTAAAAGTATCTTTGTGATATGTTGTATAATCACACTGGTTACATTTGAATTCTTTACTGAAATTGTTTTTTAACATGAATTTTTAAATTATCTTTGCTATGTGTTGCATAATCACATTGGCCGCATTTGAATTCATAACTTGAAGTGTTTTTTAAGATGAACTGTTAAATCACTTTTGTTGTTGCACAATCACAGTGGCTGCATATGAATTCATAACTTGAAGAGTGATTTTTAAGATGAATTGTTAAATTACTTTGTGATGTGTTAAACACCGCAGTTGAATTCATAACTTGAAGAGTGAACTTTAAGATGACTTTTAAAATTATCTTTCCGATTTGTTGCATAGTCACATTGGCCGCATTTGAATTCATAAATTGAAGAATGCTTTTTAAGATGAATCTTTAAATTACTTTTGTGATTTGTTGCATAATCACATTGGTTGCATATGAATTCATAACTTGAAGAGTGATTTTTAAGATGAATTGTTAAATTACGTTTGTGATGTGTTGCATAATCACATTGGCCACATTTGAATTCATAACTTGAAGAGTGTTTTTTAAGATGAAATGTTAAATTACGTTTGTCATTTGTTACATAATCACATTGGTTGCATATGAATTCATAACTTGAAGAGTGATTTTTAAGATGAATTGTTAAATTACGTTTGTGATTTGTTGCGTATTCACATTGGTCACATTTAAATTCTTTACTTGAAGAGTGTTTTTTAACATGGGTAATAAAATTACATTTGCGATGTGTTGCATAACCACATTGGCCACATATGAATTCATAACTTGAAGAGTGTTTTTTAAGATGAATTGTTAAATTACGTTTGTCATTTGTTGCATAATCACATTGGTTGCATATTAATTCATAACTTGAAGAGTGATTTTTAAGATGAATTGTTATATTACGTTTGCGATTTGTTGCATAATCACATTGGTTGCATATGAATTCATACCTTAAAGAGTGATTTTTAAGATGAATTGTGAAATTACGTTTGTGATGTGTTGCATAATCACACTGGCCGCATTTGAATTCATAATTTGAAGAGTGTTTTTAAGATGAACTGTTAAACTTTTGCGATGTGTTGCATAATCACATTGCTGCATTTGAATTGAAAGAGTGTTTTTAAGATGAATTGTGAAATTACGTTTGTGATTTGTTATATATTTACATTGGTCACATTTGAATTCTTTACTTGAAGAGTGATTTTTAAGATGACTTTTAAAATTATCTTTTCGATTTGTTGCGTAATCACATTGGTTGCATACATATTCATAATTTGAAGTTGAAGAGTGATTTTTAAGATGAATTGTTAAATTACGTTTGTGATTTGTTGCATATTCACATTGGTCACATTTGAATTCATAAATTGAAGAGTGGTTTTTAAGATGAATTGTTAAATTATATTTGCGATTTGTTGCATAATGACAATGACCACATTTGAATTCATAAATTGAAGAATGCTTTTTAAGATGAAACTTGAAATTACTTTTGTGATGTGTTGCATAATCACATTGGCCACATTTGAATTCATAAATTGAAGAGTGGTTTTTAAGATGAATTGTTAAATTACTTTTGTGATTTGTTGTATAATCACATTGGGTACATTTGTATTCAGAACTGGAAGTGTGTTTTAAAAGATGTCTTTTTAAACCCGATTTGCTTTTTGCTATATAATTGTGTTGGTCACACTTATGTCTAAAGTTTGAACTGTATTTTAAAATGTCCTGTTTTAAATATTCATTCATTGTGGTTGAACTATTAAATTGATTACGTTCACACTGTATGTTTGTGATGTGTTCGACATTGTTCTCCTTTACATAAGCTGATTCCCTCGAACTCACACCTTTTATTAGAGAAGAGGTGGCTTCTTTCTTGATATTTACATCATCTGTAAAAATAGTGTTAAACACTGTACAACTTAAACCATAATCAATTTCACCCTTTATTAGATCACTATTGACCATAAAATGTTGGGTTAGAAGTAAACCTATTCCTTCTTCCTCTTTAGGTTCAACTTTAATAAGTTTCATATCAATCTCATAAGACATTTCAAAGAATTTGTGTTATTTAAGGCCTAATAGTTCCAATGACGTCCACAGCAGGATCAAGGAGTTCCTCGGTTCTATCTTGAAAACACGTACCAAAACAGTTCGTTATTGACCATCGGTTAACTTCTCCATTCAGGCTGTTCTACAATAAGTCGTATGTTGGTTGGCGTTTGTCGTAAAATAACAAAGATAACATTAATTCCACAAGAAACTAGAAAGTCGTATTGTACGTTAATATTGAAGGTGCGATCACTATTTAACGACGGTGACGTCACATTCAACCAGTTTGCGTATAACCAAAACTTTTATAAAATATACAGGCTATGATGTGGTAGTACATAATACCAACACCCTTAATTAATAAACCATCCATATTTCAGATTCTATTTATTAATAATAATAACAGTGATTGTGTATGTAGTTTTTACTTACATATTTAAAAGTATTACAATACTTTCAAAGCCATCGATGAGTGGTGGTTCAAAAATTTCTTTTCAACGTTGTAATGTATATTAAGGTACAGCATCTGTGTATAAAATTTCATTAAACTTGATTGATAATTAAAAAAGCTATATGCATTTCAATAGTTGGCGACGATTTTATAACTGTCATCTAAAACGAAATTTTTTAAATTTTCGTCGAAATGAGTGGTGGTTCAAAAATCTCTTATCGACGATGTGATGTGTGGTAAGGTAGAGCATCTGTGTGTAATAGTTCATTAAATTGGATTGATAATTAAACAAGTTATACGCATTTTAATAGTTGCGAAGATTTTATGTGTTATCAAAGAGAGATTATTTAAAATTTTCATGGAAACTAATGGTGGCTCAAAAATTTATTTCAACGATGTGATGTGTCATAAGGTAGAGCATCTGTGTTTACAATTTCATTAAATTTGATTGATAATTAAAAAGTATACGATTTTATGTGTTACAAAAAATTTATTATCTAGAATGAAGATTGGCGACGATTTTAGTGTTATCAGTAGAAAGGGCGCCATCTACCCCACCACTTGTTGTGACGTCATACCTCCACCTGTGACGTTATAAGCCACGCCCACTTTCACTACGTGGTCACGCCCATTTTCAGCAGATTAGTGTTGCGCGCGCATACTGCCCACGGCCGCGCGTTCTAATAAGGGAACGAATTATGATGTTGATTTCGAAAGTTTTAATATCCTTCGTAAGCGTCCACGTAGTTGTTATCAGCGAAATCGAAATTTTGCTCTTCGTATGGATATCTCCTATTACTAATATTTTCTTTTATATTCGATATATTTAAGTGATCGAGTTTTGCCGCACTCTATTTCCTATTATTACGCTTCTTGGTATGGAAACAACCAGTATCCAATGAGGACGTTGAAAGCCCGTACTGCTCTTCACCGCCCAAACCATTGACGTTGATGACACTAAGTGATGGATATATGTATAAATCTCGAGCGTGAAACGCAACTTGAATCGGCGAATTTTTATTAATCTTCTGATAGATAGATAACTTCACAGCATCATTTGGAATTACATACGGAACTTTCCATGTAACTTTCGTTAAGTCGATGTTAACATCCGTTTCGCCGCCGTTTCAGTCCACGTCGGCTAACAGTTGTGTGCGGACTCCATCCTACATGCGATAAACAGGTACTTTGAACCACAGCATATAATCAAAATCCTTTAGTGGTGCTATTAATACCAGGCAAACATACATTTTAAATCACCTGATCGCGTAACATGAATCGAATATCATCGAATAGGAAGAGGGGCGCATTATTCGTAAGGTTATACTCTTTGTTTGCTTCCCTAGGGATTAGAGTACTTTCCAAATATATAACACTATCGTAAGTAGCTGTAATGAGATCGGCTTTTGCACAACCAGATTAGTGAATAAACTTTTCAGCGCTTCTTCCATATCGTCTTAATACTTTATAGCCGAGATATAGTAGAAACTGAACGTCGTCTTCGGTTAACGATGTGCTCTCACCTGCAGATAGACACCTACTGGCGAAGATTGTGTGCGACTGTTAACTGTTTCTGTATGCGCCTCCAGTTAAACTACACTCCACATGTATATTTGTAGCAAGAATTATTTGAACATCCAGATCAGATTCGTGGGCGTGGCCTGACCTGTACTCGTTATGTGAGAAGCCGAACATGCGCCCAATAGAATCCGTCTAAAGACCACGTTATGTATAGATTTAACTTCACATTTTGGCGTATTATTGTTTGCTTTTAAAATAAAGTCGATCGTGTTATGTGAGTTAATCTTACGCTGTAGAAATCTGTTAATCTCCACAATTTCATATACACCACTTGGAATCGTAATCCCCTTATGCTCGCCAGTTTGCGTAGTACCGTAAAACTTGTTGTTACCCTCATGAATATTTCGTATGGAATTGCAACCGTAGAATCATAGCAATCCTAATCCATACTGGTAATTAGGATTAAGTTCAATTGGCGCAAATACGTTTGCACTGAGCATGTTTCCCACACTCGTCTATGTGAGCGTTTGGGACATGCCAACCAATAATATTTATTATACAGAAAATCTAGACATACATGTCCACATATAAATGTGTTATAATTCTGCTCCTATCATAATTATACGTAATTTTACAACCTCTTAAATATCTCATTATTTCAAGTGATGGTGCTAAATCTCCAAAGCTGTCGTAGTAGAAGACTTCATCACCGTGTTTCTTGAAAGCAACCCAATGAGTACCTCTTTCTCTATTGTCGTCAAGGTTCACGATATCACATTCATTAAATGTGATTTATGGGGCAAGGCATTGCGCATACACACTCCACTAAAGAATTGCACATTTTTAGCATGCTTACTTAGATCGGAATCGGGTAATGCTCTCCGCGGCAAATTTATAAGGTTTCAAATAAAGTCCTCTGGCACCCCTTAAATCAACCCTTTCCATTGTTTCGTTATGACGCTGAGTTTCCTACAATTGCTTTTTCGCAGTCAAAGCGTCGTTGACACCTTTAACTATGCAACTCGGACCACCGGCAAGAGCACCTGCAGCTGGGAGACCGGCGAATAGGGGTATTAGGAATGGAAGGATGCCACCAGTTGTAGGTATCGGAATGATTCTAGACACTTGCACCTCCTTCTCTCCACCGAAAATCTTAACGGCCTTCTTAGCAGCCGATAGACTGACTTCAATGACTTTCTTCAGATTGCCATCTTTAAGCAGACTTTTGACAGACTTTCTAATAGGTTGTAAAACTCATCCTCTTCTTAGCAACCATACCCAACGTGGGTTTAGCATTCATGACAGCAAAGGCTGCTGTTTTCTCACCGAAACTTGAATGCTTCGAGCGTACTGCACGATTCCAAGTTTGATTTTAAAGTCAAAGATCTGCTTGATAACGACTTGTTATATCATTAGAATTATGATAGGTGATATAGTGTTGTTTGCAAGCTTCGTTTAGAGGATTTATACCTGAATCGCCGCGAGCTAAACGTTTCTGTAGCTTGGTTCCTGGTCCGCAATATCGATAACTCGGAATATGCAGTTCAGAAGGTAATTTGTTTATTAAGGTGTTTAATACTACTCTTCCAAATAGCATGTGAACTAGTCAGTACACTATCAGAAACTGAATGATGAAGTTTACGAAGCAGCCTCAAGAAACTGTGGACGGTCCTGATTTCCTGAAATCGGAAGTTGCGGGAAGGTATAGTGGTCTCTTTCCGGCATCAGTTAGAGCACGGTTTAAAATTTGAAAATGAATACGTTTACTCCAAGTCGCTTGACAGCCAAAGTATAAATACTTAGAGCATTTACTTAAGCCGATAAGAGGTATTATGTATAATGCATTTCACAACAAATCGGATGTACTCACGCCCGAATCGATCGCTAAGAATTCTATAATGATCTTCGACGACATCTCGTGTCTCAATCAAGATGTAATTCGCGATCATTTCAGTAGAGTGCGACACTCGGGCGTAGAATCCTCTTATCTCTGTCAAACCTATTCGAAGATTCCTAAGCACTTGATTCGCAATAAGATAAATATGGTTGTGCTATTTAAACATGACTGCATAAATTTAAAGCATGTATATGATGAGCATGTAGGTACCGATATGACCTTTGATCAATTTAAATCAATGTGCTCGGGATGTTGGCAGAATAAATACGATTTTTTATGCATTGTAAAATACTTTGCTTACGGTAGATACCGAAGCGGATTTGATTGTCATATTACCTGCTTATAATGCTCATTCACATGCAGTCAGTCGCAATGGGAACTTGAAACACATCGTTTAACGGAAACAGCATATAAACCTATAGTGGATCCTTTGAGGCGAATCGCTAACGCAGAAATTAAAGTAGAACCAGTGAAATCAGAGTTCCTCGTTCATGTTCAAACCTCTCGTTGCACCTTCATTCGTTGAAACGGGTCTGGAGCCAACACCTGCTACGTTTAAACTCCCTGTTGCACCGTCATTCGTTGAAGCGAACGTTATTGCCGAAACAGATCTTGTCGAAGAGGAGGAAGAGTACGTGGAACCAACTAATTTAACGCGATTACTCGATGACGCAGGCGTTGCCGATGAATTCTTACAACAATATCATCCTTTACCACGTTACTATGTAGAATTACTGATCCGAGGGAAGTAAGAACAGGTTGGTAATACATACGGTCTTCGTTATGATGTAAGCTTAGATAAATAGGCTATCGGAGATTCTCTGGTGGATACAGAAGGTCCCAATCTAATTATAAAAGATGAGGCATATGAAGGCACTCCCGGACTATACGAGATGCTTATATCTAAAGAGCCGAAGAAGTATACACTGAGGGATAAGACGGTGTACGTTGATATTCTAGCTAAAACTAACGCATATAGGAAGAATAACGAACCTCACGGAGTAATTATGGGCACTAAGTTGTTTAAATACCGGAAGATTATTAAGCCGCTAATCAGCACGAAACGTTTCGGTCGCGGCATCATGAACAAGTTATAGAATAGAGTGAAGAAATATGTATACTGCAATACTTCTCGCCAACTTATTGAATGGCTCGGGATGGGCATGATAACGAAATCATTAGTATTGAAGAGGAACACCGAGAAGGAGGTATAATTGCATAATAATGTTCGTCGATAAGTTTGGCAGACATTGGTTATCGCATTTAAAACATGCAACTGCAAATATCAAATTAACCTGAGATGATAATTACGATATGCAATTTTGAACCCATACTAGAACATGATGCTGCAACTAGGAGATACCTAGATAAGGCAAATTTAAAATTGACCGAGGACGGTAATTATGATGCGCAAGGTAGAAGATCCAATCCTAGATGAGAATGTAGCCACCAAAAAGTATGTTGATGAGTGCAAGGAAGTTCTAGAGCTTAAAATGAAAAATGATATCGATTACAACATTATTTATTTAGCGGGATCAGAAACTTGAGGAAAAAATTAATCCTGTATATGGTGATACCAGGGTGTATTTTTATATTATCTACCTAGCCATGAAAAAGGCACATAAAAGAACAAAAATATATTTTTATACATAACTCCCTTCAACACTAATACACTTATTCCATCTTTTTTTCAATTGTCCAATACCCTAAAAAAAAATTCCTTCGGTAACCCTACAAAATATTCAACAGCTTCTTTGAGTTCTTCGTCAGAAGCAAAACGATTTCCGCTGAGATGCTTTTCTAAATTTTTGAACACGAAAAAGTCTGACGAAGCTAGGTTGGGGCTATGAGGTGGATGCCTTAACTTTCTAAACCCACGGTCATCGATTATCTGCTGAACATTGATTACATTATGAACCCGACAATTGTCGTGCACCAGCAAGTTTTTTTTGTGGATAAGAATGCGGGCGTTTTTCCTCCAAAGCAGTTTTTAAATTTTTAATTGTGTTTCCGTAGGCATCTCCATTTATGGTAGACCCCTCGGCATATATTCAATAAGCAAAACTCCTTCAGCATCCCAGAAAACAGTTGCCATCAGTTTTTTTCCGGAAAATTGTGTTTTGGTCTTTTTTGGTGGTGTACCCAAGTCTCATCCTCGGTGATAATTCGAGAAAAAACATTTTTGTCCCTCTTCAACTTGGCCAAATTTTCTTGAGAAACTTCTTTTCTATACAATATGTTTCACTCTCTGTAAACGGCACGAACTAAACACAACTCAGCAAGTGTACTTGTAACAGTGACTGCAATTTTTTAATAATTTATTTGACATTGTCACTTTTTTTTTCATGGCTAGGTAGATAACATAAAAATACGCTCTCGTATAAGCATCTTTAGCAGGGATATTTATTGAGAATAAGTTACATTAGCAGTAATGTCTTTGAAGCTAGTGGTTGTTGAAGAATTGCATAAGCCTGCACGGCAGAATTTCATAAGAAAACGAACCATCGTTAAGCACCGGGAAGATTTTCTGGCAGATGGATTTAGCCGAATTTATTCCGTATGCTAAACAGAACCGCAAACACAAGTATATTCTAACAGTGATAGAATGCTATTCTGAATATCTATAAACACGCTCTTTAAAGTCGAAATATGCCAACGAGGTTTGTTAGGCGATGACTTCTATTTTGAGGGAGGTCAGAGCTCCCGATAATAAACAAGCAGATCAAGGACGTGAATTTGATAATAAACATTTTGAAGGGTTGATGAAGAGTTATGCAATACATCATTAATCAACGTATAGTGTTAAAAGGGCGGTTCTTGTTGAAGGGTTTATAAGAAAGTTGAAAAACGCATTATATAAACGATTTAGCTAAAAAAGTTAATAAGTGGTTAGATGTGTTGAAGGAAGTTACTTCCGAATATAATAATAAAGTGCATTCTACGATTAGAATGAAGCCGAAAGATGTAACGGCATCAACATACTTACTGATATTTCATAATATTGAGATAATGGGGATAGTAAAATTTAAAATTGGCGATTTCGTCCGGATTTCTAAATATAAATGTTACGCCCCTATTTTGCTGAACTATCTAAGATTGCCATGGTGAAGGTTGGTAATCCCGTTACGTGTTTACTGAAGCAAGCTAAACCGATGCTAGGCCAGTTTTACACTGAAGAATTACAGAAAACAGCTCATCCGGATATATTCCTCGTTGAGGTGTTACGGCGTAAGGGGGACCGACTATACGTTCGATGACTTGGTATGGATAAATCACATGATTCCTGGATTAATAAAACGGATGTTGTACAACATGCATATATTTTCATATAATAAATAATTTATTATATAACATGTGTATATTTTCATATATGTATAATAATAATAAATAACTTCTTAATCTATGATATAATGCTTGTAATATCCCCGCTCCTTAGAAATTTTAAATAATCATTAAGGCTAACCCTACCTCTAACAACGTAATCCCTAACATCTTTGAACTTCCTTACCTCATAATCCGTAAGTGCTAAGCATTCATTAATTATTCTTTCATTCATTTCATCTTCCATCAAGCCAATCACCTTACTATTGCATCTCGGAATGTTATATGCGTTGTCTGCAGGATAATCGGAAGTGTCGAAACGCGAAATATGGTTACGTATAAAATCGTATGTCTCCTCACACTGCATCTCGTACACAAAGCTATCGGTATCTATATATAATAATTTTATGCAATCATCGTTGAATTGATGCTGCATAAAATTATAGTGGAAATCGTACATTAATGTTTTAGATATGTATAAAATAGACACTCCCAGACATAGCGGTTTATTAAAGTAGAGTTCCAAATTGAAGCAATCGCTCCATTAATTAATTAACTACATTAGTATTAAATAGATTTTTTAAAATTTCTCCTTCTAAGTTACATCTTAGAATATTAAGATTTTTAGTTGTAAAACTAAATTCCCTATACATTAAATTATCATCATTATTATTCATGGATGGTTTCACGAATTCGACAAATAATTCTAAATTTACTTTTAAAATCTGATGATAACTGGTTCTAATGTCCTATGTCCTAAATTAATTGTAATACCGGTACTCTCCCTGCATTTAAAGGCTGTGGCCAAATCCCTCCACTTGACTGTACCCTTGCTTCCGACGGACTCACCTTCGGCTGGTTTTCTTATCTGCTTTAGAAGTATTCTGTACCGCCCCAATTTCCCTGCAACGCTCGCTAGATGTCTGTTATCACCAATACTCAATGAAGTTTTAATGATTCTTAAGTTAGCGTCAATGGTGTTGGTTATTTTACTGATTTTATATTCATCATGAGTATTGTGATACTTATACAAATGTTCAATCATTTTTAGAGACGAATCAACATTTTCAATTAAAGCCATTTCTAAAAAATAAATCAATAAAAACGGATTTACTATAAATGATAAACATTGTACCTGAGTATCTAGCGATCGAACTGTAACAGTAAGCAATATAATATGGTGGATTCTATCAACCATAGAATTTATCGATAATGCTTCAAATATAAATATATTAATTACCTGGAGCGATGCAGGTAATTAGAATAGCAGCTAAGGTACAGCACTTTTTTTAAATATAACCAGTTAAATCTAAAAAAACGTCTGTATAATTACCGCTTTAATTACAATGAAACAACATACCTGAATATATCTGTTGAACGAATGATCTGGGGCAGCAAATAAAATAACAAGTAATTTTTGTCCAAGGAACGTCTTGCAATATGGGGACCGGCATTATCCTGCTGCAAAGGTGGGTCTTCGAACTGCTGAGGAAATGAAAGAATATGGGGCTCTACCACCTCATCCACATATCGCTGGGCGTTTATATTTACTCGGATGAATACCAAACGAGACCTACTCCCATAAGTTATAGCACTCCAAACCATAAACCCTACAGTTTGGTGCACATGCCTCGCAATAGAAAATGCAACATTTCGACGTTCCGCACTCTTCGTCTGACTCTCATACGGCCATCATGCATCCCCAAACAGAATCGGGATTTGTGAGTGAACACCACCCTATGCCACTCTTGGTTCCGGTGTAATCGCAACCTATACCACTCCAAACGTTGCCGTCGATGTTGAGCCGTTAGTAGTAACAGAAGATGTGCCCTATAGAATTGTAAGCCGAAAGCTCTGATTCTGCAGTAAACCGTTCGATGGGTTACAGGACGACCTTCGTTAGCTAACCATTGATCGGCAATTGGTCTAGTACTTCAGAATAGGTCTCTTGTTGCCATAAGTTGAATATGGCGGCCCTGCACCTCATTTGTTCCTTTTCGCCCCCCGATGCCTCATCTGCGGCATACCGGACTGTCCCTAGTCCATGCCTGATAGCAGCACATGATGGGGGTTTGGTTCTGGTTAAAGCGATTTGCGATTTCCCTGAACGAAAAACCACCTTCGCGCAAACCAACAATACGAGCTCTGTCGAATTCACTTAACAGGCGATGATTTCCACGTTGAAGCACTCTAGGCATAATCACACCCTCAAAGCAAACAAGCGAAAACAATAAAGAACAAAACACAATCTCTCAAAATATACACCTGACAAAATTGATCGAAACAACTGAACGAACTGGCAGATAAACCATTACCAGTTGATGCATATGAATGGAATTGTACTCAACTACCTTTTACTAGTTACACGTTTCTGTCAAGTTTGGTCAAAAAATTCCTACCCCTTCTTGGTGTTGCATTTTCCATGCCACTGAGTATAAATGTTACTTTTTACATACCTAGGTTGTTCTTGTTATTGCCCTCACCATTTGATATAATTACTTTCATACTCTTTGTTGTGCCTGTTTTTTACTTCAGGTGATTAAAAATCAAATTATTATATCTATAGCGATAAATATAATATTTAGTGCAAGAATAGTATATCAAGTTAATAAAGGCCATGTTTGAATTTTATAATCAGCAGATATATGTCTTATATACTGTAGATTCATCACCTCCACTATTTATAACAACTTATCAAC
Organism: Vesta saturnalis; assembly: GCA_036346205.1. NCBI lineage: Eukaryota > Metazoa > Arthropoda > Insecta > Coleoptera > Lampyridae > Vesta > Vesta saturnalis. The sequence continues at coordinate 19,958 of JARFJB010000709.1, read as the reverse complement.
ATGAATTACCAATTAGTATAGCAAAAATATTTTTCTAATAATATATTCGAGAAAACAAATACCTGATAAAAATATACACCTAGTAACCTAGTAACAATTAAACCTTACACATCGAAAACAATTTTTTAATGCAATAGTGATGATATAAACCAATATGTTTAAATTTTATAGTATTACCTACTACAATATAAATCAAGTAATGGGAGCCATACTGTTATTAAAACAAAATCGGTAAGAATACACCTGGGCATACGTAGCTAAATCAGTCTTAAACAGTCAAAAAGTCTAACTTACCTTTACGTGGGATACCTCCAAGAGCACGTCGTAGATGCTCAATGGCTTTCTTTAACTTAATTTTTCGTTGCGTTACCCCTAACGCTTGTAAACAAAATATACTGAACCAAAAAAAAAAATAAACAATGCTAAATGTTTCGCTTAATAAAATTAGTTTTTAATTAAATCTTTTAGTTTTAGTTCTTTAAATCACCACCTTTCGTAAATTATTGCTTTCACTGGTTGCGGGGAGATCACAATAACGCTATTAAATCCAATTAATTGTTCATTTACTGTCTAAACATCAGTAAAACAAAAAACACAATAGCGGTACATATGTTAACACTAATTTATGGCCGGTTATCTTAAAATGTATAATACCACCCCTTTCTCAATTCGGTTTAACTTGCAGATTCACTCGTTGCCTTAAATTAAAATTTGGAAAATAAAGTTATCTCGATGCGTATGAAATTCCAAACAGTTCGTCAACCTTAATTTTAAATAACGTCAATGCACCAACAATTCAACTAAAGACGACTGCGTTATTCGCTTTATCGCTAAATAATTTCACCAAAATGCAAACAATTGTATAATAACACAATCACCATAAGCGTGAAAAGTTAAATTACCTTCTGCAGCATTTTTGAATACTTCTCTTCCAAGTGACAGCGGAAGCTGTATGGACGTAACGGTTTGAGGATACCTGCTGAATGATTTCCAAACGGCAAACCAATGCAGCAATTTCCAAATAACAACTTCAATAACGGTACGTTCCGTTGGTTATATAGTTTATGTACACAAAAAAATAGCTCTTACGCACGAAGCTATTTACACAATCTTGACTTAATACGGTCGCTTATTGTACAGGTTTCTTTATGATTAAAAGTAACTATTTATACATTTATTTACAGTGAGATATTCGTCTGTTCCGGCTGATTGTTAGGACTGATAAAGATCGGTGTGCCTTTACAATAATTTTTATTCGAAAATGGCAATCCGCGTATTTACGTTTAATATTTCACTAATAAGATGCACTTACAAAACAGATTCATTTATGAAATGTTCGTTAGCTGACACCAAGTCTCCGAAACTTACTTTACAAGAAACAACCAGGAGAGATGAACTTCAATATATCCACCGTAACGGTGCTCTAGGTTGGCCACAAACGGTACGATGTTCGGTCATCCAGGTTATTCGAAAGCGCACCCCCCCCCAATAACTCACATCCTTCACAACCGACAGTCAGATCAAGAATATCCGCTTAATTAACCGCGCAAAAACGCCGCTTCCTCTCAATACTATTGACGAAAAAATTGCTAACTCTGCGGCGTGCTTCCACCTCGCGTTATCAAGTTTAAGGGCATAATATATATATATATATATATATATATATATATATATATATATATATATATATATATATCTTTTCTAACAGTATTTTTAAAGGTTTACTCACTCGATGCAATGAACTACTACTATTTAAACTGTCAAATAATTTGTCTATAAAGAGTAGTAGATGAGCAGATACAATTTGTGATCACTTTTAATATCTGCAAACAAATGTTATTAATACTTCCGAACATTAATACAATTTTATTATATACCCCATTTAGCAATTATTAGCATTAAAGATCCCACTTGGTTGCTGAAGACTTGGGTACAACATGAAACCTTCATCTTCCTAATTTTACCCTGTATTATATGCTGATCTGTCAATTTCGGACACATTCTTGTTTCTTCCATGGTATCTAGATTATACAAATTTATAATATGTTGCCATTTAGCAACCATATTTTTTCCATTCATACAAAAATGTAGATCTTTTGTTAACAAATTATTTCTTGTCTATTATTTTCTCCAAAATCTTCAATACCCATAATGGTATCAGTTTTTTTATTATATGAGACATTAGGCTGAATTGACATCTCATCAAACAACAATATGCATAATTTATCTCCCTCATTAATGCCAGTATTAAAGGTAATTTTGTTCAACAAATTGGTCACAGTTCTTCTGCTAGGCAATGCAAATATTTTGGATAATAGTCGGTAACCTTTACCACTTGACTTTAACAATGACAATGCCAAAATTTTGTCTTCTATAAATGAATACTTAATATCCTGTAAGTAATGCATTATAACTTACCAATTATAAAACGACGACCATGTACAGGCAATGCTTGATTTGTAATTTGAGAAAGAACAAATTTATAGGTGGTTGTATTTAGGTGATTTATTAACTGCTCCCATTGTCCCGAATTAACAATTTTTTCTGCATTAGCAAGTCGATCTTTAAAACTGATCACCTTGCGTTGAAGTTGAGCATTTTTTCTAGCCCATTGAGTACATATATGGTAAAACCGTCTTACTTTTGGTGTTAAATTACATTGTCGACTGACATTTGCTTGTTGCAAAATTTGTTTTCGGTTACCATGACCTACAAAAAATAGTTTTTTTCATAACACTAACACAATAACAAATGCTACCTTTGGATGACTTCCTACTCAATGTCATTGGCTCACTTACTATTGGTAGTCGAACGGTTAGTTAAACCCACCCCTTCGCAATATCTCCTAAACGGTGCATACTGTCAAGTTGAAACTTACATATTATTTTATCCGGTATTTATAATTGACAGATGTGGAAAAACATTTTTGCGCACCCGAGTCTAAGGATTAGTTAAACTCACCCCTTCGCAATATCTCCTAAACGGTCCATAATGTCAATTTGAAACTGACGATGATGATGACGATGACGTTGACGGTGACGGTGACGGCGACGGCGACGGCGAAGGCGACGAAGACGACAGTAACGGTAACGGTATACGGTAACGATAACGATAATATTGATAATAATGATAATAATGATAATAATGATAATAATGATAATAATGATAATAATGATAATAATGATAATAATGATAATAATGATAATAATGATAATAATGATAATAATGATAATAATGATAATAATGATAATAATGATAATAATGATAATAATGATAATAATGATAATAATGATAATAATGATAATAATGATAATAATGATAATAATGATAATAATGATAATAATGATAATAATGATAATAATGATAATAATGATAATAACCTAGGGGTTGGACACAGTATAAATGCCTTCTAGTAGTATCCGGC
>JARFJB010000709.1:0-16529 GCA_036346205.1 Vesta saturnalis | reverse complement strand
AAAAAAAAATGATAATAATGATAATAATGATAATAATGATAATAATGATAATAATGATAATAATGATAATAATGATAATAATGATAATGATAATAATGATAATAATGATAATAATGATAATAATGATAATAATGATAATAATGATAATAATGATAATAATGATAATTGAATTGAATTGAATTGAATTTATTTATTTCATAATATATACATTATGAGGTCCAACTAAGTCTATGACTTGACAGTTGGTGCCTACTTACGTAATACGACATTTGCACAATATACACTTAAATTGAATTAAAATTTATTCTAACGCTTATTCTAAGTATACAGTTTTATCAAATTTGTAACAAAGTATAATAATTGCTAAACATTGTCGGTATGACAAAAATAAATAAGAATAAAAATAAATTTTGAATGTTTTAAATGTCTTGTAACTAAGTTTTATCTTCTTTAAAAAACTTATTGCCCGTTGATTTACGTATTCTGGTACAGAATTGAATAGGAAGGAATGGCACATTTCATAGTTCTCTTACCGTAATTGTTGTAGTAATATGGTACATACAATCTCGTTTTGCGTGTGTTGTAAGTATGTTCTGTTATGATTTTATAATCATCTTTTGCAAAATGTTCAACAAGGTGTAGGTATTTATAAAATCCTGTAGGAGTTAATGTTCCAAACTGTTCCAATAATTCTTTCTTGCTTGCCGTTTTTTATATAATAACTTTAATATTTTGCGTTGTAGGTTTTCCAGATTGTTGATATGGATGTGCTCTGCGCAACCCCAAATTTGTACCCATACCGAAGTATCGACTCCACCAGTGATTTATAAATAATTATTCTTGTGCTTTCGTCTGCTATATTGCTTAATATGTACAGAATTCCAACCGTCTTTTTAATCTTTTCATGGATGTAGTCTATGTGCTTATCATATTTTAGAATACTGTCAAGGTTTATTCCTAGATACATTGTACTATTTACAGTTTCAATTATTTTACATTTACAGTTTTGTGTGTTCGGTAAACATACGCGTGTAATTTTAATGTTCGTTTTAGGAGGTTTTTCCATATGAGGTGTTCTAAAGGTAATTAATACCGTTTTTTCTGTATTAATAAAAAGCCTTTTTCCATGCGCCCAATTAACAACTGCATTTAATTCGGTTTGGACTACTTTTTCGCATGTAAGGTAATCACGATGCGAGTAAAAGAGAATCGCATCATCGGCATACATATAGATGCTTCCTTGTCTAATTGATTTGTAAATATCATTTACATAAATTAAAAATAATAGTGGTCCAAGGTTGCTACCTTGTGGTACACCGTTTGTTGTTTGCCTCATCGTGCTTTGTGTTTTGCCCAACTTTACTGTAAAATACCGTTTGGTTAGATAACCTTCAAACCATCTGTACTCCTTGTTCTATTCCGATTTTCTGTAAACTTTGCAAAAGAATAGTGTGGTTAACTGTATCAAACGCTTTTGCAAAGTCTATAAATATTGCTATTGTACTCGTTTTGTCAAGTTTCGTGTTAATGTATTCTGTAAATTTTATTATTAATTTTCTGTGCTTTTCCCTTCTGAAATCCGTATTGATTTGCGTGTATAATGTTATTTTCATTTTGATATTTTTTAGATAATCTGATACATAAATCTCAAACACCTTTTCTAGTGTCGATAGTATACTTATCGGCCTATAATTTCGTAATCAATTTGTCTCCTTTTTTATATATTGGTCTTATTACTGATACCCTAAATATTTCTGGAAAAGCTCCTTGTTTAATGGATTGATTTAGGAGGTCAACAATTAGTTCCACAAAATGTTTTATATTATTTTTTAAATCGATTGATCTTATGTCGTCGTAACCAGGAGAAATTTTTACACGTAAACGATGATTTACTATATCAAAAATATTAGTTTTGTTGCATTTTGGTAGAAAAAAAGAATAAAATCGTTCGTTAGTAGTTTTCAATGAATACTTAGGTTTATGCTGGCATGTATTACTTATTTTTTCACTTTCTTCATAAAAAGTTGCTGCAAAATTGTTTACTATTTCCATCTCGGTTGTAGTTTTACCAATAGTACTTCTTATGTCCTGATCGACGTTTTTACTTTTTTTCTTCGTTAGTATGTAATTAATTTCGTTCCATATGTTGGTTTTATTACATTCTAAAATCTTTTCTTTAAGTACTCGTTTTTTACATCCCTAATTTCATTATTTAATAAGTTTCGGAATTTTTTGTACGCTTCATTGTAAGCTCGGTTGCTCGGATTTGATTTCCATTTTTTATACAATCTATCTTTTCTTTGATTTTGTAGTATAAAGCTTCTGTAACCCATCCTTTTTTGAATTTTTTGAATTTTTATGATCTCCGCCATGTCTTCTTCGACTGAATTGTGTGCGTAAATTCTCTTGAAGGTGTTGACTATATCATTAGTACATTTGTTAATATCAGTATTTTTAGTGCATTCCAATTACAACCACTTATACTTTTTCTTACCGCAAATTCCTTATACTTTCTAGTTGCATTATTTGTAACACATACCGATTTGGTTATTGAATCATCTTCAATGTAAATGCATATTGGGTAATGATCGGCAAATTTATGTTGTAGAACCGTGGACTTTATATTTTTAAAGCTGGATTTTATGTATATGTGATCGATAATTGATCGTTTTATTACTCCATCCCTCATTTCTTCTCTTGTAATGTCATTGATTGAATTCGTGTATCCTAATCCACACAACAAATTTTCATACTCTATTACATTATAATTATTGTTATCAAGTAAATTAATATTGATGTCCCCGATCAAAACCATGTTTTTATGATTGTTAGCATTTAAAATATTTTCAAGTTCTTGAATAAAATTTTTAACATTTGAGTCGGGAGGTCTATACACAAATAATAAATTAACCCTACTTCCCCCATTAGGTATTTCAAATATACAATTTATACATTCACAGTGATCAGTTTTTAAGTTAATTTCTCCAAAATTGACAGATTCTTTAACATATAATAATAATCCACCACCTTTCTTAACTGCTCTTAATTTATAGTAAAATTTATAACCTTCCATTTTAAAAGCGTTCAATTCGTATTCTTGTACATTCAGTTCCGATAACAAAATTATGTCAAATTTACATAAACTAAATATAATTTGCAATTCATTAAAGTATTTCTTAAGAGATCTAATATTGACATGAAATATTTGTACACAGTTTTTTCTAATTTCTTGTTTTGGTAAAAATAAATTCCATTCATTAATATCCACACAAGTTTTAAAAGAAATTAATTCATTTGCTTGTATATTTTGAATCCAAGCCATGTTAAATAAAAAAATTAAAATAAAATTCTAAATAAATTTGAAAACTTAGATAAAGTTCTGTAACATTCTTTGAAAAAAAGAAAAAAAATTCTTTTCTAATCAATATAATAAAATAAAATCCTAATTCTTAACGATAAATTAACCGAAAATGCACAACTCACAATTCAGTTCAATCAATTTGTATAATTAACAAAGTTATAAAACTAAAGCATGTATTTGTTTATTTCACTGAAAGAGGTAATATTTAAAACTTTATCGTTATCACCTTTTTTACCAGTATACGTCCATTTTGGTCCAAACGAACTTGTATTTTAAAATAAATGCCTTTCTACGTACCTCATTAAAATTGAACGGATTTCAAATGTAAGATTTTCTTTAATGTACATCCTTTTATTGAGTTTGCGATCTTCGTCTGATAATCCTCGCCACCATACACGACCTTTGTTGATAAGGTAATTCTTGTCGTCTTCAGATCTTAGTTTCACTAACAAAAATCGTTATTTTTTAATGGTACCTGACGTGATGATTGAATCTCGGTATTTCGGCTGCCTATTTTTTAAAAGTTCCTTGAAATTTTCTTCCGGTGTAAGGTCACTCTCTTTATCAATGCCATGTATTTCCACATATTTTCGTCTTTATGCTGCTCCAATTTATTGATTCGTACAGTTAAAGATTCAATTTGCTTATCTTTATTTTCGATAACTGTTTTTAAAGACCTAATTTCCTCCTTTAAATTTGTATTGTCTTGTCCCAGTTCTTTATAGAGTTGTTTAATTCGTCGAATTTAACGGTCATTAATTGGATTGAGAGTTGTAAACTTCAATCAACTTTTTCATAGATGGGTTAATTTCCTCCTCAATTCCCTCGATTTCTTTGTCGCTATTAATTTCTGTATCATAAGCATCGTCCGCGGAATGAATACCTTTCCTATCTCGACACTGTGCACATTTCAAGATTGTTTTGCGGCCTTTGACTTAGCCGATAAGTTTTCTCCGATATCGAGCACGTAAAATGGTAATTACCGTTACAAAACGCACATTAACTTCTTCAACACTTAATATTTCATTGCAATGACTACACTTCATTATCTTAACAGTAAACTTATATTCTTAATAAATTTAAATTATATATTGTAATGAAATTTGCAAGAGAAAGCAGAAACACGTCCGCTCACAACCGCGTTAGAATAATCATAATGATAATAATGATAATAATGATAATAATGATAATAATGATAATAATGATAATAATGATAATAATGATAATAATGATAATAATGATAATAATGATAATAATGATAATAATGATAATAATGATAATAATGATAATAATGATAATAATGATAATAATGATAATAATGATAATAATGATAATAATGATAATAATGATAATAATGATAATAATGATAATAATGATAATAATGATAATAATGATAATAATGATAATAATGATAATAATGATAATAATGATAATAATGATAATAATAATGATAATAATGATAATAATGATAATAATGATAATAATGATAATAATGATAATAATGATAATAATGATAATAATGATAATAATGATAATAATGATAATAATGATAATAATGATAATAATGATAATAATGATAATAATGATAATAATGATAATAATGATAATAATGATAATAATGATAATAATGATAATAATGATAATAATGATAATAATGATAATAATGATAATAATGATAATAATGATAATAATGATAATGATGATAATGATGATAATGATGATAATGATAATAATGATAATAATGATAATAATGATAATAATGATAATAATGATAATAATGATAATAATGATAATGATGATAATGATGAAAATGATAATAATGATAATAATGATAATAATGATAATAATGATAATAATGATAATAATGATAATAATGATAATAATGATAATAATGATAATAATGATAATAATGATAATAATGATAATAATGATAATAATGATAATAATGATAATAATGATAATAATGATAATAATGATAATAATGATAATAATGATAATAATGAATACGGGTATATACCCAGCGGCATGGAAATTAGCAACAATAATACCAATACCTAAAGAAGGCAAAGATATCAACAAACCTGAAAACTATAGACCAATCTCTTTGACATCGTGCCTATCAAAGCTCTTGGAGTCCATGGTAAACTTTCGATTAGTAACCTATTTAGAAAAGAAAGAAAACTAAGCAAATATCAAGCAGGCTTCAGGAAAGGCTACTCAACATCAGACCAACTGCTGTATTTGGACTATATTATTAACGAGGCTTTCACGAATGTCCAACATGCCACTGCAGTCTTTTTTGATATTCAGAAGGCTTACGACACGGTATGGAGATATGGGATCCTCAAAAATTGTATGATTGGAACTAAGGAAACTTACCTAAATTTATAGATAGCTTCCTTAAAAATCGTCTCATTCAAGTGAAGGTAGGAAGAACGAAGTCCAAGGTGGTCTCTCAACAGAACGGTATTCCCCAAGGATCCATACTGAGTGTTACACTTTTTGCTATCGCCATGAATAACATAGCGGACAATATTACGGAAAACACTAAAGCCCTACTTTACGTCGACGATCTTTGCATAATTAGAACAGGAAGAGACCTACAAGAAATCACAGATACTCTTCAACAGGATATAAACAATATATCGGAAGAAGCTGAACTACGAGGGTTCGCCTTTTCTACTATTAAAACGAAAAGTATCCATTTTTGTCGCCTCCGACACCCACACGACGTGCCACTACTAAATTTGAAAGCAGTCCAAATACCAAGTGTCCAGTATATAACATTCCTAGGCGTAACGTTAGATAACAAGCTAACTTGGGTAAAGCATATAAACACCATTATCACAAAATGTAAAATTACGACCAACAGGATCAGAGTGCTTGGAAACTACACATGGGGTGCCGACAAGGAAACGTTGTCCAGAATTATCAATGCCTTTATATTAAGCAAGATAATGTATGGTTCAGAAGTGTACAGTTCCGCTTCGAAGTCCCATATAAAAAAAATTCAATCGATATGGAATAAAGCAATGCTTATAGCAACCGGCGCATTTCGCACATCACCAGTGGATAGCCGCAACGTAGAGAACAACTCCTTACCTCTACAACTAAAATTTGTACAACAAAAACTTAATCTTGGAGTAAAGCGACACGCTAAGCAAAATCATTTCCTTGCGGAACTTATCAGGAACCCCACATTACATATTAGGTATGATTGGCAACAAACACGAACTATACCAGCAATCGTGCATATCCATAAAAGCCTTAAATCGGAAAACCTTCTTGACCTTAACATCTGGGAATCAAGAGGTGATAAAATGCAATGAACTGATACCACCCAAAATTCAGAAACGATCAATTGAACACATAATGAGCGAGGGAACACAAACCCCTGTATGTTGGAACGTGGAATACCAAGGAAAAGAAGGGATGTGCAGTAATACATAATGATGCAATAGCAGCGTGGAGATTTGAAAATTGTTATACTCTGAAAGTATAGAACACACCGCAATGTTGAAGGCACTAGAAATATGTAAAACCAAAGCACCACAAGTTACTACAATTATATGCAGCCTACAAACAACAAAACCACTTTACGACGTATTCTCTGAAAATCCCTTAACAAGAAAAGTGATAGAAACGTGGAATGAGCTAAATCGATTGGAAAAAGGTAGACATAATATGTATAGCCAAAGACAGTAAACACGAAGAACTAATAAGAGCAACAACAGCAGCAAAACACGCTAGTATGTCAAGAACGACAAGACGGATAAGGAACGTTACAATACCAGATACATTAAACTTAATCAAGTATACAATGAAACAAAATGGGAAAACCAGTGGTCTACGGCAAAAGACACAACTGAAATTAGTGCAAACAAATACAACTAAGCATCTTACCACCAACACATTAAAACGAAAAGATCAAGTCGTGATAACTCGCTTACGGATAGGACATACCAGAATCACACATAGCTACATTCTACTCAAACAAAGGCAGATGAAATGTACCCAATGCGGAGATAAATTGACTGTACAGCACATTATGGAGGAATGCACAATGCTGCAATACTATAGAACAAAACATAATATAACTGGAATGCACACGCTATCGAACAGCAAAGAGTTCCCTAATGCCCTTAACTATATCAAAGAAATAGGTTTATACACAGAAATATAGCTAATACTTGCAGAGAGAAAGATCATCAGGAAGTAACCTGGAAAACATTTTACACAACCATTAGAAGCGTGCCAATTACCAATGCCGTAGACGCCGCCTCTTTATGGACAAGGATATGGAATTAATAAAAAAAAAAAAATGATAATGATAATAATGATAATAATGATAATAATGATAATAATGATAATAATGATAATAATGATAATAATGATAATAATGATAATAATGATAATAATGATAATAATGATAATAATGATAAATAATGATAATAATGATAATAATGATAATAATGATAATAATGATAATAATGATAATAATGATAATAATGATAATAATGATAATAATGATAATAATGATAATAATGATAATAATGATAATAATGATAATAATGATAATAATGATAATAATGATAATAATGATAATAATGATAATAATGATAATAATGATAATAATGATAATAATGATAATAATGATAATAATGATAATAATGATAATAATGATAATAATGATAATAATGATAATAATGATAATAATGATAATAATGATAATAATGATAATAATGATAATAATGATAATAATGATAATAATGATAATAATGATAATAATGATAATAATGATAATAATGATAATAATGATAATAATGATAATAATGATAATAATGATAATAATGATAATAATGATAATAATGATAATAATGATAATAATGATAATAATGATAATAATGATAATAATGATAATAATGATAATAATGATAATAATGATAATAATGATAATAATGATTCCAAAACCAATACCGGCGTTGGATCGTCATTTGTCGTGGGCGACGTTGCTCACTTGGACCCTTCCTAGGCACTCGTCCATTTACACTGCGGAATCATATGCAATCTGGCAGAGTCTGCGCTATTGCGATTTAAAATCCGACACGCATAGATTTATTATAGCCACCGACTCACTAGTGCCCTTCAAGGTATGTCTGATCCTTTCACTGATGATCCTCTAATACAAAGCATAACCTCCTTAACCAAACACCTTTGCGACATAGGGAAACAAATAATCTTCATTTGGTTACATAGTCACGCGGGCATAAAGGGTAACGAGTTAGCCGATCGAGCTGCTCGTCTGCGGCGGACAGAGATACAGTGGACGTAAACATACATAAACATATCGACGTTAAAAGGCACGTAAAACGCTATGCTATGACGTTTGGGCATTGGAATGGGGTAGCGTCAATAACGATTTAAGCTCTATTAAAAACACAACAAGCCAATGGAGACCACCATTCCAAGTTTCAAGAGCTGAACTGGTTAAGCTGCATCGACTACGAATTGGTCACACGGCTGTTACTCACGCCCATCTGCTCGAGGGCCAAGAACCCCCTAGGTGTCATCATTGCGGTGAACGTTTAACTGTAGCCCATTTTCTGTGCCAATGTGTTGGCTACAGTCAAATCCGTCAACGTCTGGGTCTGTCTGATAACAAAGGGATAACCTGACGGATCCGATCAGAATTAAAGCCAGTATCACTTTCATGCGCGATAAATATTTTAATAAAATTTAGTAGTCTGGTAAGTCGAATCAATAACCACAGCGCTCTAACGGGAATGCAAAATAACGCTTAAAATAGTGCCAATGACCTTAGCAGTCGACGCACTTCATTGGAAGAAAAAAAAAAAAAAAAAAAAATGATAATAATGATAATAATGATAATAATGATAATAATGATAATAATGATAATAATGATAATAATTAATATCCCGCATGAGGACCCATCCTCGGAAATGGGAGCGCTGGGGCACCGCTGGGAACCCGTAAATCCTGTTTTAGAGAACAGGTCAGTGAGCCAAGTGACGGGCTTGTCCCGGTACCTGGTCCTGAAAGGAAAGATGGGCTCAACTTTGATAAGGTGAGCCCTTTTTGATAAGTAAGGCGCTATATGGTTTGTTCGGTGAGCTAAAGACGTGAAAAAGATCAGGGATGGGATTTTAGTAGAAACTCGAACGGAAAAGCAATCTCGCACAATGCAAGTAACTACTTCGTTCTTAGGGTTCCAAGTACATATTGTTCCACATGCGACAATGAATAAGTCGCGAGGTGTTATCTATTGCCCTGACCTGCTGAATTGCAGTGAAGACGATATTAGAGCAGAATTAGCAGAACAAAAGGTAATTGAAGTTCGAAGACTTAAGTCAAGGAGGGACGGAGTGTTGAGAGATACGCCAAACCACGTACTTACGTTCGATACACCGGTTCTTCCTAAAAAAATAAGGGCTGCTTTCTATTCCTTAGAGGTCCGGTTGTATGTTCCATCACCTTTAAGGTGTTTTAAATGCCAGAAGTATGGACATACATCCCTTAGGTGCAATTCTGATCAAGTCTGCGTTTGTGGACAGTCCCTGCATGAAGGGTCTTCTTGTAAAGAACCCATTAAATGTTTAAATTGTGAAGGCAACCACTCTGCACGATCGCAGGCATGTCCTGTGTACAAGCAGGAGGTTGCTATTCAAGAAGTTAAAGCTAGAGACAACATTAGCTACCTCGAAGCTAAGAAACTGGTGGTGATACGTACCCCAATTCAGGGACCTGTGTACTCACAAGCTTTACAAAAGAAACCGGAAATCAGCTCGCTCGTCAAAGAGTTGGTTCCGGAACTGTTAAAAGCCTTTATACCAAAAGTCATAACTCAGGTATCTAAGCCTGGTGAAATTATAGCATCGCCAAGCACTAGTACACTCCACCCGAAATGGATCGGAATCTAGTGTAAGCACAAGATCAGAGGCGATGGCTGTTGAGACGGAGAAGCGGTAGAAGTGCGTCCTCTACAAGTGAGACATCTACTGTTGATCACCCTGAAATTAGCAAGGGTCAGCAGAAGAAGAAGACGAAAGGCTGGCCAAAGGGGAAACCCAGATTGCCTCAAAACGCCTGCTGTGTCCTCCCAGCAACTATCTGGCGGGGATCACAAAAGGATTAAGAGCTGTGATATATTACGTGACATCTATCTGTGATATTTTTATATTAGTGTATTGTTTGTGTACATACTGTTCTTGTCCTTCGTCTATATACTTATATGTTAATTTATTAATTTATTTTGTGCTCGTCCAAAATTATAGTTATATATATATATATATATATATATATATATATATATATATATATATATATATATATTTATCTACCTCAATGAATAAAGTAGTACAATGGAACTGTAGAGGACTTGTCCAGCGATACTGTGACATTAAATTAATAATACAAGAGCACAACCCAATGTGCCTGTGCATTCAGGAGAGTCATCTTAAACCAGGACAACCATACGCCTTGAAGGGCTATCAGGTTGCCCGGAAGGACGCTTGTCTGCAACAACGAGCAAGCGGTGGTGTTGTAACACTAGTTCGGAACGATGTCAGATACCAACTAGTAAATATCCGATCCGAGCTACAAGTTGTTGTCGTGCGAGTGATCCATCCCTTGAATGTTACAGTGTGTAATATTTACTTACCCGATGGCAATTGGCAGATTGCTGGCTTCGATAACGTTATAGGTCAACTACAAACCCGTTCCTGATTGTAGGGATTTTAATGCCCACAATCCGGCATTTGGTTCTTCAAAACTGACCAAGGGGCGTGAACTTAATCGGTGGCTTGAGCGAGACGACATTGTGTTGCTTAACAACGACAGTCCCACGTATTTCAACGTCAGATCAAATAATTTTACCGCCATTGACTTGACACTTGTGTCTAGTCAACTTGCTCCGTTCCTTAAATGGAGCGTCGACGATGACCTACGAAACAGCGACCATTTTCCCATTGTTATTGAAACAAGCATAAAATCTCCTATACAGTATGCCGTGAAAAGATGGATTACTGTCAAAGCTGATTGGACACGCTTTAGCCAATCGTTTGCTACTCCACAAGATCCTACTGTGCAAAATGTCACAAACGCCATTTGAGTGCTGCCGAAATCAGTATACCTAGATCTGGTAAATCGCCACTTAAGCGGGTAGTTCCATGGTGGAACCCCGAAGTAAAACGTGCTATCCGGGACAAGAAATCTGCATTCTCTAGATTTAGAAATAACTGTACAGTCGAAAATATGATAACCTTTAAAAGGCTCGAGCCATATGTAGACGTGTAATACTGGACAGCAAACGAACTTGCTGGAACAGATACACGTCTACACTAACATCCACCACGGCTACGACTGAAGTGTGGGTTAAGATTAAATCTATATCCGGGAAGAAGCAGATCCAACAAGTTTCGTCCATCCGAACAAATACTGGGATTACTGGAGATCTCAGCGAGATTGCCGAAATCCTGGCAACGGTTTTGAGAAAACCAGTAGTTCTACAAACTATGAACCTACCTTCCCGGATCTAGCAAACCCCTTTGAGGAAATTGATTTCAACTCCGTAAATGATTCGGAATACAACTCGCCATTTACACTGCAAGAACTAGAGGAAGCACTAAAACGTGTAAAAATATCAGCACCTGGACCCGATACGATTACAAACGATATGCTCAAGCATCTATCGGTCGACATGAAACATGCCTTGTTAGAGATGTTTAATACCCTCTGGGAGCAAGGCATGTATCCAGAAGATTGGAAGGAGGCTGTTGTTGTGCCTATTCTCAAACCTGGGAAAGATCCCTATCTCCTGACAGTTATCGCCCCATCAGTCTCACGTGCTGCATGGGAAAACTCATGGAGAGGCTGATAAACAACAGACTCATGTGGTGGCTTGAAAACAACAACGTCTTGGTACCGTATCAGTCTGGCTTCCGCAAAGGTAGATCTACTACCGACCACCTCTTAGTAGTAGAGAATGCTGCTCAAAATGCGTTCTGTAAAGAGAACACTTGGTCGTTGTACTTTTCGACATTAAGGGTGCTTACGACATGACGTGGCGTCCCGCTATACTACAAAAGTTACACCAATACGGTCTCAGAGGAAGATTTCCTCTACTGGTGCGTTCTTTTTAAGTGAAAGAAGTTTTCGAGTACGTGTTGGTAATAACTTGTCGAGCTCAAGAGCATTAGAAAATGGCGTACCCAGGGTTCAACATTGAGTTGCACCCTATTTGCAATTGCCATAAACGATATAGCGTATAATGTTAAGGAGTCTGTAACCAAGTGCTTATATGTTGACGACCTAGCTATTATGTACTCAGGAAAAACAGTAGGTGAAATATCCAGAACCCTGCAGGAAGCAATTAACACCATTGTTTCAAATGGCGCCTCTGTTGGCTTTCAATTTTCAAAGGAGAAGACGAAGTGTCTGCATTTATGTCGGCTTAGAAGACCGCACTTCAATCCGCTACTGTACCTTGGTGACCAGCCGATCGAGTGTGTTTCCGAAGCTAGGTTTCTCGGTGTCGTTTTGACACGCAACTTAGATGGAAGCCACATATCAACGAAATTAAAAGAAAATGTGACAAAGCACTAAATTTAATAAAAGTTCTTGCACATACCACATGGGGTGCAGAACCCAAAATACTATTAAGAGTATATCAGGCGATGATACTATCGGTTATAGACTATGGCAGTATAGCATACGGATGAGCCCGCAAAAGTATACTAATGACTTTGGATAGAATCCACAATGCTGGAATTAGGTACTCTTTGGTGCCTTCCCTACCAGACCGGCTCAATCTCTTTACTGTGAAGCTTCACTACCTCCACTTGAAATACGGCGTTATATTTTAATGGCGAATTATATGATTCGTATTAAATCAAAGCCATTACATCCCAACACTGTTTGCTGTTCCCGAATATAAATATATGCAAATAGGAGGATACGTTTTATTGAATACCTGCAGGTATTGGGCATGAACGCATGCCTCCCATACTACCGAAGCCCCACGTGATGTACCTCCGTGGTCGGAGATGCCAGCTATCCAGCAACAAAATCAATTAGCTAGAGATAGCCTGAAACAAGAGATATTACTGAGGTGGCAGGAAAAATGGCAGCATATTAATACTCACCTGTCAGTTATAAAACCAGATGTTCGTACACCTCAGTTATGTGTTGATATGCCACGACACGAACTTACTAAATTACACCGATTACGTCTTGGTCATACAGCCCTTACTCACGGGCATCTATTGAAAGGAGAAGATAATCCTACATGCGCTACATGCGATGTCAGGCTAACTGTGTCACATATTATCCTTGATTGCCCTACTTATCATGTAGAGAGACAGCAACACCATCTGCAGGAGAGCCTAAGAGATAATTTAGTAGAGTTAGACCCAATAGCGAACACAATCAATTACTTGAAATCAACAGACATCTATAAGAAACTATAATTAGTTAAAATAGGTTGTGAGTGAAATGTATATACTTACCTGTACCTTATCTAAAATAATGCAATAAATACTTGATTATATGGGTATAAGCGCCAATAGCCTTAGTAGCTGATGCGCTGAGGAAGGGTTTTAGTGGGTATGCCTAATAATGGAGAATCCACACTACCACCCCACGGTGGTGTCCATAAAGGATTTTCCCTCGAAAAAAAAAAAAATGATAATAATGATAATAATGATTTTTTTCTTTAGAGGTGAAATGCAATTACGACAGTGTGTCGGACTCCAATAAATTGACTACCGACTAAACACCTGTACTAGGCACTAACTTGGAACTGTTTAACACATTACTTCAAGTTAGGCCCTTCGCCATGTTTTCCTTTGCTTCTCATGTGCCTATAAAGACAATTTAGCCATTTGCCATCCTGTTTCGATGTTCTATAGTATGACACTCCTTAGCTCTGTGTCCAGATTTTAAACATTTGAAACAATTGTCTTTCCTATCTGGACCGTTACAGATTTTGGCTGTATGACCATATCCTAAACATTTAAAGCAGCGCAGTACGACAGCACGCCTACGGACTCTACATATTAACCAACCAATTCTGATCTTTCCTAATTCGATCATTTTAATGCAGCTTTTTCGTCCATGTCTACAATAGCCACCTTTTGTCCTCTTAAATTCATAGGGTTACGCCCACTTTGAGTTCTGTTATATCGGGAATCTCTCTTCGAATAGCGCCCTCAACTTCAGATTTTTCTGTAAAACCATCTTTTATTTCAACGGTGCACATACGATTCAGGCTACGTACAACAGCGTTTTCTCCTAAAACGTTCTTGATTACTTTACTAAAATCTTCTTTACTTTTGGTATCCGCTCCAAGTTCAATCAAGACCCCCCCTGAACGAGTTTTCTTTATACATTTTATATCCGCTTGTGATTCTTCAGGTTTTATTTTACTACGTATTACTCCAAGAATTTCCGCATACGATTTATCTGCAGTAGCTTTAATTAAAATTGCTTCTGGCTGTTTCCTTTTTCTGCGTTTCTCTCTTAAGGTTGTTGAGTTCTCCATATTATTAGAATGTATTATGGTGGGCTGCGATTGAGATTTTCCACTATTTACATCATTTGGACTTGATTTTCTCGTGCGGTGAAGCTTTTTTGATATAACTTCTTTACAATTATCGCATTCTACTCCACTTACCTCTTTTGTTAATCCTGCTGGCTCTGAAATACTGGAGAGCATTCTTCAGTGTTATCAAATGCTGTAGATGTTCTCTCTAATTATAAAATCATCAATTGTAACTTGTGTTTCTTGTGATAATAATGATAATAATGATAATAATGATAATAATGATAATAATGATAATAATGATAATAATGATAATAATGATAATAATGATAATAATGATAATAATGATAATAATGATAATAATGATAATAATGATAATAATGATAATAATGATAATAATGATAATAATGATAATAATGATAATAATGATAATAATGATAATAATGATAATAATGATAATAATGATAATAATGATAATAATGATAATAATGATAATAATGATAATAATGATAATAATGATAATAATGATAATAATGATAATAATGATAATAATGATAATAATGATAATAATGATAATAATGATAATAATGATAATAATGATAATAATGATAATAATGATAATAATGATAATAATGATAATAATGATAATAATGATAATAATGATAATAATGATAATAATGATAATAATGATAATAATGATAATAATGATAATGATGATAATGATAATAATGATAATAATGATAATAATGATAATAATGATAAAATAATGATAATAATGATAATAATGATAATAATGATAATAATGATAATAATGATAATAATGATAATAATGATAATAATGATAATAATGATAATAATGATAATAATGATAATAATGATAATAATGATAATAATGATAATAATGATAATAATGATAATAATGATAATAATGATAATAACAATAATAATGATAATAACGATAATAATGATAATAATGATAATAATGATAGTAATGATAGTAATGATAATAATCTTAAAATGCACTTGAGATATGGGTTAAGCTAATGCCAAGCCGTCGCACTTTTGCATAAACATATTATGGCTATGCGAAGTTAGTCGCTAACGGAGCCCTCTAGATACCTGGCTGCCTCTAGTTGTAATCAGTTAAGCCTTGCTACGGTATGGGACCACTGCCGTAGTGGACCTGTTTTGTGCCCATTCTCGTGGAATTGTATGGAAAGTCTACATTTAAATAAAGAGTCGTCCACCTCTTTAAACGTGGATACAGTGGGGGTCCGTCCAAAATCCCCACTCCCCAATATAAACATTGAAAAGGAGGATAACTGTCCCCGGTTCTTGTTTATATGAAAAATAGAAGGAGATTTCTCCACACTGAGTCCTTTCTTAATCTCAAAAGTTTATTTGGATTAGTTGGAAGAGTAGAGGAAGTGAAAAAGGTTAAAGGAATGTTGCTTATTAAAACAGTGTCGAATAAACAATCCAAACGTTTGTTACAGCTCAATAGATTCTGTGGATTTGATGTAAATGTGAAACCACATGAAACCCTAAATACTTCAAAAGGTGTTATATTCTGTAGGGATTTCTTAAACTGGCGAGGAAGAAAATTTTGGA
>JARFJB010000708.1:2837405-2935683 GCA_036346205.1 Vesta saturnalis | reverse complement strand
TGCCACAAATAATTAGGTCCTTGACTATAATACTGTCTGCGATGCAATCTTCTTCGAGAACGAATTTCAACACCTTCAGGATCTACACATTTTAAAATTTCCCTCACTGTCTCCTGAGTTACGATTAAATTATTTTGAATGCATTTTAGGTGCATCCACTTATAACCATGCAACCGACTTGATTTTTCAAGTTCTCTTTCAATAAATTTAACAACACTTTCAATGCTAGAAAAATTTTTCCGTCGATAGAGATTTAAGTGTGGATAAAATTCTCTGCAAAGTACGATATGATATATTTATATTATGTAGTTGCTTTAGGAAATTAAGGATCTCTGTATTGTGAAAACCGTATCGAAAATACTTATTCACAAGTATTTCGGTATCGTTCATCTGAAAAGTAAAAACCAAATAAATTGATAAATAAACAGTTACTTGATTTATGAGTCTGTATCGTAAATAACCAAACACTTACCCTAACTAAACAATGCAATACACATTCACTAAATATCACTAACAAAGAGCTATATAAACCTTTCGTTCATAATCATTACATTTCGACATTAACTCGAAATTTTGTTAAATTTCGACTTTAAAGTCGAAATTTTGTTAAATTTCGACATTAAAGTCGAAGTTTTGTTAAATTTCGACTTTGAAGTCGAAATTTTGTTAAATTTCGACTTTGAAGTCGAAATTTTGTTAAATTTCGACTTTAAAGTCGAAGTTTTGTTAAATTTCGACTTTGAAGTCGAAATTTTGTTAAATTTCGACTTTAAAGTCGAAGTTTTGTTAAATTTCGTCTTACAAACTCGAAATTTAAGGAAAAAAATAAATTACAATTTTTTGGCGTTCCAGCGCTTCCGTACTATACCAACGAAAATACACCTATAAATTAAATAGGTACTAATCTACACATAATTTTATGAACGGTAAAATATTTCAATTTCACAAATAATTTATAAGAGTAATAAAAATCACTAATAAATAAATCTTTGCTTACTACTTTAAGTACACCTACTTAACTTTTTAAATTGTATAATGGTGTTCTTAACTTCGTAAACAACAGCCAATGTTGGATGATAATTTCAAATAGATAAGATAATGATAGTTATGATATAATGATACAAAATTAAAAAGACACTGTTCACAAATCATATACTGAATTATAGGGTATTGGAGGTCAATAATAAACGTAACTGAAATTAATCAGTACAGTACATAAGATACCTGGAGTATGAAAAATGAAATTATTTATAACCCAAAACACATTAGATTCAGAATCTGTGCACATTAACATTTCTAATGATCACATTTGTATTTATAACCTGAAAAGTATTTTTTTAAATGAATTTTTAGCTTTAACTTTCTAATGTGTTGTATCTACACATTGGACTCATTTGTATACATACTTAGAATAGGGTCTTTCTACATGAATTTTTAAATTAGCTTTTTGATATGTTGCAAAATCACATTAGTTGCATTTCGATTCATAACCTGAAGAATACCTTTAAAATTAGATTTGTCTTTGGTGTTGCATAAACATGTTTATTGTAGTTGTATCCATAACTTTAATAACAATGTTTAAGATGAATTGTTAATCACTTTTTCTGATGTGTTCCATAATCTCATTGGTCACATTTGAATTCCTTACTTGAAGAGTGTTTCTTAAGATGAATTTTAAAATTATGTTTTTGATTTGTTCCATAATCACATTGGTCGCATTTAAATTCAAAACTTGAGGAATGGTTTTTAAGATGAATTTTAAAATTACCTTTGTGATTTGTTCCATAATCACATTGGTCGCATTTAAATTCAAAACTAGAGAAGTGGTTTTTAAGATGAATTTTTAAATTTTGTTTTTGATTGGTTTCATAATCACATTGGTCACATTTAAATTCGTAACTTGAAGAGTGGTTTTTAAGATGAATTTTAAAATTACCTTTGTAATTTGTTCCATAATCACATTGGTCGCATTTAAATTCAAAACTTGAGGAGTGGTTTTTAAGATGAATTTTTAAATTTTTTTTTTGATTTGTTGCATAATCACATTGGTCACATTTAAATTCGTAACTTGAAGAGTGGTTTTTAAGATGAATTTTAAAATTACCTTTGTAATTTGTTCCATAATCACATTGGTCGCATTTAAATTCAAACCTTGAGGAGTGGTTTTTAAGATGAATTTTTAAATTTTGTTTTTGATTTGTTGCATAATCACATTGGTCACATTTAAATTCGTAACTTGAAGAGTGCTTTTTAAGATGAATTTTAAAATTACCTTTGTAATTTGTTCCATAATCACATTGGTCGCATTTAAATTCAAAACTAGAGGAGTGGTTTTTAAGATGAATGTTAAAAGTACCTTTGTGATTTGTTCCATAATCACATTGGTTGTATTTAAATTCAAAACTTGAGGAGTGCTTTTTAAGATGAATTTTAAAATTATGTTTTTGATTTGTTGCATAATCACATTGGTCGCATTTAAACTCAAAACTTGAGGAGTGCTTTTTAAGATGAACTTTAAAATTACCTTTATAATTTGTTCCATAATCACATTGGTCGCATTTAAATTCAAAACTTGAGGAGTGGTTTTTAAGATGAATTTTAAAGGTATGTTTGTGATTTGTTCCATAATCACATTGGTCGCATTCAAATTCAAAACTTGAGGAGTGCTTTTTAAGATGAATTTTAAAATTATGTTTTTGATTTGTTGCATAATCACATTGGTCGCATTTAAATTCAAAACTTGAAGAGTGGCTTTTAAGATGAATTTTTAAAAGATATTTGTAATGAGTTCCATAGTCACATTGGTCGCATTTAAATTCCTTACCCGAAGAGTGTTTTTTAAGATGAATATTAAAATTACCTTTTTGATTTGTTCCATAATCACATTGGTCGCATTTAAATTCAAAACTTGAGGAGTGGTTTTTGAGATGAATTTTAAAATTACCTTTGCGATTTGTTCCATAATCACATAAGTCACATTTGAACTCATAACTTGAAATGTGTTTTAAAACATGATTTTTTAAACTTATTTTCCACTTTGTTATAAAATCGCAATGGTTACATTTATATTTAAAATTTGTACTGTATTTTAAAACGTCATGTTTTAAATTTTCTTGCATTATTGTTGAACTATTAAATTTACTTTCATGCTGCATGTTTGTGATGTGTTCGACACTGTTTTCATTTATATGATATGCCTCACTTGAGCCAACAACTTTTACTAGAGAAGAAATGTTTTCTTTCTTAATATTCACATTATCTGTAAAAATAGTGTTAAATTTTGTACTACTTGAACCGTAATTAATTTTACCATGTATTAGATCACTATTTACTATAACATGTTGGGTTACAAGTGAATTTATTCCTTCTTCCTGTTCTGGTTCGACTTTAACAAGATTCATATCAACCTCATAAGACATTTCGAAGAATTCGTATTTCTTAATGATACACTTTATACAAAACTTAGGTGCAACACCTTATCAAATTATATAAGGCACAACACAAATCTGTAAAAGCAGTATTTAATAATGCCTTAAAATTATTGCCGTAATTAATATACAGCATTGCCAACAGAAGTAACTATAACAATGACTATTAAATCTATATAGATAAGCCACTCTAATGGAACCGTCTGTTTTTATGCTAATCCCGTCCGAACAATTCGCTAGATGTCACTATGTTGAATTTATAAAAGATTCAAACCATCTTGGAAGTTATAAGGGAACTATTTAACCCTTAGAATATTTTATATTCTAAGGTCACGGTGGAATATAATTGCACTGTGTCTAAGGTTTAAACTATTGAATATTTTTTTATTCAATGGTTTAACCCTTCGATCATATATATTACGTGGATAGAACAAATTTCTATCCAAATGTCCGATACACCACGGTGCAAATATATCTATCGATCCTTTACAGCATAATTTATCCGATGCGCATGATCGAAAGGTGTTTGTATGCGAGATGTGGTAATGATTATTGGTAGACATTTTACTTTTATCCGTTTGTTTACAACGTGAATGTTCTTTATTTATTTGTTGAAAATTACTTGTTATTTAGTGAAATAAACATGTCGTACTGTGTTTTGTGCAGAAAATATAAAACTCCTGGGAATTATGAAATATCATACTTTGGGTATGTTTTTAAAATTGTTATATTATTTTAATCTGAAATTTTGGTTAGGTTTCCAAAAGATCGGTTTACTCGTTTAGAATGGATTAATTTTTGTAAATTAAAATTAAGATATGAAGAAGTTCCCGTTACTTATAAAATTTGCTCATTACATTTTGATGAAATAAATTTTATAGATAAAATGACCACAACCAAATTCCATGCTCATCCGTAAATTTACAGAATGTATCTGTATGTATTTTCCTGTCCTAGTTTGAATTAAGTACGTATCTTACTCTTTTAGTGATTCAACATCACATGTAAGAGAAACCAATTTGGAATGCACTACACCAACTAAACGTAGTCGACTGGCAGAGCCTAGATATGTTGGACATATAGATGTTCATCTCATATCAACGCCCAGGCGAACAAAGCGTTGTTTGCAGCTATGCAAAACTGTCATTAGACAAAAAAATCTGAAAATTCAAAATTTAAAAAAACGCAATGCAAGACTTACAAAGAAAATTAATAATTTAAAGGATCTTCTTCATAATTTGAAAGCTAGGAACTTGTCTACTACAGCTGTTGATAATATCCTTGTTTATAAACAAGGATAATATGATGGTAAGATTTA
This sequence comes from Vesta saturnalis, assembly GCA_036346205.1. NCBI lineage: Eukaryota > Metazoa > Arthropoda > Insecta > Coleoptera > Lampyridae > Vesta > Vesta saturnalis. The sequence continues at coordinate 2,930,937 of JARFJB010000708.1, read as the reverse complement.
ATCTGTTTGATTTAATTTATGTATTGTATACTTTTTTATAGACAAACATCCTGGATGCTTTAAATTATATTATCCGACGACCTGGGAAACAACAAGGTAGCAAATATGGTCCAGAAATTAGAAAATTTGCTTTAACAGTACAATTCTATTCTACTAAGGCATATGAATATATTAGGCGAACTTTCAAAAATCTGTGCTTTGAGAAGTCGAGTTGGTTGCAACAATAATCCTGATGCTAGACAATTTCAAGCTGCGTACAAACGCTTATTGGTTAGGCATGAAGTAGAATCTTCAGAACATGGAAATTGTCTAATAGATGATGTACAAATACTTCAAGTGTCTTCAGTTTATAAAAAAAGACATCATTTTATTGATGAAACAGATTTTGTGTCCAATTCATTTGACCAAGATTATATAAATTGTATGTGAGGATTATCTCAATATGTCGAAGATGTTGTTAAATATATAAGTGGTTTTGTTGTTTATAAGTTAATCAAACTCAGTGTATGTTCTGTATGTAAAACACTTAATTGATAAAAATTGTGATTTGTTATTAATTTCTTTAAAAAACAGGGGAAAGTTACAACAACCTAGTAAAGATGTAATAACGATTTGTTTAAAAACTGAAATGGTCATAAAACAATTTAAAAATCACCTTTTTGTTAAAAAAAATATAAAAGACTTTAATACTAAAAACATATTATCTAGTATATGATTTATTTGACAATGAAACAATGAATGTTCACATAAAGGAACAAGATTTGTGGGAAAATCACAAAGTTTATTTAATTAAATCTATTATTGAAATCTATGTAAAGTTAAAATTACATCATGAAACAAGAAATTCATATAATAGCTCCCAATTTATAGGACAAAAGTATACAAAGTTAATACTATTTAAAACAAAGTAGTGTAATTGTTATTGTAGGATATGTAGATATAAAATTGGTTAAGATAATTAAAAATTAGTACTTACTGGTTAAGCATAATTGAAGACACGAGTTCATAAAGGGTCTATGTAACATTTTGACAGTTCTGAGATAATTGACTTTAACTTTTTTACTTTGGAACTTTTTTGTTTTAATAAATAGAAAAACCAAATTTGGAACATATATTGGTTACATTTAGACACATTTTTTCCAGTATCAGCCAATTTAACGTACCAAGATTACGCGGTGAATTTCGTTACTTAGCCCCTTCACCATGTGAAAATTGAACAAAAGATGTATTATTGTAAGTACATAAAGGGTCTAAGTGTACATGGAATAAACATTTGCTAGGTAAAAGATTCTTTTTATTATTAAGAATCCAAGAAAATTTAGGTTATAAAAATAAAAAAAACGTAACATATTCAAAAACAATACATTATCTTAACACTAAACTTGCGCTATATTCTAAAGAGACTTCCTTTTTTTATTGTTTGCCTTCATTTCACCATCTGTATCTTTAGTCCAAATTCTAGTATAAAAATGACGATATGCTTCATCAATGTAGGGTATTTGTTGCTTCAAATTGTTAATTTTTTCTTCTGATAGCTGGTTTTTCTTATTTGGAATTGGAATCAATGTGTAGTCATTGCTATTGATTGGGTCACTTTTGTACTTCATAAGATCTACCTGTAAGAATGGCGTATGTGGATCCAGGCAGTCTTTATATAAGAATTCGCCGTATTTTTCAACGCGAATCCATTTAATGTGGGCCCTTATTGAAACTTTTTTGTTTAATGTGTTTTTTTTTCTATTGAAGAGATGCAACTTAATAGGAATTTCACTTAGATCTTTAAAATGGTCTGCCATGTTAATGACCACGCCATTTTTTTTACTTGCCGATTTTATTATATTTCTGTATTGGTCAACTGTAAAAACTTTTTCATGTTTCCTCATTTCTTTTTCTACTCTTCGGAAATCCCGATCTGAATCCAGGAAGGAATGTCCTACTTCGGGAAACTTATTATCTATAATATTTACATAGTTTTTTAGGACCAAGTACTGGTACAAGCAAATTAGGTTAAAATTTTTGTTCTGCCCAGAACAAGAATCTGACCAAATAACCAAATGGGCTACTTTTTTTCGGCTCTTAGAATTTGTACGAAGGTATGTAGTGAGCTTCCAATTTCTAAACTGCCTTTCGTTGCTGTTTCTTCTGTCCACGTTAAAAAATAAGACTTATCACTATCCATTGATATCGTGTGTATTCCAAAGTTATAGAACCACATTTGCCTTAAATAAAATGCTTTAGAAGTTGTAATTCGTGGTAGAGGCATAGATTGTTGTAAACCCATTGTTAGGTATAACACATTTGTATTGTCGCGTCCATGTTGTCTATCTACTTTTTGTTGATCAAAAGCAGAATTGGAATTTTCTGTATGTTCTTCATTATTAAGGCCTGAGTCGCAAGTACTGCATGTGTCACTCCTGGGAATGAAGAATGACAAATTGAATTCCGTCGAAAAAATGTGTACATAAAAACCTTTTTTCACCGAAAATGTATTGTCCAATTTATTTTCTTGTACATACTCTCTGTAGAGTTCATACATTTTGGACATATTTAGAAGTGGAGACAAATACATTTTGTTTGGATTTTTGTTTCGCGAATAGTGAGACTGTTCAGCTGGAAAGGGACGTATATGTTCTTTAATAACATTAACAACTTTATTGGGTACTCTATTTCCTCTTGAATCGTGTCGACCTCTTTTATCTGGAGATGGAGCCGTTAATCCAGCGTTTAACTGTTTTTGCAACAGTTGTATCTTTTTGTGGGAAATTTGGTAGAGCCGTTGAAAGGCTGTATTGCAGACAGTGACGATATTTTTATTGCATGTCACTCTGTACGAGAATGAAGAAGACTTTCCATTCACACGATTTTTTCGTGGCCTCTTAACGGTTTCAACATGAATTGATTTGAATAAAAGTGAGTTTTTAGCGTTTTGGTCCAATTTATAAAATCTACTGAAAATTACTTGTCTTTCATTTTCAGTGAACTTATCGCTGCATTTTTTCCTACATGTGCTTTTTCATAGTAATCCTAACGAGTCTTTTCGGGTACCTCTTTTTCACTTTTTTGGGAAATATAAGATTTTCCTTGTTGCCTGGCTGATGCAAATAGGTTTTTCTTCCATGTCTCTGGACGACTACGCCTCTTTTTTGATTTTTTTTCCGGCAAGTTAAATTCTTTTTTATTGGTTACAACTAAACTATTTGCATCAGGAGTTTTAGTTGACCTTGACTCAGATGTTGTTTCAGGCAGAAATATGTCCTCCGCAATAATGTGTGTCTTGGTTGACCCATCAGAATTACCAGACTTCATTTTAAAATCGGAATCATCTGAGAAATCACCGGAAACAGAATAATATTGCAAAATAACAAATCACTTAACCTCACTTTTAGGGTCTATGTGACTGAAACAAAAGCCGCCTTATATAAATCAAGTGCATAAAGGGTCTTATGTTACGCAATTGGTACTTAGCGCCCTTATGCACTCACAAAAGTCAATTTCTTGTGTTGCATAAAGGGTCTATGTTACAAATTTGTTACATAGCCCCTTTATGCACTCATGAAAGCAATTTTTGTCGGTAAATAGACCCTTTATCCACCCGTAACTTTTTTATTAATTAAAATATCTTCATTTAACTTATAATAATTAAATTCTATGGTAAAAAAAAAACCCAAAATGCAGAAAAAAGCAATTTTTAAAAAAATGTTACTTAGACCCTTCATGAACTTGTGTCTTCAATTATGTTAATTTTTTTCTGAATAAATGCTCATGGATGATTTATGTTTTAATTTTTTTAGTAAATAAGAACTGTCAATTGTAAAAAAATGTTTCTCCTATAGCAAATACAAACACAAAACTGTATTTACTTTAGTTTTTGAAATAAACATTTCAATTGTATTCAACCTGTTTTACGTTACAAAATTCGTTTTGATATTGTTAAAAAGTGGATATCTACATAAGATTTACTTAATTATTTATTAATATTAATTTACTTCACCGTTAATTATCACCTTTTCATTATTTTTAATCATAATTTGCACAGAATTATTCAATAACAAACTCTAATTTTCAATAAACAATTATTGTATTGTATGTTTTTGATCAAATGACAAACGGTTACTATAGTACCAATGAAAACCGCTACTTAATTTTCCTACAATGACATGAGACTCCCCTAATGAATCTTTGTAATACAATCATAAAGTAATTGTTAATAGACAATATAACGTGTTGATAGTGAAAAAAATAATGTACTTTACATAAGAAAAAAAAAAGACTTTAATATCATGTCTAAAAGTCCATATAATGTAAGAACATTTATTGCAAGAATAAGTTTAAAAGTAATTTAAACCCTTGTAACATCTAAACATAAATCCTAAAATTTAAAAATTGACGCATGCGCGTGTTTGCTAATATTTTGTAAAGGATAGAAGATCTCACTCTAACATATTGAATGTTAAGGACTAAAATTTCACATTGAGGTAATAGGCAATGCGTCATCCACATAGCATATATGATCGAAGGTTTAACCACTAAGATTTAACCTAACATTTGCATTTTTCAACGTTACTTCGTTGCATTTTTTCGTAAAATATAAATTTAGTAATTGTAGTGTATCTTAAATCTACTGTAGTTTGTCTGGAGTAGTGTTTGAGATAAAGCCTTTTTTAATAATATAGAATAGCAAAGAGTATATTAGGTAAGTATTTCCTTTTAAAGTTTTACACATTATCAAAGGACAGTGTGGATGTGAATATCTGCGTATGATTATATTCTTAAGAAGTGTATACTTAGTATAACATTTATACACTAGTAAATTAAAAATTCAAAACACCAATTGGTTATAGTAACCGAAATGTTAAGTGAGTCTTTATTATTTTCTAGCACATGAGGGGTGCAGGATACCGCCGTTGTCAAGTACTCAATTGTGCCGATAGGACTTCTTCTAGGCATAGTTTCCGAATCCACATTTCCGATTACATCGTATATGTCATTAACATTTAACCAGTTAGGATAAAACATGTAAAATGTATCTTAGTTCCTTATCTGTGCCTTCACAAAAATTGCCCAAGCATTTAGGTAAGATATCACAAGTAGGGATTACCTAGTCTATTTTATATTTGATTTGAGCAATAGTTTAGCAGAGATAAATCATTATTATTATTAATTTTATTAAATACATAAATAAAAAGTTTATCTCGAGTAGGATTATTGAACCTACGACCTGTACTTTGCTAGAGTACCGCTAACCAACTGCGCCATCGAGATTCAAGTCCCAATTGATGTAAATTTGGTATTTATGTATGTAGAACTGATAATAATTATAATAATTCATTATTATTATTGTTTTCCTATATAGTTTAGCCACTACAGAAATTACATAATAAAAATTCATTGTACCAGATTTGGCAATTAGACAACACGAAATACCTGCTACGTTACCATGTGTTCATTCGTCTGCTGATACAAACCAGGCAAGCATATCTGAATACTTGCAAAGTACGCAAAATCTGTTATTGGAGCAGGAAGAACAGGTGATAGTACAACCAGTAAGTGATACCCCGTCACTACTTTCATCTTTGGGTGTAAAACGACAAGCACAACTATCACCAAAGGCGAGGAAGTGGTACAAAGTGGCAAGACAGTATAAGAACTTGGCCAGGGTTTATAAAAAGAGAGCTGCGTCATTTAGGCAAATACTTAAACTGGCACAAAAGCAATTAAATATTACACAAAATGGACTTAATTCAGAAGTAGTAACATTTTGTATACAGCAACTAACCCGAAAAAAGACAAAGCCAAGAGGAAGAAGGTTTACCATGGAAGGAAATATTATGGCATTGGATTTACATAAACATTCTGGCAGTGCATATAAATTTGTTGCGAAATGGTTTTCTCTTCCATCAAAGAGGACACTTAGTGGAATGTTAAACAATCTTCCGATAGGTGCTGGCATTAATAAATTTTTATTTTCCATTCGTCTACAGTTGTGAAAACATTGAAATCAATACAATGGTTGCTATTCGATGAAATGTCCTTATTGCCTTATACAGTGTGTCTAAAATTGGTCTGTGCAGTATTGCTATCTTGGAAAGTATAAGAGATCGAAAGACGGTTAAATGGGAAAGTTTTAGAGAATTTTGAGCCCACTAAAATTCCATTCTGAAATCAAGGCTATCTCAAATATTTTTCAAAATAAGTAGTGATTAAGGGCCGGTTCTGGACCAGTTCAAGGTCACTCGCCCTGTGGTGTGAGAAATGTAAGCTTTTGGACCTCTTCAAGGTCAAACTTTTGGCGGGAAATTTAAATTTTAGGAGCTCGCTAAAAATAGAAATTGCAATGTCACCATCCTCATTATACCACAAGGTCACTCTGCGGTCAAACGTTTTGACGGGAAATTTGTATGTCAAGGTCAGAAGCTAAAAATAGAAATTGCAATGTCATCATCATATTACAATTCTTAGAAGTCTGAAAATAGAGTAATCAAGGTCAAAGATTATTGACCTGTAGGGGTATCGTGTGACATTTCTTAGAAGTATAAAACTAGAATAAATTCATGAAAATAAGAAGAATGCGAGTTGAGGTCTATGCTAAAAAGTAGACCAAGGTCAAATGGTGCTTATATTGACTAAATTGGGTCAAGGTGAAATAATTTACTAAACTAAAAGTAGGTGTGTATTTAACAAGTTTAAACATGTTGTCATAGGTAGTTAAGTCAAGGACACATTTTTGTGATATAAACCACAGCGAGGTGTGTTGAGATCAGTCAGTTAGCAACTTGTAATTGTTAAACATGGAATTAGCAAGGTTAAACCAAAGCACCCATTGCAAACTTTTTAAAAGTGCATTGTGACCTCGAGATATCAAAAAGGTATAAAGTGATTAATGTGGCAGTAATTAATACTAAGTATGGTGAACGTATAGTGATGGAAACGGATAATTTTAAATGTATATTACCTCAACGCTTTTAAGAGTATTTGAAAGGAGAAATTCGAATGGAAGGATTTAAAACGCAGCTAAACACGAGGGATGTCTTCATGAGTAGTTTGGGTGCAGTCGGGAAAACAACAAACATAACATTTAGTTTTTAATAGTAGTGCCACAACCCCACCCACATGATTTAACTAAAATCATTTCTTAAACAGCGTTTAGTCCTAGTGCAATTGCAAGCAAGTACAGTTGTTATAATGCAGGCAGCAATAACATCATTTCTGGAACGATCCAAACTCAGAAGTTCACCGTTATATATGGATACCCCACATAGTTGCAGTAACAATATGAATAACAATTTTACCTTGTGTTGTTGGTGCTGTCAAAATAGTGATGGTGGTAATAGAAGTAAAAATAAAGAGAAACATGATGAAGGTTATTCTTCTAACACAGACAGACAGCCATATGATTTATCTGAAGTGTATAAACAAGCAGCTAATGAATATTTAATCGATTGTATTTATTATAAACTATCGAACGATACTCATCATGCAAAACATATGGAAATTGGATACAGTACGCACCTCCAGCTTGCACCAGTAGTGCGTATTGGTTGTGCAAAATGTGATAAAAGCGATAATGTAGGGTTGGATATGAAGGAATGGAATGAGCTTCTAAGATGGCATTCATATGTAGAATTACAATTTTTCCGATCCCAAGAAATTGAAAATAAAATTGACTGGTCAAATGTAAACGAAGAAGAAGATATAATCTATGATTAATATTATTAATCTCTATCTAGCAATCTTGTTATTTATTACAATTGAGAATTCATTAAAGGATATGACAGAATTTAGAAAACTGTTATGATAGAAAACTACAACTGCTGTTCTTGCACATACAACTCACATAGTATAGAAGAACTATTGAATTTAAAGGATATAGTAAGCTATAGATTGGAATTTATTGAATCTTACAATCCGGTGTGTTTTTTATGAAAAGTTCATACTACCGTCGTTTTCGTGAGACAGAATTCCGTGGCGGTGATGATGACATTTATAAAGACATTGATGATGTTATAAATGCTAAGTATAATATTAATTCACATAACACTGTATGTTTAATGGAAATATTGTATTATCGTCATGCTTATCTAATGTATAGCATTTACTGAATAAAGAAATAACTATGATTTATTTTTCTCAATTTAGGTACAAATACCCCGTTCTATCCATCCAGGTAAACAATGTTAGTTACGAAGCGAAAGAGTGCAGGTGGTGGTGGTTTAGTGAATGCTCTATTCAATAAACTTCCGTTTGAATTGCATTTACCTGGTTACGTGTTGCGGTCCTGATACAAAGTTAGAAAAACGACTCGCACGCGGTGACCCCGGTATTAATCAATTAGATGCTCAGTGCAAACTTCACGATATCAGTTACAGAGATCACAGAGATTTAGATAGTAGACATAAAGCGGATAAAATTTTACAAAAAAAACTTGGGAACGCTTTAAATCGTCAGGCGCAACATTAAGTGAACGAACTACAGCTGTAGCGGTCAGTAGCCCCATGAAAGCAAAGAGAAAATTATGAATGGGGTAAACGTCGATCTAATCTGAAGAAGAAGAAAAAATGCAATGACGGAAATTTATTGCATTTACGAAAAACAATAGCTAAAAAGATTAAACCTAACGGAAATTTCACAGACACAATAAAGTCAGCGCTTTCAACGGCAAAACGTGTGGTAAAATGTTTCGGAGGAAAGAAAAACATTAAAGTTCCTAGAGTAATTCCCCCACCTAAACAAGGAAACTTTTTACAATTTCTTATTCCGTTATTCGCAGGATTATCAGCAATCGGTGCTTTAGCTGGCGGTGCATCAGGAATTGCTAAAGCAGTCAATGATGCTAAAAATGCAAGAGACATCGCGCCATAATCGCATGACGGAATCGGTCGCTATAGGCTCCATGAATAAGAAAGGCGGTGCACAGTATCTAAAACCAAACAAATCTGGTAGTGGTGCATTATACTTAAAACCGTTTCCAAAAAACTTAATATCCCTAAAGTAGGGGAAATTTTTGCTGTATTTCTTTAAATTAATATCCGTTAACTGTCTTTCGGGTAAGACCGTTAACGGATATTAATTTAAAGAAATACACCAAAAATGTCCCCTACTTTAAGGATATTTTTATGAGAGATAGCATGCCTAAATTACCACGGAAATATGAATCCGGAATTATTAACTTAGATAGCCAAAGAGGACCAGGTACACATTGGGTTTGTTACAAAAAGCGTGGTAAAAATGTATGGTATTACGATAGTTTTGGTAATATTCGACCACCAATCGAAGTGATTAACTACTTTCGGGGGTGTAAAATATATTATAATTACAACCAAGATCAAGAGTTTAATACAATTATTTGCGGACACCTATGCCTATAATTTTTATATAAATAATCAGCACAACATCAAGTTTTCTCAATTATGTCAATAACATTCAGTTTAGAAGGTGTTTTGGTAACACAGCTAGCTACAACTTCTATCCACCGATAGAGCTAGATTTGGGGAAGAAATACATTATTGGATTGGTTGGATTTTACGGCTGCAACAACGTTAGAAACATTTATACAGGCAACGATAGGTTTTATTTTAGAACAAATCCATCTCATTTGCAATTGATTAATATTCCACACGGTGCATGAGTTAGATGAAATTAGCGATTATCTAAAATATCCACAGAAAAGTTTATTACTAGAGCAAACAACAATACACTTAAATGTGAGATAAACAGTTCATTTGAGATCGATTTTACTATAGAAAATTGCATTGGGCGCATGCTAGGGTTTGAGTCTAAAATATTAGAACCAAACATTTTACATACATCTGCGTTAGACATCCAAATACTGAAACACTAATCTACACGTAGAGTGCAACATTATAAAGGGATCATATCGAAACGGGAAACCTGCTAAAGTATTATATGAGATTGATGTTTCAGTTCCACCAGGTTATCGTCTAGAGAAAACTCCAAGCAATACTCAATATTTATAAATAAACACTGACATTATTAGTAATATAACAATTAATTTGATTAATCAAAATAGTGAATTAGTAGACTTTGGTGAAAGTGAACCAGTCACTGTACGTTTAGAACTAAAAGAACATGGGTCTGAGAATTAATCCAGGACCCATTCCATCTTTCAAAAATTCATATAAAAGACATCATCCCTACAGTAAGTCATTAATTAGTCAACAACCTTCATTGCGGTTAACATCTGCAGAGAAATACCTTTTAAAGTCAATTGGTTTAAAAGTTCTCAACCACAATGGCAGAATCGTTAAACGTCTTTCAAAACGTACATTTTGATAATACTATAATTAAATCAGATATTCACACTTATCTTCCATATGGATCTTCCGAAGAAATACGCATCTTAATTCAAAGTCATGATCGAATTACGGCTACTTATGATAGTTTTCTGTACATAAAAGGTAAACTTGAGCTCAAAAAGAAGATGAAAGAAAAGCAAGCAGCTTAACCAACAATTTCCCGAACTTTCTTTTCGAAGAAATTCGTTATGAGTTAGGTGGTCAGAGAGTGGATGTTTGTAGAAATCCAGGATTAACATCAACGCTTAAGGGATATATTTCTTATACGGCAAGCAAAAGCAAAGCACTAAGCCATTTGGGATGGTCACCAAAGAATGAAGAACCATTACAAGTAGAATTCGATGAGCAAAATGGGGCAAAATTTTTTACAATATGCATACCATTGAACCACATATTTGGAATAATGGAGGATTATCGTCAGGTAATCGTGAATATGTACCAAGAGTTAGTTTTAATTTGATCTAGAAGAGATACAAACTGTTACTATGGTGAAGTTGATGCCGCAATAACCTTAAATAGAATTCAATGGAAAGTACCACACTTAACACTTAGTGATGCTGCGAAACTTAACTTGTTTCAAGGAATCAATAAAAATTCTATTATTACTGTTCCATTTCGTCAATGGGAGTTATATGAATTACCTTCTCTAAAACAGGCAACCTCACACATATTGCCAATAAAAACATCATCGCAACTGGAAAAACCACGTTGGATAATTGTTGCATTCCAACAAGGTAAAAGGTATACAAAGTCAGCAAGGGCCGGAAATTTTGTTCACAGTAACATCAGAAATCTTAAAGTACATCTGAATTCAGAGTATTATCCATATGAAGCAATGCATTTAAACTTCAGTGCTAACCAATACACACCTGCCTATCGCAATTTTTTGAAATTCTGATGTGACTACTATGGTGACGATGATAAATATGCATTATTCAACTATTCCGAATTCAAATCATGTCCAGGATTTGTAATGGACTGCTCTATACAAAATGAATCTTTAAAAAACTCAACAGTAGACATCAAATTGGAAATGGAATCTCTAACACCTTTCGTTAATGGAATGGTTGCCTATGCTCTTATTCTCCACGATGCTATTGTGCAGTACAACCCACTCACCGGAGAAGTGAAAAAAGTTATAATCTGTATGTCTAGTATATAAATAAAAATGTTGTAATTATGCGTTTAGTTTTATTTCATCCACTAACGATGAAAGTAGTTGCTCAAAAACAAAAACTCTCAATTTGAAATCATGACTTTGATGAAAAGTCTATTACTTCGAAACAAGGCGATTTACTTCCTAATAGTATACGTGGTGTTATATGTGGCCCCTCCAATTGTGGTAAAACAAACGCAGTCTGATTACCGAGAAAAATGGCTTAAAATTTTCTCACGCATAAGTTTATTTTTAAAATTTTTATTGTTTTTATTATAAATTATTTCAAATTGTCGGATTAAATCTACAAGAACAAAATCATCTAATTCCATTAAACTGTTAACACGCTCTATGTAGTATGAACATAACACAAAACATAACCAAAAAAGCAAAACATCTGAATTGTTATTTCGCGCGGTGCGTAATATTCTGCGCAGTATTCGCAAAATAGTCATATTAAAGTAAGAAAGTTAAAAGTTGAGCAACTTTTACTTGTTGCTTGTTAATTCTTAATTGTGTAGCATGAATATACGAATGCTATAGTATACAGTTAATTTCTTAATTGATAATTGTTACTTGTTAATTTTTACTTCTTAATTGTTAATTTTATCTGCATAAATCCAGCTTTAAACACAACGAGAATATGTGATTTTCTTTGGTTAAACACAGTCATCTGCAGCTGTCATGTATTTTTAAGCGCAATTACGAGTGCGCATGCACGCTCTACAAATTCCTCCTACCCGAGATGGTACTAATAGAGTGAGTTCTTTTCATTCTACTCCGCAATAAACAAGCGCTTGCCGTAGTGCTCTATTTGCACTTTGTGGAATAAACAAACGGCGAAGGGGTGATTAGAGTAAAAAGTGTTTAAAGAGTAGAATTGCCGAACGCACCTTTTGTGGACGGAACATAATATCTACTTCTCACTCATATCATTATTCCATTTCTTTTTAATGCAATATTCGGTTTCTGCGCAGGTGTCTTCGTATTTGGCGTTTGCTTCTAATAATATATGTTCGTCATTATAATTAGGTTCATAATAATAGATAAGAGACACATTTCGAGAAAATTTTAGATAACGAAGAATACGCTTTGCCGCTTGCCACATTTGGTTCGTTGGTTTATCTAAAAATTTGCTGAGAAACATGACAGGATATGAGATATTTGGTCTGCTTATAGTTACGACAGATAAGAGTAATCCTATTAGTTCCCTATAGGTTATGTTTTGATTGATTTCTTGATATTCGATTTAAAAATTTGTTTCCATGGGTATTTGGGAAGGTTTACTTTCTTGCATATTAAATTTCTTCTGCATTTTATCTATAAATGTTGTTTGTGTTAGGCATTTCATATTATTTATTGTTTCTATTTGCATTCCCAGAAAGTTTTTAAGTTCACCACGATTTTTTGCGTTGTATTCTTTTTCTAGCTCTTGTATTATTTAAATGACTATTTATACCCTTTAAGATAATGTCATCAACCCAGAGAAATAGCCAAACATCATCTCCAATATATAAACAGAAATCATTTCCCGAACGTCTTAATCCAATTTTCATACCAAATTCTTGAAAACGTTCGTTCCACATACGTGGAGCTTCTCTTAGTCCATATAAAGCTTTTTGTAACTTTAAGACATTATATTTATTTTCAGTATCAGCCCTTGGGGAATTTTAATATACACGTCTATATTTAAGTTTCCATAAAACAACGCCGTAGGTATACCTAATTGTGTGATTTTGAAATTGTTTTGTATGGCAAACGAAATAAATATTCTAATTGTTTGATACCTTGCAACTGGTGCATAGACATTATAATGGTGTTCTTCTTGATAACCCTTTGCTACTAATCTAGCCTTTTTTTGTTTTACTTTGAAAGCCCATCTTGTGTCAATTGCCTTTTTTCGTTCTGGTAAAATTTGTGGTCCCATGTGCCATGCTTTATATGAGCCTCTAATTCTTTTTTTATTGCATTTTGCCATTCAATACCTGATTTTACAGTACTGTCATAATTTTGGGGTTCATCTTCTTGTGTTGTAAAAAATATGCAGAATAAAGCTCATAATTTCTAAATTCATACGGTGTATTAACTTGTCTTTTATTTGGTCTTTGGGTAATATTTTCTTGTTCTGAATCTGAGCTGTACCCGCTTTCATATGTATTTTCTCTTTTTTGTTCTTGTCTATTTTCTGGCTGATCTTTTACTTTATTTTCTTGTTTTATATGTTTCTCTATCAGTTTTTCTCATATAATTCATAAACAATGCCATTCTCGTCAAATTTAATATCTCTTGAAACCAGGAAATCGGTGGTTTCAGAATCCCACAACCTGTAACCGTTTGTACTATAACCTACCATACGTACTTGCTTAGCTCTAGTTTCTAACTTATCGCCAGAATTCGGTAATTTTAGTATCCAAGCTTTGCTGCCAAAAATTCGTAACTTACTTTAACCTCTTTTTCCAAAAAAAAAAAACTTACCGGAATATCACGTGAAAGAGCATCTGTGGATGACCTATTAAGCTGATAGGCTGCACTACGTATTGCCTCTCTATATAGGTGCCTAGGTAAATTTGTCTCTGCAAACATAGTTTCGAACTTTATCAAACAGTGTTCTATTGGCCCTTTCACTAACACCTTTCTGTTGGCTTGTGTATGTCAGTGTATATTCTACTTTAATACCTTTTTGTGTGCAAAAGTTCTTAAGCTCGGTTGTTGAGAACTCTCCCCCATTATCACATCTAATATGAGCACCTCTATGCCCTTGTGACTTAAGATCTCTTATAAAATTCATTAGATTTATTGCTGTCTCATTTTTTTTTGTTTTAGTAAGAACACAGTGGTAAAATGAGAAAAATCATCAATTATTACCTGATAGTATTTTTCATCGTTTTTTGTTGAGGGTTCTTATTTGACCTCGTACATCAGTATGTAACAAATCTCCTACATGCTTTGATCTTGGTAACTCTTTATTTTCAAATGGTTGCCTTGCCTTCTCTACAAGGTCCACTTACAATACTTGGAACAGGTAAGTTTAACATTTTCATGTACTGATCGGATGATGACCTCATCTTTTATGCCAACTGTTACTTGAAATTGTTAAATTGGTGAAAAGACTACTATCTACATTAACCAAAGCAAACATAAAGATTACCTCGCGCAATACATATAATGACATTGTTACCCTTTACTTTTATTTGTGCAATTTCCTATTCAAATAATACTCTATTTCCTTTATGATTGATTCTCTTAACAGAAAGTAGATTATGTGTCAATTTAGGAACAATTAAAACAGTTAAATCAATTAAAAATTATTATTAATTTTATTAAATACATAAATAAAAAGTTTACCTCGAGTAGGATTTGAACCTACGACCTGTACTTTGCTAGAGTACCGCGCTAACCAACTGCGCCATCAAGGTTCAAGCCCCAATCGATGTAAATTTTGTCTTTATGTATGTAGAACAGATGTCAATTCTAAATATATTAATAAATTAATAATAATTTTTAATTACATATTTACCTTTGAACTTATTCGTTCATAACATCCGTCATAAATGTCAACACACAACCAAATGATCAGTTGCACCACTATCTAATATAAATTCAATTTCTGAGTCTGAATTACTCTTAACATTTACTCTTAACACTAGTCATTATTAACATTTTCACCTGTCAGATTTGCTTGTCTCGTAAATCCTCTTCCATAGCTGCGACCTCTGCCTTTTCTTGCGAAACCTCTCCAGTGTCCCCTTCCAGTTATTTGCATGTTCTTTGTGATTTTAGGACAGTTTTTATAGAAATATCCAGGTTCACCACACTCGTAACACTTATTAGGTCTCTCTTAATACTGATTTACACTAAAAGCAAAATTTTTGTTAACAACGCCCGGTTGAGAGTCTTTAAATTTCAGTTCAGCGTTGAGTAGACATCATTTAACAAACTCTAAAGTTATGTCTGTAGTCACAGCTTCGATTGCGGTTATAACCGTTTCATACTTCTCGGGCATTGTCAGTAAGTAATAAATAACAAGCTTTGCCACTTTCATCTAATTTTGGAACTCCAGTAGCTTCTAATTCTATTTTAACGATTCAACTTGCAAATCATCTGAAGTGCACTTTTGTTTCAACTGATTTTTCATCGCGAAGAGTTTAGTAAACATACTCTTTCTTTCAAAAACATGTCTTAAAGATTTCAGTATTCCATCAGTTGTTTTCGCATCTTTAATGCGTTCTTTTGTAGGTAAAGCCGAGCAATAAAACATAAATTGTATATGATGACTAAAGATTATATTGTAACTATACAGCACACAGCAATACATAAAACGACCATTTTTATCATCCCCCAACTTCTAACTTAACTAACTCAAAACTCCCTAACACTTTATGTAACACATTGGCGCGAAATTCAAAATTAAAAAATGATTGCCTACACTTTATCCAACAAAATTTCAACGCTGAAACACCAGTTCGAGTAATTCGTACTCGTTAGTTGAGGAAAAGGAAGTAGAGAAGCAATTTCAGCATTTTCTTTTTGTATTTCTTTATCAAGTTGAAAATACGTTTTTCTCCTACTTTTAGGAGAAAAATATACAGTGCGCTCAGAAAGTAACGGATAAATTCATTATTTTCGAAAACATTAATGTTTGCGTTAAATTAAGAATCTGGGTACTAAACAGTGCACGACATTTATTAAAATAAACATAAACTGAACGAAAGCAAACATAAAATAAGACTTGAAAGGGTTTTTGTCTTCCGGTGACAAAAATACGTACCTATAACGATACATAAATATGTGGTTTTCGGCCGCTTGCAAATCAAAAATAAACTCCATGTTGAGTTACCTAGTCGTTTGTTGTTTTGATAAAAGCCTACCACTGTTCGAATTACGCCATATTTAATAATTAATATCGCGCGTACTGTATCAAATTATCCCAATAAATAGAGCATTTTTGAACTCAGGAGAAACAGTTGCATCGATTTCAGCGAAGAACATATAGAGTTGCCATTTAAAAATATACGCCAAATGAATAAATTTAGTCCATAAGCACATTGGTCGCATTTAAATTCATAACTTGAGAAGTGCTTTTTAAGATGAATTTTAAAATTACCTTTGTGATTTATTCCATAATCACATTGGTTGCATTTGAATTCAGAAGTTGAAGAGTGGTTTTAAAGATGAATTTTAAAATTATATTTGCGATTTGTTCCATAATCGCATTGGTCACATTTAAATTCATAACTTGAGGAGTGCTTTTTAAGATGATTTTTTAAATTATCTTTGAGATTTGATCCATAATCACATTGGTCGCATTTAAATTCAATACTTGAGGAGTGCTTTTTAAGATGAATTTTAAACTTGCTTTGTGATTTGTTCCATAATCACATTGGTTACATTTAAATTCAAGACTTGAGGAGTGCTTCTTAAGATGAATTTTAAAATTACCTTTGTGATTTGTTCTGTAAGCACATTGGTCGCATTTCAATTCATACCTTGAGGAGTGCTTTTTAAGATGACTTTTAAAACTTCCTTTGTGATTTGTTCCATAAGCACATTGATCGCATTTAAATTCATAACCTGAGAAGTGCTTTTTAAGATGAGTTTTAAATTTACCTTTGTGATTTATTCCATAGGTCACATTTAAATTTGTAACTTGAAGAGTGGTTTATAAGATGAATTTTAAAATTATGTTTGTAATTTGTTCCATAATCACATTGGACGCATTTAAATTCAAAACTTGAAGAATGGTTTTTAAGATGAATTTTAAAATTACCTTTGTGATTTGTTCCATAATCACATTGGTCGCATTTGAATTCAGACGTTGAAGAGTGGTTTTTAAGATGAATTTTAAAATTACCTTTGTGATTTGTTCCATAATCACATTGGTCGCATTTAAATTCATTACTCGAAGAGTGCTTTTTAAGATGAATTTTTAAAAGATATTTGTAATGTGTTCTTCCTGTTCTGGTTCGACTTTAACAAGTTTCATATCAATCTCATAAGACATTAAAAATAATACCGTATTTCTTAATGATACATTTTACACAAAACTTGGGTGCACCACCTTATCAAATTATTTGGGGCACAGCATATACCTATAAAAAACATTAACAGTGCCTTAAAATTATTGACACAATTAATATACGGTATTGCCAACAGAACAATGACTATTAAATAGTCATTCAACTACATCGGTTTAATACGGTGCATCCATAGATATCTAACGTAAGATATCTATAGTTGCATCCCATCCCGACAATAGCACAGTATACATCTACTAGACGTATACTGTGACAATAGTGATGGGAATAATCGAGAAGTACTGATCGAATTAGTCGATTATTAAAATATCTTGAGATAATCGATTATCGTCCAAACATTAGTAGGTACTATAGTAGTCGATCTCGTTCGATGTATTCGAATGTGCGTGAACAATGCACAGACAATCGCGAATTCGCGAGCGAGAAACCAGACTAATAGAATCTTTTCCGTTGTGGGGGTGAAATTGTTAGAGAGAGACAAACTTAACATACCAACTTCCATAATAACCCTGATAATTACAAACGATATATCTATGTTAGTGAAATACACGTTGTTGGGTTGTTAGAACTGACAAATAAATTACAATGTTGTCAGCTCGTCTGTTTACACATAACTTCTAATTTTGACGTTTTCCACATTTTGAGATTTTCGATTCGTGTGGCTTGCATTGTTCTATTATAAAAACAACTGTTCTTTTCATAACAAATCCTTGTGTCATTTGTATTGATCTAAGAACTGTTAAAAGTATTACTTTGTTGAGAACGAGTATTTCCATCAAAAACTAATTTTCAAAATAAATGTAAACAATATAACCTAAGTATTATGTTGTCGTCGAATTTCATACATTTGGCAACAATGTCAAGCGCTGACGTTTATTCCCACATTGGAAAGAGTTTGCCGCGACTTTATAAAAATTAAAATTAGTAGGCACTAAAATCGCAGTCGCTCTCACTCGATCTATTCGTTGACGTGCGCTGTCAATGTACGGCGCACGCCGAGTATCAATATGGCGAGAACCGAGCTGAGAAGCAAGATCTTGAAATTATACTAAATGTAATATGGGGATGCTATGCTATTTTTTATTTTTAAAGTTTTTAATTTTTATGTTATTAGTAGGTCTTGCTCGCTCACTTTACTTTACTGATTACTTATTAGTAATAGACAAGGAAGATAGCTCTAGATACACGTGACAGGCCGAAATATTTAATATTTAATTTAGTACTTTACTTAAGTTTACCTTTACATCGTTTATGATTACCTACGTCGACTTGAGCAACTTTATTTTATTACTTTTATTTGGTATCTCCTGTTAATCTTATGTGCCTACTTAATAAATAAAAGTAGAGGACGCCATATCGGTTCTGCCAACAAATGTCAATTCGGAGGGAAATGCGCCGTAATTTGACCCCGACATCCGTTGTTGCATTTTGTACAGATTGTAAAATTTTGGTCTGTGTTAGATTTTTTTTGCCACTTGATAATACATATATCCTTCCTACTAAACTTTCTACCTCCGTGACGTTTTGGTAGAAGGTCACCTCCTGATTTCCTGAATCAACTAGTAGCGTAGCGGAAGTTCTGCGAGAGCTATTTCCGGTATATTCTTGAGAAAAATGCAGATTTAAATACTGAGCTATTTCCGTATGAAATTTACTAAATTTGTTAATTCCGACATGACTACTACACTTTCCATTCTGATGCTTAATAAAGATTTTCGATTTAATTTAATCCGTATTTTGTCGGCGAAGGTTCATATATTTTCATATAATTTCATAAAAGTTTCCAGAAATATGAAACGAAACTGACAGCTTTGTGTTTGAGTTAGGTATTTCAATGAGAAGAGTATTTGCAGAATCTCTGCAATTATTTACTGTCAAATCTTTCAATTTGTGGCAGTTGGCAAGCGCCAAAAATTCCATAAATCAAACCAACCTGAAATTATTTGTACCACTAAATATTAATTTGTAGAAATAATACATGATTACCTTACCTTAGTAAATATGTTGAATCGGCTGCATTTGTTATGAGCGTACTTATTTCTTGAGCAGAAAAAGTTCTAGACTTCGTACTTTTAAAACCGCAGGATTTTTGTTGCAGGAGAGAATGTAACTTGAGATATTTACTGATATCAGTATCATTTTTTATTAATGCTGTTGTCCTTAATATAGAATATCTAGACCATGGAGTCGATGCCTTTAAAGTTTTCGACAATTTTACAAAATATGCAGGCAGCACAGTTTCCGAAAATAAATGTACTTAGTTATCAGCCCTCCATTCCATGAATTATAAGTCCACAGATGTTTGCTCTGCTTGAGTTCTTATCTCTGGTGGATTACATGGAACATTCAAGTCAGCAATCCCAGCCAGCAACTATATATTGGTGAAAATTAGTAGATTATTTTCGTCTCTAGTGAGGAAGTTAACGTTATGGGGTTTTCTCTGACTAAGGACGAAAATCAAGTTTTCGCTGTAGTATGCGGTGACGAAAACTGTCTTTTCATAAAGGGTCATGGAAAAAATACATTTTCACAGGTTATACAGTCTCTTACTGGTCCACATCCAAATTGACTGTCCTAACCTATTATCTCTAATTTACTTCAACATTGGTATATATTTTTGCTTTTTATTATTCTACCCCTAGAACAAATATTTTGCAAAAATCACCGATATTTACAATGTGCCGAAATTACAATAGTATGACTCACAAGTAGATGTATTTAACTGTACGCTAGGGTCCTTAATTTCTCAATTACAATACCTGTAAATAAAATATGAACACTCTACTACATTATGAAGAGTGCCGCCAATGAACATCACTATCAGTGTTACAGATCCTGTCAAAAAAGCTGCTTCGTATTGACAGTCACATTCAGTATGTACTTGAACATTTTGAACTTCTGTTGACAGATTTTACTTGCTATAGTCAGTTTTTGTTCAATACCATATACAGTACACAAGTACAATAACTATAGTGATTTTAGTTTCATTAGAAATGTATTTTGTTTGGTGGTTTAAATATAAATGAATAGTAATGTATACTTCAACAAATAAATATTTCTTCGAAAAAGCTGAAGATTTAAAAGAAGGTGGTGTAGAAAAAGAAATGTATACAAGTAATTTAAATAGTGAATATGATGTTGAGGAATGGATTGAAGAAATTACATGCGTGTGTGCGTGAGTGAGCGAGTGTGTGTGAGTGAGTGGGTGAGTGTGTGTGAATGTGAACAATGGGGTCACTACCGAGAAAAAAGTATAAAGTCGATTTTGTTTTGTCGATTCGAATTCTAGATTCAATTCTATACATGGTAAATATTCTTTCATAGTTTTCCAATTAGCAGAAGTGGTTTAAAAATGCCAGCAAAGTGAGAAAGTCGAGATCATCATGGAAAATTCATGCCAGCGGGGTAGTGCTCTTGCGGTTTGACTGCATGAAGTCAACCACCTACACTTACTTTCCTGTTATTATATATATATATATATATATATATATATATATATATATATATATATATATATATATATATATATATATATGTGTGTGTGTCGTGTGGTGTGTGTGCGTGAGCGTGTGCGTGTGCGTGTGCGTGTGTGTGTGTGTGTGTGTGTGTGTGTGTTTTTTTTTTTTTTTTTTAACAATTGCTTTATTAACACACTCCATTACATAAAAGTAATACTATGTGCTATAATTTTACAATTCAAAAGTATTTTCTGATATAAATAGCAAATCTAAATATACACACAATTACTTAATACATTACATATTTAAATATTGATCTACATATACTAATTTCTTATATCTAGGTTTTAACAATATATTTTCTATAATTATTATGTATATATTATAAACATTATTTTTCTACTACATATACTAATTTCCTATAACTAATACTTATAACTAAATTTTCAACAATACTTATTCTAATATCACAAAATATAAATACAAAATACATCAAAGTAATAACTCAAAGTCAATTTTATTTACAAAATTTCTAAAATAATAATTATATTTAGTAATTAACGCATTCTTAGATACTGGCCAGTTATCATTATTATTTTTAATAACATTTTTAAGTTTTTTTCTTAAATGTTCAACTTTAGTACATTCAAAAATTATATGTTCAACAGTTTGTTCCGAAAGATTACAGTTACACAATGCATTATCCATAATTTTGAATTTATAAAAGTAACTTTTGATTCTACCATGTCCTGTTAAAATGGTTGTTAAATTTGCTGTTTCTAAAAAACGACAATTGATTCTATCCCCAACCGTTGGAAAGAAAGATTTTGTTGTTGCACCTTTATTTGAATTTTGCCATTGATACTCCCATTTAATTAAATTTTTTTTTTTAATTCGTTTTTAATTATGAATTTTGGAATTTTTTTATAGGATATTTCTAAATTTGGATAATTAACTATATCTTCTACCAGAGATGATGATTCTTTAAAACCAAGAAGGTCATTGTGTTTGATTAATACAAATAAAATTTCCCATTTAAAATTTTTTAATTCCGTTAAATATTTTCGAATATTCTCTAATAGAGTAAAATGATATTTACTATTATTTAATTCATTTAGTAATTTATTTCTTTTAATATATATAGTTGCTTTTCTTTGTTTTTTAATTATATCTGGTTTGGATTTAAAATAAGATAATGATTTTAGAATGGCGAATTGTTCTGCTTGTGCTATAATACATGAATGATGTAATTTATATCTAGTTTTATATATTATCTTGGTCTCTTTATAAATCACTAATCCTATTCCTAAATATTCAATTTGAAACGAAACAGAAAAATATACTTCAAAATTTTGATTGTATATATTATTTTTATTATAATTGTCTATATTTACAAATTCAGCAGGATGATTCCAATTTTGATAATTCATAGAACTGTCATACAATAAACTATATTCTTCAATATTTCGGGTAATATAAAATAATTTTGAAATTTCTTCTAATTTAATTATAATTGGAGTCATTCCTGTAATTATACAAGAGGCTTCATATGATATAGTCCTAAATCCTTTGGCAATTTTTATATTTATTAATCTTTGTATTCTTTCAAATTTTAATACGTTTTTCTTTTTTTTTAATGCATTTTTCCAAATACAGATTCCATATGATAATAATGGTACAATGGCACCATTGTATATTATTTTTAACACATTTTGTTTTAATCCCCATTTAATTTTAGCATTTTTTGACAAGCAGTGTACCAAATTCATGCATTTAGATGTAACATTTTCAATGTGTAAATCAAAATTAAATTTGTGATCTATATATATTCCTAAATATTTTAAATTATTAACTTGCTCTAAAACTTTATGATTAAGATAAATGTTTACTTGCGAATTTATTTTCCTTTTTCGAAATTATCATCACTTTAGATTTTTTTCATTAAATTTAATTTTGTTATTTTTGCCCAATCCACAACCTTTTAATTTCAATATTAGCACAATTTTCAAGAGTTAACACATTTGAAGCACTTATAAGTATTAATAAGTCATCCGCAAATGCAATAACTTTTGTGAGTTTATTAAATGGTAAATTTAGACAAGAATTATATTGCAAATTCCAAAATCCTGGTCCACAACAAGATCCTTGGGGCATCCTTTACTAATAATTTTTGAAACATTTTCATTATTATTAAAACAGCTATTCTATTATGAAAATAATTTTTGTTAAATAATATAAATTTGCTGGACAATGCATATCCTTCAATTCTTTTAGTATTGCAGGCCACCAGGCAGAGTCAAATGCTCCTTTAACGTCCAAACTAATTATAATTATATCCTTTTAATTAACAAATTTTCTTCAACATAATTTTAATTACCAAAAGAGCATCTAACGTACATTTTGGGGAATAAATCCAAACTGGTTATTGTTTAATAATTTCTTATTGTGTACAAAATGCATAATTCGATTAATAAAAAGTTTTTCTAAATTTAATAAACTTATAGGTCTATATTTGGAAACATTATCTATATTTTCTTTACCAGGTTTTAAAATAGGAACAATTATTGCTTCCTTCCATTCATTCGGAAAATACCTCGTTTGTAAACATTTATTATAAAGAGTTGTGATGAATTTGGGAAATTTGTTAAAAATTCGTAGCATAATATCACTTGTGATACCATTCTTTCCT
Source organism: Vesta saturnalis (assembly GCA_036346205.1). Classification (NCBI taxonomy): domain Eukaryota; kingdom Metazoa; phylum Arthropoda; class Insecta; order Coleoptera; family Lampyridae; genus Vesta; species Vesta saturnalis. Next base: position 2,907,286 of record JARFJB010000708.1, on the reverse strand, counting down.
GGTGATTTTTTATGATTAAAATTTTTAATAACATTTTCTATTTATAATTTTTCAAAATTTTGTCGTCTTCCGTATAAATATCGGTTTCTGTATAATTTTTAATATTTCTGTAAAATTCATTATCATCTTCAATTTTATCTGTTGGAATAAAATAATCCATCATATAATTTATAGTTTCTTCAGGTGTAGTAAAATTTCCATTTTCTTTTCTAATTGTTTTTAAACCAAAATTTTGTTTCAGTTTATTCGTTGCGATTTTATAAACAGTATTCCAAGGATTTACTTCATTAGTTAAATTACAAAATTCTTTCCATGACTTCACTTTTTCGTTTCTAATTTTTTGTTGATACTCTCTTTTCAGGTCATTATAACTTAACTTTCTCTCTTCTCTTAATACTGTATCTTTTGTTTTTTGATATCTTCTTCTATATGCATTTAATTTTTTTCTTAATATGGTTAATTCTTGCGTCCACCATGGAATGGTCTTGCCTTTAGTATTAATCTTTTTCAAGTTTGAAACGCGAAATGATTTTATACAAGCTTTTTGTACCGTTTTTCCATATTTTTGTATAAAAAAGTCTAAATTTAAAGTGTTTTCTACTTTGTATGTTAACTCTGTGTCTATCTCACTTGTATTAGAACAATTAAATTCAGTTACAAAACTATTAATTAGATTTTTATCAAATGTTTCCCAATTATTTTGTGCGTGCGTGCGTGCGTGCGTGCGTTCGTGCGTGCGTGCGTGCGTGCGTGCGTGCGTGCGTGCGTGTGTGTGTGTGTGTGTGTGTATATATTAAACTTTCCATTCTCTTTTAAGGACCATTATAAAGCAATGTTTATAAAATAAAAATGTTCTTTATTATGTCATAAAGATTAGTTATTACTTATTATATAATTTACAATTTGTAGATATTTTTTGTCAATACAGTCCTACTTCATAAGAAGTATTGTCCCCTTCCTCAGCTTTGAAAGTCTCTTCTAATTTTTTTAGCGCTCTACTAGTTTTCTGTCTTCCTTCATTTGTAGCTGCTAGGGCGTCTTCATCTGATTTGAAAATTCTTGTTTTATCCTCTTTATAAACTGTATAAAATAAATCGCAAAGCTTTTTGTTAAAAGAAAATGTAGTTCTTCATAGCTCTTTTCTAGTTTTTTGGGTCTCCTGTAAATTTACTTTCTACACATTTCAGTATAATTTTCCCGAGAACCGTAAAAGGTACCAACACATTTTTGTTTGTTTTGAAAGTGACAATATTGACTATCAATATGACAGAAAATTTTAAGATAAACGGAAGTTTTTTTTAGAAATTCAAAACGATTGAAAAAATGAAAGTTTATTCCAATTAATAGTTTTTGTGCAAATATAAAAATTTTAAATGGCTCTGTCACAAAAGTTTATTGTAATGGCAAGAACAATTGTGCAAAATCTCGTCAAAATCCGCCCAGTAGTTTCCGAGAAAAGTGTACCTAAAATTCGCGTAGTGACCCCCTTAAGGATAATTAGAAACTTGTTTCCTTTGATATTGTTAATTTCTTTCCCAGTGTTTCCTCCCTTCGGGGAGTGTTTCAATATCATCAACAAATATCTTGTTAATTGGTATTTTACTCGATCTTCAATGGATTTTCTTAGCCCATAGTCTCAAAATTAATTCTGAACAATTTTTTTTTAATCTAAATAATAAAAGGTATTTTTCGCTCCCTTATATAGGTTTAGTCTCTTACAAGTTTCTAAATTTGTATAAATCACATAACATTAATATATCTTTCTCCTCCAAAAATAAACTCCCTTGATAAATCAAGGACTTATAAATCATTATGTAGGAATTGTAATGCTTTTTACATAGGCCCAGTTACCGTGTTGCTGTATGACCTCTTTCCCACGTTTTTTCTTATTGCTTAGTGTTACTCTAGCCTTCACTATGGAACGGTAATTCGTTTAACTTTTCAAAATTTATTATTATTTATATTTCTATTACTTAATTAATATTTAAGTTTTTCTTACTACGTTAATTTAAATTTGTAGGTATTTGTACTTTTAGTTTTTACTTTTTACCTGTTTCTATTTAAGCTTTTAATTTTTTTGTAGATGCCTGACCATGACCTTTAGATCGAAACGTAGCGTTTAAGTTCTTGCTGTAGGTTTTGAGTGTTTTAAGTCTTCTTTAATATACCCCATTTCTAGTATAAGATGGATCATCGCTTCTTTTTTCATATGAAACTAAAATCTGTTTACCCAACAGAAATAGTTAAGCTCCTCCCATTCATTAAATTTTGGACAATGTAAACAGCGACCAGTTTTACACCAACAAAATTATAAAAAAACTAATTGAAATGTTACTTTGTCAAGACTAAATACCAAAGCGTCATATTTTTAGTACTGGCACTTTAACACACAGCAGAAGTTTCAAATTATTTATTACTTGTAAAAATTCGACGTAAGAACATATTAAAGAAGGTACTTTCTAGAGACTGCAAATCATTACAGTAAAGCAAAGTTCGGAAATTACAGGTGGAGTTTGGTATAAACAAAGATTCGTCACATACTATTTTTTTTTAGATTGTTTTCATTATATAAAATACAGTAATAGTTAAAAAATATTTCTCTTCCTCACCCTTTTACATTTACAAAATTTCATCTAAATACCGGGTGTCCCAGAAGTTTCTAACCCATTTTAACCGCAAATATCTCCGAACTCAGAGGCGATAGGGAGGTGCGGTTTTTACAGGACATTTTATTTTTACATATATTTTTTTAGTGTCAGTGAAACATTATATAGGGTGTTTTAAAAAAATGGTCTCTTTTAAATGCAACTATCGTTGATTTTTTAACGGAACACCCTGTATATGTTAATTCTATGGGAAAGCTTAACTTTTCCCCTTTCCGAAAATGTATTACTTGCAGTTTCATTAAAAAGTAAGTGAGTTATTTGGTTTTTCATGATAGGCTTTTATGTAGGCTAAGGTATTTACGGGTATTAATGTCACAAGTATGCTGTGAAATTTTTATGTCGGCATTTTACTTACAACATAAATGAATTAATTTAATTCAATGGCCAATTTCTAAAAAATAATCAAATTTTTCTACGCTTACCATTTGAGATGTAATTGATGTAGAAGACAAAATTGTTTCGGAATGGAAACATGACCACTTTGCTTATAAATAGTAGGTACCTCACAAAGAATATACTCTATCTAATCTAGGTAGTGCCGTTTTTGATAAAAACTACCGTGCGTTATTGGATCTTGTTACAAGTGATACCAATTTACGATTTGATTTCTTTACATATAATGTCGGAGTCATCGAGCAAGTGCTTTTTGTGTTCTGAATGTGGTTTTAAATTTACCATGAGAAAAAATTTATATGTATATTTAAGAAAGATACATAATTTTGTTGAAGACGATATTCCTACACTTTAAAAGTCACAGAATGTGGATAAGAAAATGTTTTTTAAGAAACATTGATGTCTTCATAATAACATAGTTCTTAATTAACACATTTGCATTGGGGAATTTTTGCTAAAACTTTGCTATATAACAGGCTGTGTTAATGATATAAAAATATTCAACTAAAACTGCAATAATGAGAAGAATATCACTATCTGAATCATCGTTTTCTTCACATTTGTCTTCTATTTTCTAGAATGGAAATTTGATAAATCTTTACAAACTTGTTTTCATATTGACCATCTGTATTCCTGATACAAAAATAAACACAAGTGAAATAAAAAATTACCACCGAGACGTAATGAATTATTCACAAAATACTTATATAAAATATAAATTAATCAAAGGCTACCTCTCAAGTCAACCCTTTGTTAGGGAGGCATTTTTAAAAATTCAAAAATAACTTTCATTCAAACTCCTCTCTGCTTGCAACATGTTAGATATTAGATAAAGATATTATTTGTGATGTCTATACATTTTTTTGTATAAGTCAGTGAAATAGGTACTGGGGGTTCAAATATAAATAGGAATTTGGCTCTAACTTTTATGTAACTACTGCAATAAGTACATGTTATTCACACTATTTCTCCAAGTATTCACCCTCAAAGTCTATGCATTTTTGTCATAGTTATGGGAGTTTTATAATGCCACTTTTATAGAATGTTTTTGGTTGGACGTGAAGTCATATTTGAACCCTCCTCGTACTATTGTTTTTATTAAGACTAGTTTTATGTATTGCAAAATTACCGTTAAAATATTTTTCAGTAAATCTACAAGAAAAAATTAAGAAATCCTACAAGATATTATCCACAATGTAACTCTTATCACCTTTATCGGAAATTCAACTTTCTTCCCTAATTTTCGTGACGAAAGTGCCACTTTTCCTCCTTTGGTTCCCGCTAAAAAAATTTAATTTTTTATTATATTTATTAAAGTGTTGAATTTACATTAATTTTTATTTAACATTTTAAATAAACTAAATTAAGTTGTTTTTGTTACAAACGAATAAGTTCCAAAGTGAAATTGTAATTAAAAATTATTCATTTTATTAAATACATAAATAAAAAGTTTACCTCGAGTAGGATTTGAACCTATGGCATCCACTTTGCTAGAGTGGTGCTCTAACCAACTGAGCTATCGAGATACAGGACCCAATCGATGTAAATTTTGTCTTTATGTATGTAGAACTGATGTAAATTCTATATATAATGAGATTACAGTCAGATTACTGGTATTAACGGAATGTGAGTCTGCAATACCGCAAGGATTCACACATACCAAAGCCACTTGGTTAATGTTAAATTCTTATAAAATTAATAATAATTTTTAATTAAACTAAATTAAGATTTTTCATTGAAAAAATGAAATGTGCAATTTGTAAGATTATGTATAATTAATTGTAATGCAACTTAATACACTGTCCTTTGCAACACTATTTTTAAATCATGACACTAACAACATAGCTTTACGCTGTAACTAATGTAAATTAATATTAACAATTATACTGATTATATAACCTAAACACTATTTAGATTAAAAATAAATAATTACATGTAGGTATAATAGATAGTGTAAGACTTCTTTTGTGATCTGACAGGAAGCGATACAAATGGAGTTAATTGCATGATTTGTAACTAGTGATCAAACGTAGTGTTAACATTGATGGAATTTTTGTTAGGATTTAAAAATGCATCTTTTATACCTTTTTCTTCTGAAAACATGGGTTTTTTTATATTTTGCTGCTTAGAGTTAACTTGTTTCTCTACCTTTTGATTGTTATTTACCTTCAAAACAGTTTTAAAACTATATGATCCTTTATTTAACACTTCAATAACTGTATCTAGAGCTTTGGATGTATGCCTCTTTTCATTTTGAGTTAAATTCACTGCATTATACAGTCCAATTATTAGTTCTGCTTTTTTCACTAGTTCTTCATTGTTTTGATCACTTCTTAAATTATGCGAACCTGTGAAATTAAACAAGTCCTCCACTTCATCGGATTGAACCTTATTTAAATTAGTACTATTATTTACAGCAATCATTGCACATGCATGTATATGTTTGCAAATATTCATTTTTATAATGTTATCTAAACATGTACATTTGTAGTTATGTACACATATGTAACATTCTTCGCATCGTATCACACAATTTTTACAATCACTTTGTACTTTCGTGACAATATAATAATGTGATGGGATTGTTTGTGAAGGTACCGACCACTCCTCATTAATGGCTACCATTTGAATAGAATCAGATGTAATTAAATTACTAGCAGAATGGCTAGCTCTAACCTTTTGAATCTTCTCCGAAGGAATGTTTTTTGAGATGGTAATCAAACGTTTAAATGCTATTTTCATGACAGCATCTATTGTCTTATCTAGCCTTCTTACTTTCTTCCCTTCTAAATATGTATGTTTTAGAATTTTATGTAGGGATTCCAAGTACATATTGGTATTTATCCCTAAGTGTACACGATAGCAATATGCCCAACATTGTGGTCTATTCATATAATAACTTTCAAAGTACTTTCCAAATGCAACAGTATCAGGATCTGACAACAAATTAATTGCAAATTGTTGCAAACTTATTTCAAATTCCTCTACAGAAGTAGTCTGCAGTATAACTCAGAGATTTATAAACAAATGCCTTTTTTTCAGTACCTCCAGTAATTTTAGATAAATTACGACGCCAATTTTTGTCTACATGCCATGTACACAGTAATCGATGTGTAACACCACCCATTACAACACACCAAGAATTATAAAACTCTGGAGCATCATCTGACATGAAAATATTTGCATTAACTGGTCCCACATGATTTTTAATGCAGTTAAAATATAACGTAAAAATTGTTTCGTCACTTCTATTGGAAAAACAAAATGCTACGGACAACCTTTTCCATATTCATCTACTGTTACCAAAGTATACAAATTAAACTTATATTCATTAGTTCCATGTGTACCGTCAATACAGATTTTATCGTGGCCAAATCTTTTTAATTGTCTAGCTTGAAAATTAGTCATCAGTATAAGAACAAAATCATCTGATGAGAGAATTTCATTTTCATCTTGTTTAGTTTGTTCTTTGTAATAAAGTACAGGACACTCATCATTAAGGCTTCTCATTTCACTAACCCATAACTTGACACTAACTGCATCATCCTGATGCCATTTAGTAGAGTAGCTAATATTAAAGTCACGGCTTATGTTATGCAAGTCCTTTTTTTCTAACAGATGAATTCTTTGTAGACCATCTTCGTTGGATACAGAGTTTCTTATGTCATCTAGAATAACCTGATACGATACACCTTGGATGAGTTTACCTATAATACATTATTATAAGTAATTTGTGGTATAGATTGTTTTTTTGTAGCATACATTTTATTATATCTTTAAATATATGAAAAGCTTATTTCAAGTTTAATAAATATTAGATTGTGGAACAAGTGTGTGAAATATGCAGGAGTACTACATAGTACCATAAATTTTACCTGCTATTTACTTATAACATTACGCCCTATATCAAGCGAGTGTCCCACATGAGTAGCCCAGAATTTAACTACGCGTTCCTTTCTTGAAATGGAGACATTCATTACTGAAGGGCAAGTATTTCCAATTTTGTTTGAACCTAAATTTTTAATAGACCTCATATTTTTTCCCTTGCATTTGTAATCATACGATCGGTGACAATCATAATATCTTTTTTCATCATTACCATTACGACAATTAGGGGCAGACTGCATTACATAAGATGAAACAGTTTCATATTCATATTTACTTCTCCAGAGCTCAAAATCTAAAATATACAATTTTAAAAATATGTACTAGTGCATATGTATACTTATTTTTTACCTTTCAAAGAAGTGAATGACAATTCTTTATAGTGTACATCTATGGTATGGTCATCCTTCAAATGTTTTCTTAAAAAAAAGTAGTTTTTCAATTTTGCACTAGAATATTCACTAACAGGGCACCTTATTCTTGATCTTGTTGATAATTCAATGTCCGGAGTGGGTTCTTTGTGTACAGTTCTAATGTGACAAGCTAAATTACTCTTGGATATAAATTGTTTACCACAAACCGAGCATAGCACATTTTTATCCACATTCTTTGACTTTCGAAGTGTAGGAATATCGTCTTCAACAAAATCATGTACTTTTCTTAAATGTACATATAAATTTTTTCTCATGGTAAATTCAAAACCATATTCAGAACACAAAAAGCACTTGCTCGATGACTCCGACATTATATGTAAAGAAATCAAATCGTAAATTGGTATCACTTGTAACAAGATCCAGTAACGCACGGTAGTTTTTATCAAAAACGGCACTACCTAGATTAGATACAGTATATTCTTTGCGGGGGAACCTACTATTTATAGGCAAAGTGGTCATGTTTCCATTCCGAGACAATTTTGTCTTCTACATCAATTACATTACAAATGGTAAGCGTAGAAAAATTTGATTATTTTTTAGAAATTGGCCATTGAATTAAATTAATTCATTTATGTTGTAAGTAAAATGCCTTATAACAAATAAAAAAAAATTATAAATCACAGCAGTTAGGTTAATAAAAACAAATACATAAAGAAGAGTTGCGCAGACGCGCCTAATGTCAATGCTGCCAAGATCAATGCTCTCTCGAGACGCTCGTACCTTGACGGTTCGTTATTGCTGTTCACCGACATAAAGGATTTAAAAAAAAATTATGATATTTCTTAGGTAATCAATTTTTATATTTCCATACACTTTGGGGAAAAGTTACTCAAACGGCGATAATTACCTACTATAATAATATTAAATACTACTAACAAATAAGTCAAAACTACTTATTTATTTTACTATGTATTGTGAAAGTATTTGTTGTTTATACATATTTGTCTAATAAATTTGAGTATTATGAGCTTTAAAATTCACATTGGACACAGAATGGTTCACTGTCGTTTTGTTGCAATAATTGAAATAAAGTTAAATTAACAAGTACGTATGTAAATTAATAACAGAAATAAATAATTAATTAGTGTAATACATTACATGATAATAAACGGAACGCGCTTTTGGTGGCGACGCCACTGGCATGCCGCGCTTAAGAGACTTGAAGTTGGACGAATGCGCATCCAATGTTCGGGCATTCTTTTGTCGCGCGGACTGTAGGTATTTCTGATTTGAATAATTCCTATACAGGTGAATTTGGTTTATTGTGAACAATGGTTCAATTTACTTGACGTGAAAAATGAAAAATTGTGTTACTGTATGCTAAGTATGAATCGATTATTACAACTAAAAGAAAATTTCGAGAGGTATTTAGGAAGAATCCACCTAAAAACAGCATAAAAAAGTGGCACGTTACGTTTCTGCAAAAAGGATCAATGGAAAAGGCCAAATAACAAACACGTAATGCTGATATTTATTCAATAAAAGTGAATTCCATATTTCGAATAAGTTTACAATTCAAATCACCACGAAATCCAAAAATCAGTAAATTAATGTCGATCAATGTATCAGCGATGTGACAAACGTCAAGTTCTAAATTGTAGATTATTTATTTCGTATCATAGGAATGTTTGACATGTTTTTTTGAGTGAAGATAAATAAAATGAACAAGAAATAAAATTATACCTCGTGGGTCAATAAACTCACTTAAGTTTGCAACAGTTTTTAAATAATTAATGTTTAATTTGGTTGTCCTAATTTATTATTAAAAGGGTGTTTTCTCGTAAGAATTCGAAAAAACACTGGCTTAATTTTTTTTAATAATTTATTATTATGAAACATTAATTCATTTATTTTTTTTTTCTCGAAAATAGTTCATTTTATCGAATTAAACAAGTATACCTTTTTTTAGGTAAAAGTTCAAGCTACCCAAAAAATTTTTTTAGATCTTTATCATACAGGGTGTTTAGAAATTAATACGTGTGCAGTTTGATAATGCCTTTAATTTGTGCATGTAAGCAAAACTTAAACACAAGTCAATACAATTATATAGAATCATTTTAATGGTTCATATTGAATTTCATGAACTTAAAAACATATAGCGATTACATTGACTTAACTGATCGCACTGCACTGTAAACGCAGTTCGTTCTAAGCGGGGGATATAAAACCCCACTACTTAAATTACATAGAGCGACCTTTATAATGACGCCGTACAATTTTATCTTAAAAAATAAGACAAGCAATAATTTTAATAACAAATAAGAATATAGTTCGCAACACAGGGTGTTAAAAATTTAGGCGTTAAGGTGTACAACTTAGTCCATCCCTGGTAAACTAAACAAGCTAAATATGTTTCAAGGATACTATTTTAAGAAGCTCTTGCTAGTGGGTCTTGAAATGCCAAAAATACCACAAAACAATAGCCACTTTAAATACTGCTTTACGTCAAAATAATATTAGCTCCCTTAAAATTGTTCCTGTTTGATTAACGAACCGTTGATTTCAAAATGCCGTTAACAAATGAAATAACATTTGATATGCTTGCTGTATATTTTGAACGCATGAGGAATTCAACTGGTGCTGCAAGAGTTTACGCTGTGCGGCATCAAAAAAAAAACCAAACTCGATCTTCGCGGTCTTTGACGATTCCATAAAAAAAAACCGGGGAGGGACAGTTCGACCACGAGCCACTTATCTGTATAGTTACATCGTTCAGTTCGACTACGACGGCTCTTCCATCGGATTAAGGTGCTAATTCACTCTTTCTAAGAATCAATTTAATATTTTAATTGAAGAAGATATAGCAATAGTTTAAAGTAGTTTTTTATCAAATCTAATTCTGTTAGGTTACCGTAGTTTTGTTTATCTAATCTAACAAAAAATGAAATGCACTACGGTAGGTATTATTACATTTAAGGCAATAAATAGAAAATGAAAGTCCTAACATATTGATGAAAACCGTCATTTTACTCAAAATCGACAATTCATGCACAAGAGGAGAATAAAATGCAACCTAGGTAAATAATAATCATTTCTTAGCGAAGGCGTCCGTCATAAACGTTAGTCGGCTGTGAAAACAAAATTGAGAGCAATACGTCAAATCATTAAAAGATTTTAAAACATTTTAGTTTCACGTCAGTGTCATTTAGTTGCTATTTTACAAAGTTAGTTTTAGATTTTCAAAATCGAATTGGTACCATTTCGTGATTCCTCGAGTTTTTCTTGTTGTTGTTCGTGTTTCGTTGTATTTGAATGTTACAAAATGATTTATACCAACGAAGAGTTATTTGACTTCATAGGTGTTTATTTTGAATGCATGAGAAATGCTACAGTGGCTACAAGGGTATATGCGCAGAAATATCCTGATAAGACGCGGCCCTTAGTAAAAATGTCTTCCTTCGAGTTATCCATCGTTTGCGAACAACTGGAAACGTTCATGGTCCCGTATACAGCAGACAAGGCAGGGGGCGAACCGAACAGAACATTATTGATTTTTAGCTTATGTCCAGTTTAATGCTCACCGAAGTACTAGAACTATTGCGCAGAATCTGAGAGTAACTTGCTACCGTTCAAAACATTCTCAAAGAGCACAGGTAAGCGAGCTTTCGATTTTGAACCTCCACCATAAACTTACAAAGGTTTACTTAATGCGTTTCCTACAAAAACCAGTAATATCCTGTTGAATCACCATCTTGTTTCAGGTTACATCCAAATCACTTAGTCCTGCACTAGGCATTGCCTGCGGCAGATTTTGACCGAAGACTAGACCATTGTCACTGGATTTTGGGTATTAAGGTAGAAGATCGGCAAACCAATGTTGTTAGAGGAAGTGCCCCTTGAAATTCGATAACGAATGATGTTCCAGCACGATAGCTGTCCAGCTCACTTCGCGATAAATGTTCAAGAATTTTTAGATGCCAACTACCTTGGTAGATGGATAGGACGATTTACTTATTAGTATTTTTTCCAATGTTGTCATATTAATAGTTCCCGATATAACCGGCCTACTTGTTTTTACTAGACTGCCATTTTGTCTATGCGTGAGAGATTGCAGCTCTGTGTTGAACAATACGGCTGACAATTTGAACATTCTTAGTTGGCCACCCGGTACATATATGCAGATACCAAGTCTGGCATTGACTGAAACTATTCAACTTGCGGAAGATTACACCTTGATGAAAAAGAAAAATATTTTAAGCACACACACACACACACAGGACTGTGTCATGAAAAGTAAGCGGTTGGTTCAATTGAATCTTAGAAATTAACACGTATTTGGATACTAATATTATACATGAAAATCAATCTTCAAAACTAAAATTTTAAAGGCACTGAGGAATTAGATTTAGTATCTATTATTTGATTCTTACACAATTTTTTTTTACATTAGACAATTTGACATTTCTAAAAATGAAAGTTCTTTCTATAACACTGACCAAATACACAGCAAAAACTTCGGAGCGCATACCTAACATGAAAGTAACACAAAAGTTCCTGTAAACACGGGTCCGAAAACACTTATTCGGGGAGCTAGAGCCATTTGAAGATGGTTTTCAAAAACTGGTTTTCGATTTATATCTCCGGAACGCAACCAACTTTGGGACCTTATTTTTTCTGTCAGTAAATCCAAGTAATTGAGACCACTAAGCAAAGCTCACAGCCCATAATAAATTTCTGTCTCAATTCGTGCATATTTGCTACCGGTCTTCATAAACGTTTGTTTTCATATATCCCCATTGGTAGTAATCTGGTGACCCTTGCTGGCCATTTCTTAGATCTAAACTGAAATGAGAGGGAGTCCCATTATACATTAGCCACAAGGCAATTCTACTAAATCATTTTGAAGAGACTGAAGATAAGTTTCCCCATTTAACATTAGTGGTAGAAAAAATGATCATATTAAATAATCGTCTACAATACCCAGCCCATACATTTAAATTACATTGTCGTTTATGGGGAGATTCTATTAAAGAATGGGGAGTTTCGTCTGCCCAAACATGCGTATTATGAAAATTTACAATACCGTCTCTTCTAAAGCCTGCCTCATCGAGAAACAAAACTAAATTATTGAACTGATGATTTTCGCGACATTTTTGAATAAACCATTGGGAAAATTCAAACCGAGAAAGATAATCCGTAAGCGGTGACGATGCTTGTACCCGTTTAACGTGGTACAGCATCAACTGTTCGTGAATTATTCGCCATACTGCCGAATTTGACGAGTCCGAACGATTTGGAATTTCTCACATAGTGGAGCCTGGATTTTCTTCTACTGCACGTAAGACAGCTTCCTGATATTTTGGTGTTCTTGCCGTTCGTGATCTTCTCCGGGTAGTAACGGTTGCGTTAAACCAACCTATGAAAATGATTAAAGAGAAGCAAATAAAATACATAGTCTAACTTAATAAATACTTGCTTCCCGTAACCTACGATCTATACTTTCAAAAGTTTCTCTATCTGGGACGCGGTGATTTGGAAAGCTGCCCGGATACAATCTCCGTGCTTAAAGAGCATGCATAATGTGAATATCGACCACCTCTTCATTCGTCATTAACCGAAATGTAACTGTCTTTACTATCCCTTATTTAAATTATTACTGACTTATGCTAAACTAACAGTTACTGACAATATTTATTCTTAAACTTGAACTCATTGTTTACGCTGTCTCAATTTGTTTTTTGCTAATTTCTGAAGAAACGGTGATATTAAGCGACTCTTACTAAGAGTACCTTATTTATGTAATAGGGATGGGTGGTTCATAATCTGGTGTCAAATAGCAAAAATCGAAGTGTTAGAAAAATGGGGCTAAATTTACCCAATTACTCAACTGGTACACACGCTTCTGGCCAAAGCTATCTTACACAGTGGTCTCAAATACTTAGCTTTACTGACAGAAATTTATGTCCTAAATTTGGTTGGGATAGATGCAGCCATTCCGGAACTATAAACCGTAAACTAGTTATTGAAAGCAATCTTCAAATGGTTATAGCTCGGTGAAGCATTTTCTGACCTGTGTTTACAGGAATTTTTTTCTTATTTTCACATAAGGTATGTACTCCCAAGTTTTTACCATGTATTTTAGAAACAGTAAACACACAATAATAATGAAAAACAAATATCTTGCCACAATTTTTTTGGAACTAGTGTTTCAAAAATCAGATATAACGAATGCTTATACAATTGTGACATCAATTGTGCTTCTAAGAAGACACTGCTTGTGATAATATTACACGTTTGAAATCTAAAACTTAGACATTATAAATGAATTATAACACAAAACTACTGTTAATTTACAAGGGTATTTTACATTAAATCCATTTGAATGTTCGATGCATGATCATATTGATCTATAAATATCAACTACAGGTTTTCTACTACAATATACACTTCGGCACTGTGAACAATATTATTATAAACTAATGTAAACACTATACCAACGAAAATACACCTATAAATTAAATAGGTACTAATCTACACATAATTTTATGAAAGGTAAAATATTTCAATTTCACAAATAATTTACAAGAGTAATAAAAATCACTAATAAATAAATCTTTGCTTACTACTTTAAGTACACCTACTTAACTTTTTAAATTGTATCATGGTGTTCTTAACTTCGTAAACAACAGCCAATGTTGGATGTGAATTTCAAATAATAGATAAGATAATGATAGTTATGATATAATGATACAAAATTAAAAGACACTGTTCACAAATCATATACTGAATTATAGGGTATTGGTCAATAATAAACGTAACTAAAATGAATCAGTAAAGTACATAAGATACCTGGAGTATGAAAAATGAAATTATTTATAACCCAAACAGTGCCGAATTTACACTTCAACGGGCCTGAAGCGTTAGCTGTATGTTGGGCCCCTTCTATTTAAAATTGGGGAGCCCCCTCAATTTTAAAGAAAAAACAATTTTTCAGAACGGTAAAAAATAAACTAAAACTAAAAAGAAACTAAACATTTTATTACATTGAATACGGTTCTTTCGGTCGCAGAAAAAATAGTATATATTAGTTTTATATTTTTATATTTTATATTAGCATTAGCTAATAGCTCGGCTACACTGCGCTTCGCCTCGCCAATGAAAAGAATTGTTAGTCACAAAAAGTGTCACTTTTAATCCTAATAATATTATCGGCTTTGTAGATTTTAAAAAGGCCTTTGACAGTATCGAGATCTGGGCGGTAATGAAAGCACTTAAAGATGCAAGAATAGACCATAGATATAGTAAAATAATAAGAAAAATATACGACAACGCTACTACACAAATAAAACTTCATAGTATTACGGAAAAAATAAAAATAGAGAGAGGCGTCAGACAGGGCGATGTAATATCCCCAAAATTATTCTTAATCGCTTTAGAGAACATCTTTAAAAACCTAGAGTCGGAGAAAAAAGGTATTTTGATAGGTCAGAGATTGAACCATCTATGCTTTGCGGATGATATAGTACTAATAGCCCAAAACAGAGAAGAATTGCAAACGATGCTAAACGAACTCCAAAAGGAATCTGAAAGGATAGGATTAGACATGAACATGAACAAGACCAAAGTCTGCACAAACGACAAAAACAATCAAGAAGATGTGATAGTAGCCGACAAAATTATAGAAAAGGTAGAAAATTACGTATATCTTGGACAAGTGCTTGTACTGGCAGGAGACAACCAAACAGAAGAAATAGAAAGAAGAATCAAGCTCTCCTGGGCAGCATACGGAAAAATTAGAGACATTATGACAGCGAGTATCCCATTACACTTAAAAACAAAAATTTACAATGAGTGCATATTACCGGTGACGACATATGCCTGCGAAACTTGGACCTTCACACAGAAAAACATGAATAAGCTACGTGTACACCAGAGAGCAGTAGAACGCCGAATGCTAAATATAACTCTGAGCGATCGCAAAACTAACGAGTGGTTCAGACATAAGACCCAGGTGGTTAGATATTATTCAACGAATTACCGAACTTAAATGGAACTGGACAGGACATGCGGTAAGGAAACGTGAAGGATGGTGCACCAAAATCATAAAATGGCGGCCTTGGGGCGAGCACCGGAATAGAGGTAGACCATTTCAACGATGGGCAGATGACATCAAAAAACATGCAGGATTGTCATGGTACCGAAAAGCAGAAGATCGAAATAAATGGCGTAATATGAGAGAGGCCTATACTCAAAAATGGGTAGATGAAGGCTTATGATGATGATGATGAATATAATCTACTATTTGTTTTGTTATTGAAAAAGTAAATTTTCCTCAATATTACCAGTGATCTAAAACTTTAACTTAAACACCTTGTTTCGCCAAATTAAACTTTTTATAAAATGAAAGTAGATACTGTCATACTGATACTTACTTATTTAAAATGCTAAAAATCACTACACTACGTAAACGGACACGCATAGATGAACACGATAAACTGTAAGCAGGCGCAGGCCTACGCGTTTTCGGTTTTCCTTTTTTTAAATTAAACACTGACTGAATGACTGAAACCAGAGAATCTCTGCTGAAACTGCGACTGCAATGCAACACAAGCAACAATACACAAACAAAAAACAATCCCTCCTATCCCTTCTTACCTATGTTCCTATCCTTTTACACACTTTTTCGCGTTTGCGAATTGAGACGTCACCAAACGAGATAGGACACGCATAAACTTGTGATGTCTTAGTTTTAGATAGCTAATCATAACCAGATATGGAACCGGATTACGGCGGCCCTCCGACCGGGCCTCTTCGGAATCCGGGCCTGAAGCGCCCGCTTCAAGCGCTTCATGGTAAATTCGGCACTGAACCCAAAACACATTAGATTCAGAATCTGTGCACATTAACATTTCTAATGATCACATTTGTATTTATAACTTGAAAAGTATTTTTTTAAATGAATTTTTAGCTTTAACTTTCTAATGTGTTGTATCTACACATTGGACTCATTTGTAAACATACTTAGAATAGTGTCTTTCTACATGAATTTTTAAATTAGCTTTCTGATATGTTGCAAAATCACATTAGTTGCATTTCGATTCATAACCTGAAGAATACCTTTAAAATTAGATTTGTCTTTGGTGTTGCATAAACATGTTTATTGTAGTTGTATCCATAACTTTAATAACAATGTTTAAAATGAATTGTTAATCACTTTTTCTGATGTGTTCCATAATCTCATTGGTCACATTTGAATTCCTTACTTGAAGACTGTTTCTTAAGATGAATTTTAAAATTATGTTTTTGATTTGTTCCATAATCACATTGGTCGCATTTAAATTCAAAACTTGAGGAATGGTTTTTAAGATGAATTTTAAAATTATGTTTGTGATTTGTTGCATAATCACATTGGTCACATTTAAATTCGTAACTTGAAGAGTGCTTTTTAAGATGAATTTTAAAATTACCTTTGTGATTTGTTCCATAATCACATTGGTAGCATTTAAATTCAAAACTAGAGGAGTGGTTTTTAAGATGAATGTTAAAAGTACCTTTGTGATTTGTTCCATAATCACATTGGTTGCATTTAAATTTAAAACTTGAGGAGTGCTTTTTAAGATGAATTTTTAAATTTTTTTTTTGATTTGTTGCATAATCACATTGGTCGCATTTAAATTCGTAACTTGAAGAGTGCTTTTTAAGATGAACTTTAAAACTACCTTTGTGATTAGTTCCATAATCACATTGGTCGCATTTAAATTCAAAACTTGAGGAGTGCTTTTTAAGATGAATTTTAAAATTATGTTTTTGATTTGTTGCATAATCACATTGGTCGCATTTAAACTCAAAACTTGAGGAGTGCTTTTTAAGATGAACTTTAAAATTATCTTTATAATTTGTTCCATAATCACATTGGTCGCATTTAAATTCAAAACTTGAGGAGTGGTTTTTAAGATGAATTTTAAAAGTACCTTTGTGATTTGAAGCATAATCACATTGGTCACATTTGAACTCATAACTTGAGGAGTGGTTTTTAAGATGAACTTTTAAAAGATATTTGTAATGAGTTCCATAGTCACATTGGTCACATTTAAATTCCTTATTCGAAGAGTGTTTTTTAAGATGAATTTTAAAACTACCTTTGCGATTTGTTCCATAATCACATTGGTCGCATTTAAATTCAAAACTTGAGGAGTGCTTTTTAAGATGAATTTTAAAATTAGGTTTTTGATTTGTTGCATAATCGCATTGGTCACATTTAAATTCGTAACTTGAAGAGTGCTTTTTAAGATGAATTTTAAAATTACCTTTGTGATTTGTTCCATAATCACATTGGTCGCATTTAAATTCAAAACTTGAGGAGCGGTTTTTCAGATGAATTTTAAAAGTACCTTTGTGATTTGAAGCATAATCACATTGGTCACATTTGAACTCATAACTTGAGGAGTGGTTTTTAAGATGAACTTTTAAAAGATATTTGTAATGAGTTCCATAGCCACATTGGTCGCATTTAAATTCCTTAATCGAAGAGTGTTTTTTAAGATGAATTTTAAAACTACCTTTGCGATTTGTTACATAATCACATAAGTCACATTTGAACTCATAACTTGAAATGTGTTTTAAAACATGATTTTTTAAACTTGTTTTCCACTTTGTTATAAAATCGCAATGGTTACATTTATATTTAAAATTAGTATTGTATTTTAAAACGTTATGTTTTAAATTTTCTTGCATTATTGTTGAACTATTAAATTTACTTTCATGCTTTGTGATGTGTTCGACACTGTTTTCATTTATATGATATGCCTCACTTGAGCCAACAACTTTTACTAGAGAAAAAATGTTTTCTTTCTTAATATTCACATTATCTGTAAAAATAGTTAAATTTTGTACTACTTGAACCGTAATTAATTTTACCTTGTATTAGATCACTATTTACTATAACATGTTGGGTTACAAGTGAATTTATTCCTTCTTCCTGTTCTGGTTCGACTTTAACAAGATTCATATCAACCTCATAAGACATTTCGAAGAATTCGTATTTCTTAATGATACACTTTATACAAAACTTAGGTGCAACACCTTATCAAATTATATAAGGCACAACACAAATCTGTAAAAGCAGTATTTAATAATGCCTTAAAATTATTGCCGTAATTAATATACAGCATTGCCAACAGAAGTAACTACAACAATGACTATTAAATGGTCATTGATCTATATAGATAAGCCACTCTAATGGAACCGTCTGTTTTTATGCTAAACCCGTCCGAACAATTCGCTAGATGTCACTATGTTGAATTTATAAAAGATTCAAACCATCTTGGAAGTTATAAGGGAACTATTTAACCCTTAGAATATTTTATATTCTAAGGTCACGGAGGAATATAATAGCACTGTGTCTAAGGTTTAAACTATTGAATATTTTTTTATTCAATGGTTTAACCCTTCGATCATATATACTACGTGGATAGAACAAATTTCTATACAAATGTCCGATACACCACGGTGCAAATACATCTATCGATCCTTTACAGCATAATTTACCCGCGCATGATCGAAAGGTGTTTGTCTGCGAGATGTGATCATGTGATATCGATTATCGGTAGACATTTTACTTTTATCCGTTTGTTTACAACGTGAATGTTCTTTATTTATTTGTTGAAAATTACTTGTTATTTAGTGAAATAAACATGTCGTACTGTGTTTTGTGCAGAAAATATAAAACTCCTGGGAATTATGAAATATCATACTGTGGGTATGTTTTTAAAATTGTTATATTATTTTTAATCTGAAATTTTTGGTTAGGTTTCCAAAAGATCGGTTTACTCGTTTAGAATGAATTAATTTTTGTAAATTAAAATTAAGATATGAAGAAGTACCCGTTACTTATAAAATTTGTTCATTACATTTTGATGAAATAAATTTTATAGATAAAATGACCACAACCAAATTCCATGCTCATCCGTAAATTTACAGAATGTATCTGTATGTATTTTCCTGTCCTAGTTTGAATTAAGTACATATCTTACTCTTTTAGTGATTCAACATCACATGTAAGAGAAACCAATTTGGAATGCACTACACCAACTAAACGTAGTCGACTAGCAGAGCATAGATATGTTGGAGATATAGATGTTCATCTCATATCAACGCCCAGGCGAACAAAGCATTGTTTGCAGCTATGCAAAACTGTCATTAAACAAAAAAATCTGCAAATTCAAAATTTAAAAAAACGCAATGGAAGACTTACAAAGAAAATTAATAATTTAAAGGATCTTCTTCATAATTTGAAAGCTAGGAACTTGTCTACTACAGCTGTTGATAATATGATGGTAAGATTTAATGTGTTTGATTTAATTTATGTATTGTATACTTTTTTATAGACAAACATCCTGGATGCTTTAAATTATATTATCCGACAACCTGGGAAACAACAAGGTAGCAAATATGGTCCAGAAATTAGAAAATTTGCTTTAACAGTACAATTCTATTCTACTAAGGCATATGAATATATTAGGCGAACTTTAAAAAATCTGTGCTTTGAGAAGTCGAGGTGGTTGCAACAATAATCCTGATGCTAGACAATTTCAAGCTGCGTACAAACGCTTATTGGTTAGGCATGAAGTAGAATCTTCAGAACATGGAAATTGTCTAATAGATGATGTACAAATACTTCTAGTGTCTTCAGTTTATAAAAAGAGACATCATTTTATTGATGAAACAGATTTTGTGTCCAATTCATTTGACCACGATTATATAAATTGTATGTGGGGATTATCTCAATATGTCGAAGATGTTGTTAAATATATAAGTGGTTTTGTTGTTTATAAGTTAATCAAACTCGGTGTATGTTCTGTATGTAAAACACTTAATTGATACAAATTGTGATTCGTTATTAATTTCTTTAAAAAACAGGGCAAAGTTGCAACAACCTAGTAAAGATGTAATAACGATTTGTTTAAAAACTGAAATGGTCGTAAAACAATTTAAAAATCACCTTTTTGTTAAAAAGAATATAAAAGATTTTTTAATACTAAAAACATATTATCTAGTATATGATTTATTTGACAATGAAACAATGAACGTTCACATAAAGGAACAAGATTTGTGGGAAAATCACAAAGTTTATTTAATTAAACCTATTATTGAAATCTATGTAAAGTTAAAATTACATCATGAAACAAGAAATTCATATAATGGCTCCCAATTTATACGACAAAAGTATACAAAGTTAATACTGTTTAAAAAAAAGTAGTGTAATTGTTATTGTAGGATATGTAGATATAAAATTGGCTAAGATAATTAAAAATTAGTACTTACTGGTTAAGCATAATTGAAGACACGAGTTCATAAAGGGTCTATGTAACATTTTGACAGTTCTGAGATAATTGACTTTAACTTTTTTACTTTGGAACTTTTTTGTTTTAATAAATAGAAAAACCAAATTTGGAACATATATTGGTTACATTTAGACATATTTTTTTGCAGTATCAGCCAATTTAATGTACCAAGATTACGCGGTGAATTTCGTTACTTAGCCCCTTCATTATGTGAAAATTGAACAAAAGATGTATTATTGTAAGTACATAAAGGGTCTAAGTGTACATGGAATAAACATTTGCTAGGTAAAAGGTTCTTTTTATTATTAAAAATCCAAGAAAATTTAGGTTATAAAAATAAAAAAAATGTAACATATTCAAAAACAATACATTATCTTAACACTAAACTTGCGCTATATTCTAAAGAGACTTCCTTTTTTTATTGTCTGCCTTCATTTAACCATATGTATCTTTAGTCCAAATTCTAGTATAAAAATAACGATATGCTTCATCAATGTAGGGTATTTGTTGCTTCAAATTGTTAATTTTTTCTTCTGATAGCTGGTTTTTCTTATTTGGAATTGGAATCAATGTGTAGTCATTGCTATTGATTGGGTGACTTTTGTACTTCATAAGATCTACCTGTAAGAATGGCGTATGTGGATCCAGGCAGTCTTTATATAAGAATTCGCCGTATTTTTCAACGCGAATCCATTTAATGTGGGCCCTTTTTTGTTTAATGTGTTTTTTTTTCTATTGAAGAGATGCAACTTAATAGGAATTTCACTTAGATCTTTAAAATGGTCTGCCATGTTAATGACCACGCCATTTTTTTTACTTGCCGATTTTATTATATTTCTGTATTGGTCAGCTGTAAAAACTTTTTCATGTTTCCTCATTTCTTTTTCTACTCTTCCGAAATCCCGATCTGAATCCAGGAAGGAATGTCCTACTTCGGGAAACTTATTATCTATAATATTTACATAGTTTTTTAGGACCAAGTACTGGTACAAGCAAATTAGGTTAAAATTTTTGTTCTGCCCAGAACAAGAATCTGACCAAATAACCAAATGGCCTACTTTTTTTTCGGCGCTTAGAATTTGTACGAAGGTATGTAGTGAGCTTCCAATTTCTAAACTGCCTTTCGTTGCTGTTTCTTTTGTCCACGTTAAAAAATAAGACATCACTATCTATCGATATCGTGTGTATTCCAAAGTTATAGAACCACATTTGCCTTAAATAAAATGCTTTAGAAGTTGTAATTCGTGGTAGAGGCATAGATTGTTGTAAATCCATTGTTAGGTATAACACATTTGTATTGTCGCGTCCATGTTGTCTATCTACTTTTTGTTGATCAAAAGCAGAATTGGAATTTCTGTATGTTCTTCATTATTAAGGCCTGAGTCGCAAGTACTGCATGTGTCACTCCTGGGAATGAAGAATGACAAATTGAATTCCGTCGAAAAAATGTGTACATAAAAACCTTTTTTCACCGAAAATGTATTGTCCAATTTATTTTCTTGTACATACTCTCTGTAGAGTTCATACATTTTGGACATATTTAGAAGTGGAGACAAATACATTTTGTTTGGATTTTTGTTTCGCGAATAGTGAGACTGTTCAGCTGGAAAGGGACGTATATGTTCTTTAATAACATTAACAACTTCATTGGGTACTCTATTTCCTCTTGAATCGTGTCGACCTCTTTTATCTGGAGATGGAGCCGTTAATCCAGCGTTTAACTGTTTTTGCAACAGTTGTATCTTTTTGTGGGAAATTTGGTAGAGCCGTTGAAAGGCTGCATTGCGGACAGTGACGATATTTTTATTGCATGTCACTCTGTACGAGAATGAAGAAGACTTTCCATTCACACGATTTTTTCGTGGCCTCTTAACGGTTTCAACATGAATTGATTTGAATAAAAGTGAGTTTTTAGCGTTTTGGTCCAATTTATAAAATCTACTGAAAATTACTTGTCTTTCATTTTCAGTGAACTTATCGCTGCATTTTTTCCTACATGTGCTTTTTCATAGTAATCCTAACTCCTAACGAGTTTTTTCGGGTACCTCTTTTTCACTTTTTTGGGAAATATAAGATTTTCCTTGTTGCCTGGCTGATGCAAATAGGTTTTTCTTCCATGTTTCTGGACGACGATGCCTCTTTTTTGATTTTTTTTCCGGCAAGTTAAATTCTTTTTTATTTGTTACAACTAAACTATTTGCATCAGGAGTTTTAGTTGACCTTGACTCAGATGTTGTTTCAGGCAGAAATATGTCCTCCGCAGTAATGTGTGTCTTGGTTGACCCATCAGAATTACCAGACTTCATTTTAAAATCGGAATTATCTGAGAAATCATCCGAAACAGAATAATATTGCAAAATAACAAATCACTTAACCTCACTTTTAGGGTCTATGTGACTGAAACAAAAGCCGCCTTATATAAATCAAGTGCATAAAGGGTCTATGTTACACAATTGGTACTTAGCGCCCTTATGCACTCACAAAAGTCAATTTCTTGTGTTGCATAAAGGGTCTATGTTACAAATTTGTTACATAGCCCCTTTATGCACTCATGAAAGCAATTTTTGTCGGTACATAGACCCTTTATCCACCCGTAACTTTTTTATTAATTAAAATATCTTCATTTAACTTATAATAATTAAATTCTATGGTAAAAAAAAACCCAAAATGCAGAAAAAGCAATTTTTAAAAAAATGTTACTTAGACCCTTCATGAACTTGTGTCCTCAATTATGTTAATTTTTTTCTGAATAAATGCTCATGGATGATTTATGTTTTAATTTTTTTAGTAAATAAGAACTGTCAATTGTAAAAAATGTTTCTCTTATAGCAAATACAAACACAAAACTGTATTTACTTTAGTTTTTGAAATAAACAATTCAATTGTATTCAACATGTTTTACATTACAAAATTCGTTTTGATATTGTTAAAAAGTGGATATCTACATAAGATTTACTTAATTGTTTGTTAATATTAATTTACTTCACCGTTAATTATCACCTTTTCATTATTTTTAATCATAATTTGCACAGAATTATTCAATAACAAACTCTAATTTTCAATAAACAATTATTGTATTGTATGTTTTTGATCAAATGACAAACGGTTACTATAGTACCAATGAAAACCGCTACTTAATTTTCCTACAATGACATGAGACTCCCCTAATGAATCTTTGTAATACAATCATAAAGTAATTGTTAATAGACAATATAACGTGTTGATAGTGAAAAAAATAATGTACTTTACATAAGAACATAAGAAAAAAAAGGACTTTAATATCATGTCTAAAAGTCCATATAATGTAAGAACATTTATTGCAAGAATAAGGTTAAAAGTAATTTAAACTCTTGTAACATCTAAACATAAATCCTAAAATTTAAAAATTGACGCATGCGCGTTTTTGCTAATATTTTGTAAAGGATAGAAGATCTCACTCTAACATATTGAATGTTAAGGACTCAAATTTCACATTGAGGTAATAGGCAATGCATCATCCACATAGTATATATGATCGAAGATTTAACCTAACATTTGCATTTTTCAACGTTACCTCGTTGCATTTTTTCGTAAAATATAAATTTAGTAATTGTAGTGTATCTTAAACCTAGTGTAGTTTGTCTGGCGTAGTGTTTAAGATAAAGACTTTTTTAATAATATAGAACAGCAAAGAGTATATTAGGTAAGTATTTCCCTTTTAAAGTTTTACACATGATCAAAGGACAGTGTGGATGTGAATATCTGCGTATGATTATAATTCTTAAGAAGTGTATGCTTAGTATAACATTTATACACTAGTAAATTAAAAATTCAAAACACCAATTGGTTGTAGTAACCGAAATGTTAAGTGAGTCTTTATTTTCTAGCACATGAGGGGCGCAGGATACCGCCGTTGTCAAGTACTCAATTGTGCCGATAGGACTTCTTCTAGGCATAGTTTCCGAATCCACATTTCCGATTACATCGTATATGTCATCAACATTTAACCAGTTAGGATATAACATGTAAAATGTATCTTAGTTCCTCATCTGTGCCTTCACAAAAATTGCCCAAGCATTTAGGTAAGATATCACAAGTAGGGATTACCTAGTCTATTTTATATTTGATTTGAGCAATAGTTTAGCAGAGATAAATCATTATTATTATTAAAAATTATTATTAATTTTATTAAATACATAAATAAAAAGTTTATCTCGAGTAGGATTATTGAACCTACGACCTGTACTTTGCTAGAGTACCGCGCTAACCAACTGCGCCATCGAGATTCAAGTCCCAATTCATGTAAATTTGGTCTTTATGTATGTAAAACTGATAATAATTATAATAATTCATTATTATTATTGTTTTCCTATATAGTTTAGCCACTACAGAAATTACATAATAAAAATTCATTGTACCAGATTTGGCAATTAGACAACAGGAAATACCTGCTACGTTACCATCTGTTCATTCGTCTGCTGATACAAACCAGGCAAGCATATCTGAACACTTGCAAAGTACGCAAAATCTGTTATTCGAGCCGGAAGAACAGGTGATGGTACAACCAGTAAGTGATACCCCGTCAATACTTTCATCTTTGGGTGTAAAACGACAAGCACAACTATCGCCAAAGGCGAGGAAGTTGTACAAAGTAGCAAGACAGTATAAGAACTTGGCCAGGGTTTACAAAAAGAAAGCTGCGTCATTTAGGCAAATACTTAAACTGGCACAAAAGCAATTAAATATTACACAAAATGGACTTAATTCAGAAGTAGTAACATTTTGTATACAGCAACTAACCCGAAAAAAGACAAAGCCAAGAGGAAGAAGGTTTACCATGGAAGAAAATATTATGGCATTGGATTTATATAAACATTCTGGCAGTGCATATAAATTTGTTGCGAAATGGTTTTCTCTTCCATCAAATAGAGGACACTTAGTAGAATGCTAAACAATCTTCCGATAGGTGCTGGCATTAATAAATTTTTAATTTTCCATTCGTCTACAGTTGTGAAAACACTGAAATCAATACAATGGTTGCTATTCGATGAAATGTCCTTATTGCCTTATACAGTGTGTCCAAAATTGGTCTGTGCAGTATTGCTATCTTGGAAAGTATAAGAGATCGAAAGACGGTTTAAATGGAGAAAGTTTTAGAGAATTTTGAGCCCACTAAAATTCCATTCTGAAATCAAGGCTATCTCAAATATTTTTCAAAATAAGTAGTGATTAAGGGCCGGTTCTGGACCAGTTCAAGGTCACTCGCCCTGTGGTGTGAGAAATGTAAGCTTTTGGATCTCTTCAAGGTCAAACTTTTGGCGGGAAATTTAAATTTTAGGAGCTCGCTAAAAATAGAAATTGCAATGTCACCATCCTCATTATATCACAAGGTCACTCTGCGGTCAAACGTTTTGACGGGAAATTTGTATGTCAAGGTCAAAGATTATTGACCTGTAGGGGTATCGTATGACATTTCTTAGAAGTATAAAACTAGAATAAATTCATGAAAACAAGAAGAATGCGAGTTGAGGTCTATGCTAAAAAGTAGACCAAGGTCAAATGGTGCTTATATTGACTAAATTGGGTCAAGGTGAAATAATTTACTAAACTAAAAGTAGGTGTGTATTTAACAAGTTTAAACATGTTGTCATAGGTACTTAAGTCAAGGACACATTTTTGTGATATAAACCACAGCGAGGTGTGTTGAGATCAGTCAGTTAGCAACTTGTAATTGTTAAACATGGAATTAGCAAGGTTAAACCAAAGCACCCATTGCAAACTTTTTAAAAGTGCATGTGACCTCGAGATATCAAAAAGGTATAAAGTGATTAATGTGGCAGTAATTAATACTAAGTATGGTGAACGTATAGTGTTGGAAACGGATAATTTTAAATGTATATTACCTCAACGCTTTTAAGAGTATTTGAAAGGAGAAATTCGAATGGAAGGATTTAAAACGCAGCTAAACACGAGGGATGTCTTCATGAGTAGTTTGGGTGCAGTCGGGAAAACAACAAACATAACATTTAGTTTTTAATAGTAGTGCCACAACCCCACCCACATGATTTAACTAAAATCATTTCTTAAACAGCGTTTAGGCCTAGTGCAATTACAAGCAAGTACAGTTGTTATAATGCAGGCAGCAATAACATCATTTCTGGAACGATCCAAACTCAGAAGTTCACCGTTATATATGGATACCCCACATAGTTGCAGTAACAATATGAATAACAATTTTACCTTGTGTTGTTGGTGCTGTCAAAATAGTGATGGTGGTAATAGAAGTAAAAATAAAGAGAAACATGATGAAGGTTATTCTTCTAACACTGACAGACAGTCATATGATTTATCTGAAGTGTATAAATAAGCAGCTAATTAATACTTAATCGATTGTATTTATTATAAACTATCGAACGATACTCATCATGCAAAACATATGGAAATTGGATACAGTACGCACCTCCAGCTTGCACCAGTAGTGCGTATTGGTTGTGCAAAATGTGATAAAAGCGATAATGTAGGGTTGGATATGAAGGAATGGAATGAGCTTCTAAGATGGCAGTCATATGTAGAATTACAATTTTTCCGATCCCAAGAAATTGAAAATAAAATTGACTGGTCAAATGTAAACGAAGAAGAAGATATAATCTTTGATTAATATTATTAATTTCTATCTAGCAATCTTGTTATTTATTACAATTTGGAATTCATTAAAGGATATGACAGAATTTAGAAAACTGTTATGATAGAAAACTACAACTGCCGTTCTTGCACATTCAACTCACATAGTATAGAAGAACTATTGAATTTAAAGGATATAGTAAGCTATAGATTGGAATTTCTTGAATCTTACAATCAGGTGTGTTTTTTATGAAAAGTTCATACTACCGTCGTTTTCGTGAGAAAGAATTCCGTGGTGGTGATGATGACATTTATAAAGACATTGATGATGTTATAAATGCTAAGTATAATATTAATTCACATAACACTGTATGTTTAATGGAAATATTGTATTATCGTCATGCTTATCTAATGTATAGCATTTACTGAATAAAGAAATAACTATGATTTATTTTTCTCAATTTAGGTATAAATACCCCGTTCTATCCATCCAGGTAAACAATGTTAGTTACGAGGCGAAAGAGTGCAGGTGGTGGTGGTTTAGTGAATGCTCTAATCAATAAACTTCCGTTTGAATTGCCTTTACCTGATTACGTGTTGCGGTCCTGGTACAAAGTTAGGAAAACGACTCGCACGCGGTGACCCCGGTATTAATCAATTAGATGCTCAGTGCAAACTTCACGATATCAGTTACAGAAATCACAGAGATTTAGATAGTAGACATAAAGCGGATAAAATTTTACAAAAAAAACTTGGGAACGCTTTAAATCATCAGGCGCAACATTAAGTGAACGAACTGCAGCTGTAGCGGTCAGTAGCCCCATGAAAGCAAAGAGAAAATTATGAATGGGGTAAACGTCGATCTAATCTGAAGAAGAAGAAAAAATGCAATTACGGAAATTTATTGCATTTACGAAAAACAATAGCTAAAAAGATTAAACCTAACGGAAATTTCACAGACACAATAGAGTCAGCGCTTTCAACGGCAAAACGTGTGGTAAAATGTTTCGGAGGAAAGAAAAACATTAAAGTTCCTAGAGTAATTCCCCTACCTAAACAAGGAGGCTTTTTACCATTTCTTATTCCGTTAATAGCAGGATTATCAGCAATCGGTGCTTTAGCTGGCGGTGCATCAGGAATTGCTAAAGCAGTCAATGATGCTAAAAAAATGCAAGAGACATCGCGCCATAATCGCATGATGGAAACGGTCGCTAAAGGCTCCATGAATAAGAAAGGCGGTAGTGCACAGTTTCTAAAACCAAACAAATCTGGTAGTGGTGCATTATACTTAAAACCGTTTCCAAAAAACTTAATATCCCTAAAGTAGGGGAAATTTTTGCTGTATTTCTTTAAATTAATATCCGTAACTGTCTTTCGGGTAAGACCGTTAACGGATATTAATTTAAAGAAATACACCAAAAATGTCCCGTACTTTAAGGATATTTTTATGAGAGATAGCATGCCTAAATTACCACGGAAATATGAATCCGGAATTATTAACTTAGATAGCCAAAGAGGACCAGGTACACATTGGGTTTGCTACAAAAAGCGTGGTAAAAATGTATGGTATTACGATAGTTTTGGTAATATTCGACCACCAATCGAAGTGATTAACTACTTTTGGGGGTGTAAAATATATTATAATTACAACCAAGATCAAGAGTTTAATACAATTATTTGCGGACACCTATGCCTATAGTTTTTATATAAATAATCAGCACAACATCAAGTTTTCTCAATTATGTCAATAACATTCAGTTTAGAAGGTGTTGGTAACACAGCTAGCTACAACTTCTATCCACCGATAGAGCTAGATTTGGGGAAGAAATACATTATTGGATTGGTTGGATTTTACGGCTGCAACAACATTAGAAACATTTATACAGGCAACGATAGATTTTATTTTAGAACAAATCCATCTCATTTGCAATTGATTAATATTCCACACGGTGCATATGAGTTAGATGAAATTAGCGATTATCTAAAATATCCACAGAAAAGTTTATTACTAGAGCAAACAACAATACACTTAAATGTGAGATAAACAGTTCATTTGAGATCGATTTTACTAAAGAAAATTGTATTGGGCGCATGCTAGGGTTTGAGTCTAAAATATTAGGACCAAACATTTTACATACATCTGCGTTAGACATCCAAATACTGAAACACACTAATCTACACGTAGAGTGCAACATTATAAAGGGATCATATCGAAACGGGAAACCTGCTAAAGTATTATATGAGATTGATGTTTCAGTTCCACCAGGTTATCGTTTAGATAAAACTCCAAGCAATACTCAATATTTATAAATAAACACTGACATTATTAGTAATATAACAATTAATTTGATTAATCAAAATAGTGAATTAATAGACTTTGGTGAAAGTGAACCAGTCACTGTACGCTTAGAACTAAAAGAACATGGGTCTGAGAATTAATCCAGGACCCATTCCATCTTTCAAAAATTCATATAAAAGACATCATCCCTACAGTAAGTCATTAATTAGTCAACAACCTTCATTGCGGTTAACATCTGCAGAGAAATACCTTTTAAAGTCAATTGGTTTAAAAGTTCTCAACCACAATGGCAGAATCCTTAAACGTCTTTCAAAACGTACATTTTGATACTATAATTAAATCAGATATCACACTTATCTTCCATATGGATCTTCCGAAGAAATACGCATCTTAATTCAAAGTCATGGCCTAATTACGGCTACTTATGATAGTTTTCTGTACATAAAAGGTAAACTTGAGCTCAAAAAAGAAGATGAAAGAAAAGCAAGCAGCTTAACCAACAATTTCCCGAACTTTCTTTTCGAAGAAATTCGTTATGAGTTGGGTGGTCAGAGAGTGGATGTTTGTAGAAATCCAGGATTAACATCAACGCTTAAGGGATATATTTCTTATACGGCAAGCAAAACCAAAGCACTAAGCCATTTGGGATGGTCACCAAAGAATGAAGAACCATTACAAGTAGAATTCGATGAGCAAAATGGAGAAAAATCTTTTACAGTATGCATACCATTGAACCACATATTTGGAATAATGGAGGATTATCGTCAGGTAATCGTGAATATGCGCCAAGAGTTAGAATTAATTGGATCTAGAAGCGATACAAACTGTTACTATGGTGAAGTTGATGCCGCAATAACCTTAAATAGAATTCAATGGAAAGTACCATGCTTAACACTTAGTGATGCTGCGAAACTTAACTTGTTTCAAGGAATCAATAAAAATTCTATTATTACTGTTCCATTTCGTCAATGGGAGTTATATGAATTACCTTCTCTAAAACAGGCAACCTCACACATATTGCCAATAAAAACATCAACGCAACTGGAAAAACCACGTTGGATAATTGTTGCATTCCAACAAGGTAAAAGGTATACAAAGTCAGCAAGGGCCGGAAATTTTGTTCACAGTAACATCAGAAATATTAAAGTACATCTGAATTCAGAGTATTATCCATATGGTGACGATGATAAATATGCATTATTCAACTATTCCGAATTCAAATCATGTCCAGGATTTGTAATGGACTGCTCTAAACAAAATGAATCTTTAAAAAACTCAACAGTAGACATCAAATTGGAAATGGAATCTCTAACACCTTTCGTTAATGGAATGGTTGCCTATGCTCTTATTCTCCACGATGCTATTGTGCAGTACAACCCACTCACCGGAGAAGTGAAAAAATTATAATCTGTATGTCTAGTATATAAATAAAAATGTTGTAATTATGCGTTTAGTTTTATTTCATCCACTAACGATGAAAGGAGTTGCTCAAAAACAAATACTCTCAATTCGAAATCATGACTTTGATGAAAAGTCTATTACTTCGAAACAAGGCGATTTACTTCCTAATAGTATACGTGGTGTTACATGTGGCCCCTCCAATTGTGGTAAAACAAACGCAGTCTGATTACCGAGAAAAATGGCTTAAAATTTAAACATGTATACGTATACTCTAAGTCATTGAATCAAAACAAGTACAAACCTTACAGGAGATCTTACTTTCAATGAGGGACATAGGTTACTTTACCTTCAGTGATAATCAAGGTGTGATTGAGCCCAATTCTGCAGAATCATACTCTATTTTTATCTTCGATGATATCGCTTGTGAAAAGCAAAATAACATAAGGGCATAATTTTCTATGGGTAAGCATAACGACATTGACTGTTTCTATTTGGTTCAAACTTACAGTACAATTCCAAAGCAATTCATTCGTGACAATGCGAATCTAATTGTATTATTTGAACAAAATGAATTACAACTAAAACCTAAAACATGTGTATGAGGATCATATAAGTCCCACCATAAGCATGAAATTATTTCGGGGCATGTGTTCAAAATGCTGGGTAGATCCGTTTGGTTTCATGGTCATAAACAAGGATGCTGAAGTTAATAATGGTCGCTATAGGAAAAGATTTGGTGAATATATAATACCTTAAACTGCTTACAGTAGTTCAGTAGGTACTGATCTGTTTAGGTATTAACAGCTACCTGTTTTTGTAAACAGCTATCTGTTTGTGTAAACAGGTATGTTCGAGGTAAACCGGTATCTGTTCAGCAAACCCGCCTTACCACAATGGATAACAAGGAAATGATATTAAAGAAAAAAATTATTCAGGTTCGTAAAGTAATACAGTAGAAGTATAACAGTATTAAAAGTGCTCACATTGATAATGAAAGAACATTTGAAAGTACTTATAAACCCCTAATAGAACCTCTAACTGAAATAGTAAATAAAATGAATCCGGATAAAAAACACCTAAAAAGGAGCCCATCGACGTTAAACCCAAAAAACCACCCCTAGCTAGCTAGCTCAAGTTCAACGGACTCCAGGCTTCACTCCATTAGGTGATTCAAGAAAGGGTACTACTAGCCCACTAGCTCAGCTTCCGCTTTTTCAAACAAATCCTCCTCCAGGTCTTCGTACACCATCATTCTTAGATACATCTGTTGTAGGAGAGATTAATATTGAGGAAGAAGAAGAACCTCTTAGTGTCACAGATGATTCTACTAACCGTAATGAACCCATCTCAGAAGAATTTCTCGAGAAGTATCATGAATTACCTCGTATATAAGTTGAACGTATTATGAGGGATCCTGAAGGTGTTATTGATCATACTTATGGAATCCACTGATACTAAAACTGACAAATGGACAATTGGCAATACTCCGTTACAATTAAAGGAAACGATAAAATTATTAA
This sequence comes from Vesta saturnalis, assembly GCA_036346205.1. Taxonomy (NCBI): domain Eukaryota; kingdom Metazoa; phylum Arthropoda; class Insecta; order Coleoptera; family Lampyridae; genus Vesta; species Vesta saturnalis. Next base: position 2,874,805 of record JARFJB010000708.1, on the reverse strand, counting down.
AGGTGTCACGTATAAAGGGACTCCAGGTTTATATGATCTGCTTATTATGAATGAACCCAGTTTAAATCTAGTAAATTCAAAAGATAGAAAAGATTATAGAAGTATTTTAGAAACTCCTAATGTTGTAAGGCGAGATTATGATGTAAGTGGGCAAATTCGAGGGAGCCGCAACAAAAAGTATACGCAAATAATCAAACCCTTGCTATCATCATCATCACCCACGACCAAAGGGAGATGGAGCTATGTTTTTTAAGGAATTAACAAACAGGCCGATTAAATATAAATATTGGAATGGTGTACATGAACTAATTAATGATCTAGAGGTATTGTGGGCAGAAAAATTTGCAGGGAATACAGGTGTCGTGAATGACATAATATTAATTGTAGAAGAACTGTATGAGGATGGGTACATTGAAAAACCAAAGAGCCGTTTTTTAAACAGTATAAATGAGAATGCATTGATTCGACATATCATAACTAAAATAACCCTTGACAAATTTGGACGTTCACATGTCCAGTATCATTTCAAGAAATTAACCCCTCAGTTTAAACTGATTGATGATAATCAATTTGATATCGAGAATAGGAGACTCAGCAATGTCGTCAGCCCCATAGATCCTCAAGATGCCATCACTAAGCAATACTATTTATCAACAAGATTCAATTTTGATGGAAACCGTTTGACACAGTTGGCGGACCCGGAAGAAGATGGTGACGCTATAAGTAAAGGATATCTTGATTTTTGTCTACAAGCAGTTCAGAAAGCTTTTAAAGGAAGCTCTAACGCTTATCTAGTGTTGGAGCAAAAACTATACCGACTTAAAGAAATTGTGGATAAATTAGTACCATGTCCAAATTACAACTCGTCAACGAATTGCATAAACCTGCACGAAAAGATTTTAAACGAAGGCGCACAATAATTAGAGGTTTTGATGACCTTTGGCAAGCAGATTTGGTTTAATTTAACACATATGCTAAACAAAATAAGGGCTATAAGTATATATTAGTGGTTATCGACTGTTTTTCGAAATACTTACGACTAAAGGATTAAAGACGAAAACAGGTCAAGAAGATACCAAGGCCACGCAAACAATCTTCAAAAAAGGACGGAAACCTACCAATTTGCATACAGATGCAGGAAAAGAATTCTACAATGAACATTCTACTAAACTAATGCAGCGTTATGAAGTCAATCTTTACTCCACAAAGAAAGCTGCAATTGCGGAACGTGTTACAAGAACCATTAAGGGTGCTCTATATGTCATTCAGCCTACAAGGTAAATACAAATGGATTGATACAATTGATACCATAACCATGTATTATAAGAATCGTAAGCATAGAACTATCGGAATGAAGCCCAAAGATGTTAATCATACAAACCTAGAGGCTTACACTCACATAAAAATATTCGATATTCTGTGGGTGACAGTACGAATCAGTAAATTAAAAAATATTTTCGCCAAAGGATACACACCCAATTGGTATAGTGAACTATTTAAGATTGTGAAAGTTCGCATTACTAACCCCACTACGTATATGCTGGAAGACATGATAGGAAATCCTGTACTGGGACGGTTTTATGAACATGAATTACAAAAAACAAAGTATCCTGATGTGTATCTAGTAGAAAAAGTGCTTCGCTCCAAGAATAATAAGTTATTCGTAAAGTGGTGAGGATTGGATGAAAGATCATGGATCAATAAGGATGATATTGTTTTATAACATTTAACCTGTAATTTGTGAAACAAATCACTTATATTAGTTATATAGTTTGTATAAAATGATGTAGCTCTTAGATGAAATAAAACGCACAAAAAAAATTATGTACTTTATTTTTTCAATATAATTATTACATTTATTTTTAAAATTTCATTATCTTATAAAGTAAACCTAAAGTACTTCTATAATCACTTAAATTACTGGTTGGTCATATCCCCGAATATGGCCCACACCTCCATCCCAAGCAGGAATGTTCGGGGAGCTAGAGCCCTTTGAAGATGGTTTTCAAAAACTGGTTTTCGGTTTATATCTCCGGAACGCAACCAACTTTGGGACCTTATTTTTTCTGTCAGTAAATCCAATTAATTGAGAACAGTAAGCAAAGCTCACAGCCCATAATAATTTTCTGTCTCAATTCGTGCATATTTGTTACCGGTCTTCATAAACGATTGTTTTCATATATCCCCATTGGTAGTAATCTGGTGACCCTTGCTGGCCATGACTGAGGTCCACCTCGTCCAATCCATCTTTGACCAAATTTATGGTTAAGGTAATTTATTAGATCTAATCTGAGATGAGAGGGAGTCCCATCATGCATTAGCCACAAGGCAATTCTACTAAATCATTTTGAAGAGACTGAAGATAAGTTTCCCCATTTAACATTAGTGGTAGAAAAAATGGTCATATTAAATAATCGTCTACAATACCCAGCCCATACATTTACATTACATTGTCGTTGATGGCGAGATTCTATTAAAGAATGGGGATTTTCGTCAGCCCAAATATGCGTACTATGAAAATTTACAATACCGTCTCTTCTAAAGCCTGCCTCATCGTGAAACAACACTAAATTATTGACGCGACATTTTTGAATAAACCATTGGGAAAATTCAAACCGAGAAAGATAATCCGTAAGCAGTGACGATGCTTGTACCCGTTTAACGTGGTACGGCATCAACTGTTCGTGAATTATTCGCCATACTGCCGAATTTGACGAGTTCGAACGATTTGGAATTTCTCGCAGAATGGAGCCGTTTAATTTCTTCTACTGCACTGATATTTTGGTGTTCTTGCCGTTCGTGATCTTCTCCGGGTAGTAACGGTTGCGTTAAACCAACCTATGAAAATGATTAAAGAGAAGCAAATAAAATACATAGTCTAACTTAATAAATACTTGTTTCCCGTAACCTACGATCTATACTTTCAAAAGTTTCTCTATCTGGGACGAGGTGATTTGGAAAGCCGCCCGGATACAATCTCCGTGCTTCAAGAGCATGCATAATGTAAATATCGACCACCTCTTCATTCGTCATTAACCGAAACGTAATTGTCTGTACTATCCCTTATTTAAATTATTACTGACTTATGCTAAACTAACAGTTACTGACAATATTAACTCATTTTTACGCTGTCTCATTTGTTTTTTGCTCATTTCTGAAGAAACGGTGATATTAAGCCACTCTTACTAAGAGTACCTTTTTTATGTAATAGGGATGGGTGGTTCATAATCTGGTGTCAAATAGCAAAACATCGAAGTGTTAGAAAAATGGGGCTAAATTTACCCAATTATTCAACTGGTACACACGCTCCTGGCCAAAGCTATCTTACACAGTGGTATCAAATACTTAGCTTTACTGACAGAAATTTATGTCCCAAATTTGGTTGGGATAGATGCAGCCATTCCGGAACTATAAACCGTAAACCAGTTATTGAAAGCAATCTTCAAATGGTTATAACTCGGTGAAACATTTTCTGACCTGTGTTTACAGGAATTTTTTTCTTATTTTCACATAAGGTATGTACTCCCAAGTTTTTACCATGTATTTTAGAAACAGTAAGCACCCAATAATAATGAAAAACAAATATCTTGCCACAATTTTTTTGGAACTAGTGTTTCAAAAATCAGATATAACAAATGCTTATACCATTGTGACATCAATTGTGCTTCTAAGAGGACACTGCTTATGATAATATTACACATTTGAAATCTAAAACTTAGACATTATAAATGAATTATAACACAAAACTACTGTTAATTTACAAAGGTATTTTACATTAAATCCATTTGAATGATCATATAAATATCAACTACAGGTTTTCTACTACAATATGCACTTCGGCATTGTGAACAATATTATTATAAACTAATGTAAACACTATACCAACGAAAATACACCTATAAATTAAATACTAATCTACACATAATTTTATGAACGGTAAAATATTTCAATTTCACAAATAATTTATAAAAAAATAATGAATATCACTAATAAATAAATTATTGCTTACTGCTTGAAGTATATTTTACTTTTCAAATTGTATAATGGTGTTCTTAACTTCGTAAACTACAGCCAATTTCGGATGCAGATTTCAAGTAATAGATAAGAGATAATGATAGTTATGATAAAATGATACAAAATCAAAAAAAGACGCCGTTCACAATCATATAGTGAATTATAGGGTATTGGAGGTCAATAATAAACGTAACTGAAATGAATCAGTACAGTACATAAGATACCTGGAGTATGATAAATGAAATTATTTATAACCCAACCACATTAGATTCAGAATCTGTGCACATTAACATTCGTAATGATCACATTTGTATTTATAAATTGAAAAGTATTTTTTTAAATGAATTTTTAGCTTTAACTGAATCTACACATTGGACTAATTTGTATACGTACTTAGAATAGGGTCTTTCTATATGAATTTTTAAATTAGCTTTTTGATATGTTGCAAAATCACATTAGTTGCATTTTGATTCATAACCTGAAGAATACCTTTAAAATTAGATTTGTCTTTGGTGTTGCATAAATATGTTTATTGTAGTTGTATCCATAACTTTAATAACAATGTTTAAGATGAATTGTTAATCATTTTTTCTGATGTGTTCCATAATCTCATTAGTCATTGGTCACATTTGAATTCCTTACTTGAAGAGTGTTTCTTAAGATGAACTTTAAAATTACCTTTGTGATTTGTTCCATAATCACATTGGTCACATTTATATTCGTAACTTGAAGAGTGCTTTTTAAGATGAATTTTAAAATTATGTTTTTGAATTGTTCCATAATCACATTGGAAGCATTTAAACTCATAACATGAGGAGTGCTTTTTAAGATGAACTTTAAAACTACCTTTGCGATTTGTTTCATAATCACATTGGTCACATTTAAATTCAAAACTTGAGGAGTGGTTTTTAAGATGAACTTTAAAATTATGTTTGCGATTTGATCCATAATCACATTGGTCACATTTAAATTCAAAACTTGAGGAGTGCTTTTTAAGATGAATTTTAAAATTATGTTTTTGATTTGTTGCATAATCACATTGGTCGCATTTAAACTCAAAACTTGAGGAGTGCTTTTTAAGATGAACTTTAAAACTATCTTTGTAATTTGTTCCATAATCACATTGGTCGCATTCAAATTCAAAACTTGAGGAGTGTTTTTTAAGATGAATTTTAAAATTATGTTTTTGATTTGTTGCATAATCACATTGGTCGCATTTAAATTCATAACTAGAGAAGTGCTTTTTAAGATGAATTTTAAAAGTACCTTTGTAATTTGTTCCATAATCACATTGGTCGCATTTAAATTCAAAACTTAAGGAGTGCTTGTTAAGATGAATTTTAAAATTACGTTTTTGATTTGTTGCATAATCACATTGGTCGCATTTAAACTCAAAACTTGAGGAGTGCTTTTTAAGATGAACTTTAAAACTACCTTTGTAATTTGTTCCATAATCACATTGGTCGCATTTAAATTCAAAACTTGAGGAGTGGTTTTTAAGATGAATTTTAAAGGTATGTTTGTGATTTGTTCCATAATCACATTGGTCGCATTCAAATTCAAAACTTAAGGAGTGCTTGTTAAGATGAATTTTAAAATTACGTTTTTGATTTGTTGCATAATCACATTGGTCGCATTTAAACTCAAAACTTGAGGAGTGCTTTTTAAGATGAACTTTAAAACTACCTTTGTAATTTGTTCCATAATCACATTGGTCGCATTTAAATTCAAAACTTGAGGAGTGCTTTTTAAGATGAACTTTAAAACTACCTTTGTAATTTGTTCCATAATCACATTGGTCGCATTTAAATTCAAAACTTGAGGAGTGGTTTTTAAGATGAATTTTAAAGGTATGTTTGTGATTTGTTCCATAATCACATTGGTCGCATTTAAATTCGTAACTTGAAGAGTGGTTTTTAAGATGAATTTTAAAATTACCTTTGCGATTTGTTTCATAATCACATTGGTCGCATTTAAATTGATAACTAGAGGAGTGCTTTTTAAGATGAACTTTAAAAATACCTTTGTAATTTGTTCCGTAATCACATTGGTCGCATTTAAATTCATAACTTGAGTGATTTTTAAGATGAACTTTAAAGTTACCTTTGTGATTTGTTCCATAATCACATTGGGCGCATTTAAATTCAAAACTTGAGGAGTGGTTTTTAAGATGAATTTTAAAAGTACCTTTGTGATTTGAAGCATAATCACATTGGTCACATTTGAACTCATAACTTGAGGAGTGGTTTTTAAGATGAATTTGTAAAAGATATTTGTAATGAGTTCCATAGTCACATTGGTCGCATTTAAATTCCTTACTCGTGGAGTGTTTTTTAAGATGAACATTAAAATTACCTTTTTGATTTGTTCCATAATCACATAGGTCACATTTGAACTCATAACTTGAAATGTGTTTTAAAACATGATTTTTTAAACTTATTTTCCACTTTGTTATAAAATCGCAATGGTTACATTTATATTTAAAATTTGTACTGTAGTTTAAAACGTTATGTTTTAAATTTTCTTGCATTATTGTTGAACTATTAAATTTACTTTCATGCTGCATGTTTGTGATGTGTTCGACACTGTTTTCATTTATATGATATGCCTCACTTGAGGCAACAACTTTTACTAGAGAAGAAATGTTTTCTTTCTTAATATTCACATTATCTGTAAAAATAGTGTTAAATTTTGTACTACTTGAACCGTAATTAATTTTACCTTGTATTAGATCACTATTTACTATAACATGTTGGGTTACAAGTGAATTTATTCCTTCTTCCTGTTCTGGTTCGACTTTAACAAGATTCATATCAACCTCATAAGACATTTCGAAGAATTCGTATTTCTTAATGATACACTTTATACAAAACTTAGGTGCAACACCTTATCAAATTATATAGGGCACAACACAAATCTGTAAAAGCAGTATTTAATAATGCCTTAACATTATTGCCGTAATTAATATACAGCATCGCCAACAGAAGTAACTACAACAATGACCACAGATCAACCCCCCTTTAGATAGGCAAGTGCGATTAAAAAGGAGCGGGATATTCTGTCTTTGTTCACTTGTTACTTCTCTTTCTATATGAATTCTTCCCCCCGTGGCCAGGGGCGTTATTGTACAAATAATTTTGGTGGCATATTTAAAAATTTTTGTATTGAATTTCTTTTTAAGGTTAGGTAAATTAAAATGCTTATTTGTGAAAAATATTAAATGTATATTTTACATTTCTAATTTAACACATTACAAGTACATAGTAAGTAACTTTATCGAAATATATAATTACATTATATAATAATACATAAATTAGGTACAGCAGAAAACATTTTTTATAAACGCGAACTTACAATCAATTACAATTTTGTTTGACATCACATGTTAGCTAACATTCCTATTAAAAATTGTTCACAAACTGTGTTAGCTAACTTTTGTTCGCTAACAATGTTCGTAGAAGTGTGTACCCGGTGTTACAGATTCTATTGTCATATGTAAATCATAACCAAATGGCTGGTGGACTGTGGCATTAAGATAGACGATAAGGATGATAGTAAGTAGATTTGTAAACAATGTAGTGTAAATTCTGAGCCTAAAAAAAGGATTATTCTCATGAATCAATTAAAGCTATTAACACACTCTCTTGATTCATGCTAAGAAGAGATACAACAAACAACAAAAACTATAAAGCAACAAGGAAATCTTATCCAAGGCTGTCTTTTCAAAATTGACGAGTTAACTTTTGTAAATAAGCAATTAGAGGAAAATACATTGCTTAAATTAAAAGTAAGCGAACTTTAGTAACTTAAGGTACAATGTATGCAGAGAAAGTCGTTTGTCATTAGCTTTTTCTATCTAACTGTTAAATTGAAGTGTCATTTTGCTAATACTATTATATGTTTAGGGTACGAATACATGTGTCGGGGTTCGTACTAGTATTGCAATAATTTATGTACAATTACACCAAAAATGAAAAAAAAAGAATACAAAAATAGCTGTCCATACTCTAACAGCCTAAACAATACACTTACAAGCTGAGTAGATAACAATCAAATTTGAAGTCGTTTTATAGTATTAATTTTTGTTTTTTTACATTTTGATTTTAAATACTGATTTCGAGCCAGTTTTTTAATTTCATCATTAATATCTTTTTTGTTAACCCCTTGTAAAACTTGGTTAACAAGTTTCACCCACTGAAAAATCATAATTTTACAAAACAACTGTCAAAAAATTGAAAAAACATCATGCTCCTTACAATTCAATTTAAATCTATGTTGTAAATGGTTTGTCACATTTTCTTTTAAATATAAACTAATTTTATTTTTTGTACAATTGTTAGGTATAATGTAATGTGCTATTTTACAACTTAAAGTAAATAATCGAGTAAAAGTATGACTTGGGCGACTTAAACCTTTAACACCATAATTGCGAATATCAATTAAATCTCCAGTTTGTCTGGCAGATGCGATAACATCATTTTTACATGAGGGGCAGTTATTAACTTTTTTAATAATTTTTTTCGTTAGATACCCAGCAATATATTTATGTGTTTTTAATTTCAAAAATGAAGTGCTTTTGTGTAAGTATATCTTTTAATTGTGTATTTTCTATTTTGTTACTTGAGCAGCCTGGTGGTTCATAATGTAATTGCTGATTTCCTAAAGTAACAAATTCTTTTAGCGACGCTAATGTACCATCAGATATATCCTCTTCACAGTTATAATTGGGAGAGTGACACGATGTAAAATTATTTATGATAAGGGTCTTAAAGGAAGACGTAAATGAAGCACATGAAGGATTTACACGTCTTCTCCCACGACTTCTAATATTACCAAAGAAATTTTCAATGGGATCCTGATTCAAATCTCTAGGGCATAGGTAATTTAAACCCAGAGTGTTCACATTTTTCCACAAATAAATCATTCCTTTGAGTGTTTTGACCCAGTTTTTAATTGTAGGTGGTACAAATGCTGAATTATTACTATTAACAAAAACCATACTTTCTAGGATCTGAATGCTTTCATAATAAAACTGCACATGTTCACTCTTTCCTGAAATGGCACACCGCAACTTCTTGGCATGGTCGGGAAATTTTCCTGCTCCATTGCAGCTATCAAAAAACTTGTCCATAAAAAGAACAAAATGGGCAGTATCGCCAGCCGTGACAGGAAGGCAGTTTCCTGGAAACAAAATAGAAGATAAAATAAAACAGTATCAAATTACTTTTATTATCAAAAAGAACTGCTATTTATATTTGAAAGGCCCTTTTTTCAATAACTAATAGTAGGAGAAGGGACTGGATCACACCCTTGCTCACATAACACAAGAGATGATTTTTTAGAATTACCACGACATCCTTCACCAATTGGTACAAATTTCAATCTTTTGTTATTTAACCCTTAACTTGGCAACAATAGAAAACAACGGTTTAAAAATTATTTTTTACTAAAAACATCAAGATACATTTAGTATAAACATAAACTTTTCATAAAAAAATAAATTACACATTTTGAAAAGAAATTCTAGGTTGTATCCTATAGGATACATTGCCAAGCCTCCCTTAGACTACATTTCACTCAAGATGTTTTTTTTTCCTACATGGAATGTTTGAAAGCAATTCCTAGAATCTACTAAACAAAGCCTGATATTGCATTTTTGACAGAAGATTGCTGCTTGTCCATTCGCACATGCACGGCATCTTCCTTTTTTTCCATATATCGGGAAGTGTCCCACGTTGTCGAAACGGATATCTTCTTGAGGAACTTTCTGCTTCGGCGCTAAAATTTTCCTTGGTGGTGTAGATGTGATTCCATTACTTGCTCTCCCACGTTTGGATCTATCACGCAAAAGTAAACTATTGACGATTTGAAGACGGAATTCCTTCAGCATCAGCTGCTTACTTATATCTCCCAATAAATGTTTGTCGCGCCTGTATAACAGCCACGCATTATTTACGCTGACATCCAGTAACTGTGAAAATATGCCTAGGTACCATCAATGCGTTTTGAAAGCTGTACGGTATAATGCTCCCAATATATCGGCTAAATCAACCCCTCCCATATGGCTGTTATATTGTTTGACAATTTGGGGACAATCAATGTCTACCTTAGCTTTGGCTTCTTTACTAAATCTCTTTATTTTGTCAACAGGCTCTGAAGATACAAATGTGCTAGTCAATACTACAGCTTTGTTATCTATCCATTTTACTACTGCAATTTTTTTGTTGTTGTCAACAAACTGCTCATATGTACCGCGACCACGTTTTATCAGTACTTTGTCTGAGGTTAGTTTGCACCCACGTAATCTGTTACTTCTGACAGTTCCCAAACTCAAAATACCATATTCACTCCTCAAAAGAAGCAGTAATTCAGGTGAAGTAAAATAATTGTCAAAGTAGATCGCAGATAATGGCTTATCGGGAATGGTCCTACAAAGACCAAGAACTACCTTACCTCCGAAGCCTGTAGAGTTCTCTTTGTCAGAAAATTGAATGTTGATATCACTAAAAGTGTCTGCACCACCATACAGTATAAAGTCATACACAATTCCAGACACACCAGCACGGACAAACATCTTGTACCCCCGCTTTTTTGGCTTGTTCTTTACATACTGCCTTCTTGAGCCTGCACGTGTTCCTTTATAGGGAATCATCATTTCATCCACAGATTGTCGCTTTTCATTTTCGACACTATTACAGTTTCTTCTCAATAACTCTAAAATAGGTCGAATTTTGAAATATCGGTCATTAGTGGGTTTAGAGTTGTCTACGAAATGTAGAAACCTTCTGAGTGTCTGATATCTTTTTAGGGACATTATGCTTGCAATTTTTTCATACCGGAAACTCTGACTCCAGTAATCAGTGTATGCCGGCATCTGAACTATACCCATCATCAATTCGATTGCTATGAAATCACAGATCTCAGTCTTGCTCGTGTTGATACTACTTGCAGTCTTCTGAGTAGAATACAGGTTGGTATTAAAGACAATGGTTTCTATGAGTTCACCACAAAAAAAATGTTTTGAAGTAATCAAGGGGTGATTTCATTTCGTTTGGTATCTCAAAGTGGTCTTCACCAATATTGACAGGGAATTCAAAGTCTCTTTTACTCCATCTGAAATAACATGATTATAAGTATATGTAGCTAGAATCACAAATATAAAAAGACTACATTACCTGAATGTTTCTCTAACATTTTTTTCAAGTGGACGCTTTCTTTTATTTGGCTGTGCTGGACCAGGTACTTCTACAGTTTCCACATTTGAACCTGTATTGTCCTCACCTAAACTGTCGACATTTTGTTTGGCATTTATTTCTGTGTCTTCATTATACCTAGTATGTATTTCAAAATTGTTTTCCAATTCCGTTTCAGATGTGGGAATGCCACCCTCACACTGCTGACTAACATTTGAAGTCTCTCCATCTTCTTCACTCTCGGGGTCTGAATCAGCATTTAGCAACGGCACTAAAGATAGCATGTGTTCAGTCCGGGAACGATAATCCTAAGGATATATTCATTATTAGTGACCACACTTTAGCAATTTCATGATTTTTTGTCGTTACGCATAGTAATTCATTTCACTATTATACAATTGATTTACACACAGATACGTCTAGGAACTTGGCAACGTATCCTATAGGATACATTGACAAAATAGAGTTCATAGCTGTATGTATTTAAACAAATTCGTTTCTATAGCTACAAATAGTATCTACTACAACAAAATAACATAATCTATATTTTTAGTTCACATGAATATTTCTATTATTTAGATAAAACAAGCAATACTTACCGCAAACATGCGTTTTCCCGCCATGCTCACAAACAGTCAATCACTACAAAGGTTATATTCTTTCCACTCTAAGCTAACTCCCTCAACTGGCACCCGTACGTTAATTTGAATAAACTGACATATATGAAGGTATGTATGCAGCCCAGAATACACAAATGCATTGTAACTGACATTTCGATTCCAACGATTTTTCTGTATCCTATAGGATATGTTGCCAACTTAAGGGTTAATAGATTTTCATTAAAAAAAAAAAAAAAAAAACAATACCGCAAGTAACCTTTTTTTAATACTTTGGTCAAGTTTCAGTACATCTAAGCCCTGTGCCATCTTTTACACTATAAAAACCGCCGATACTGAAAAAATCAATTCTTTGTTATGTCAGAGAGAGTTTGACGTAGTTGGCTCTTAGATTGTAACTAATTATGTTAAAAACATAAAATTAAAAAGCTAATTTGTACAGTGACATTTAAGAATTTTCTTTTAACTCACCATGGTTATGAAGCAAACGCATAGTGCTTCCAACTTTATGTGAAAAAAGCTGTGCAGCCATTTTCACTTTCATTTTTTTCATCTTCTCAACATAAATATGTTCATCTGTTAATTTATTTAAACAACGGGTATCGTCTTCATTATCATCTCCATCACATTCGTACAATTTCACCAGGTCATTCCATTTACCCAACTTTTGCTCTCCCTCCCATGTGTATTTTACAGAATTTCCTATAAAATTGTTTCGCATTCCTTTAAGAAGGTGTGGGCCATCATACAAAGGAATGATTTCTTGTAATGTCTTTTCTCCTTCTTTGCTTATAACGAAACCAAACATATTATTTTCCAAACCTTACCGCAGCAGTAGCCTGTTGGTCTTTGCTTTGAGGATGTTAATTGCAGCAGTGTTACTTGCAAATTGGTCACAAACAGTTGCTACTACTCTTATGCCTATGTTTTGTAACGCCCTAATAACGTCTTCCAAATTTTTCGCAACTGAAGCTGAATTCACACCTCCTTCTGAAAAGTAAAAGACAATTGGCTGCTTCCACCTTTTCCGTATCCCTTTGGCCATAAAGACCATTGCGTGGTCGGCAAACTGAACCTTCATTGGGTTGCCACAATTCTCAAGACCAATAATTCTATCTTTTTTAGTTGTGTACGTAACTGATGTTTCCAGAGCCATTTCATCGAACATCACACAACAGTTTCGGTCCAATGGATCCATTTTCTTTATTGCCCCTTCAAGATTTTTAAATATTGCAGGGTTAATTCCTGCTTCAAATGGAATATTACTCAGTAAATTTAAAAGAGTTTTCCTTGAAGGTAAGGCAAACGTCTTCTGCAACAACTTATATACCTTTGGCCCCTGTTGTAGTATAGAAAGCGAAAAAATCTTATCATCTAAAGTGAAACGTCTGCCTTGACTGCTTCGATTTTGCAGTTTAATTTGTGATTTTAGGAAAGTTAAAGATGTTCTGTTCAATCCTGTGGATAAAAACTCATCACTTTCTAAAAAATTGAGTGCTTTTTTAACTTTCTTTTTGCAGCAGCTATTTTCTTGGTCCAAACGTTTTGCAACTTTTTTAATTTTTTCAGCAATCTTATATAATTTCTGCGCTTTGGGTGTTAACTCTGTTGATACAGCAACATTCACTTCTTGAAGAAGACTTTTGCGAGCTCTTAAATCTACAAAAATAAAGCACAATATTATCAAAGATGTTAAAATCTAATAGAAGTTAATTCTAAGACTAACACATTTAAAAAATTACCTCTTCTAGTGAAATGAGCTTCCTGATGAAGAATACAGTTTGGTTTTCTTTTGTGGGAGTTACAAATTTAATATTTGTTTCACTGACTTCATTGCTGTTTTGATTATACGGTGAAGTTCGTAACTGATTATTTTCTAGAGAAGTAATATGACCTAAAGGAAAACGAAGGTAAAAAAGAAAACACGGCAGCGTATACCCATGCAAAAAAGCGTATTTTCAAATATATTGTTAGTGCATACGTTGTGTTTAATTGTAATAATTTTGTTTAATTAAAGCGTTTAATTAATACCGTACATAGCTTTCCACATCACCTTAGCACAATTCTGTTTTTTAGAAAACATTTATCGTACAGGAGGTACCATGTTTAGATGCGTTACTCCAATTTTTTATATGGGGGAGTTCGCCAATAGCCATATTCCCATATTTCTGCTCTATAATTGCTATTTAAATAGCTTGTTTAATTTGTTCGTAAATTGTCTTCAACCCTTCTATATTTGGATGGATTTTTTCCCTAAAATGTTATAAATTATTTTGTATGAGGAATAGGTAATATTACCACTTACATTTCAAAGAAATCGAAATCATTTAGAAGCCGGTTAATATCTATCAGTTTAATTTCTTTTTTTTGATTACAAGTTGTTTTAATTTCTGAGTTTATTTCCGTTACGTTTTTATTAAAAATTTTTGATAATAAAATTGGTGGTATAGTACACACTATAATTTTTTTACATTTCATCCTTAATATGTCTCTAATAAGCCATCGGTAATTTCTGCGAAATTTTGATATAGAAAAATTGTGCTGCAAAGCGTCGTTTGTGCAAATCAATATCACTATGGTTAATTGGGTTGGTTTAAAATGCCAACAACTTCCTGATTTCTTCGAATCCTTTATTCTTCTTCTTAATTGTGCCACGGATTGTCCACCCACACATAATTCGGCACACTGCTTTTTTTGTTCGTTCTGAAAAGAACGGATTTTTAACACATTTGTTAACATTCTACGTAAAATGCTATCGCCTAAGTGATGTCATGTTCACTGGAAGATAGTTCACGAAAAACTAAAGCTTTGAACATTGCCATTCAGGCAAACCAAAATTTTACCATTTAAAAGGAAAGGAAAGAGGCAAAAAAAATGTTGATTCGTCAAAACCCACGCTCTCTGCACCTAGATTATATTCGAAATTTGCAGTAGGTCCCCGCGTCCCTAGGAAACTATCAGTCTGTTAGAAATTTAGAAGTGTTACAAAAAGCAAAATCGGAATGTATGGCTGACGGCGATTTTTCTTCGAACGATTTTATCGATTTAGTAATGAGGTTTGAGGAGGGGCGAAAAGGAGATCCTAAGTGTCAATACATTCAAAACATTAGCCTCCCTTTGCATATTTCTTTGTATTCTGCGATACAACTAGAGATTTTCCAAAAATTATGTCCCACTACGTTGTTTTTCGACTCGACGGGATCCCTGGTAAGAGACCTCAATTGTAACACACAAGGGAAGCGTATATTTTACTATGCAGGGGTAATACAGGTAAATAATACGATCCTCCCCATTTTAGAATTAATTTCGAGTACCCATGGCATCGACTCAATTTCCACTCTTTTAATTAAATTTCAATACTTTGTGGAAAAGAATTTTCATCGGTGGCCCTGTTTTAATCGTGTCGTTGTTGATTGGAGTTGGGCATCCATAAATAGTTTCATGCACGTATGGAATAAAATGAGTATTGCAAACTATTTAAATATTACGTATAAATGTATGAATAATTCATCTGTGATTAATGGAATAGTAAAAATCCACATCTGTTGCGCTCATTTTATGCACATTATGGCTAGGCGGATAAAAGCCATGAATATAGATAGAAAGGTAGCAGGTGTATTGTTAGATGGTATGGGTTGCTTGGTTATGTGTCGAAATATGAGTGAACTTGACGAATGCTTCAGAAAATTCATCATCGTTTTGCTGAGCCCTTTCGAAACGTCCACTTTATTGAATTCGCTAACATATTTGACAACAGGTGACTACAAAGAATGCATGACCGAGATTGATAATGAAGTTGATAATGACGACAACTTTGAACATCCTGCCCAAAAGGTTCGTGATACTTCGGTTTATAAACATTTCTTGAACATTTATAAAACAACTGAAAACGACGTTACTTCTCAGAGTACAAATTATTATGCAAATCCCTTTTATTCGCCTAAATTTGCAAATATTCTCTTAGAAAAATATATGCCCTATGTTGTATTTTGGTCAGGCCTCCTTTTAAATGACCATGAAAAACGTCTATCGAATGCCGTGGTCGATAGTTGGTTTAAACAGGTTAAGCACGGTGTTGTTAGCAACAAGATGAAGGACAAGATTGGAAGGTTTGTTGAGAAGTCGGAAAACAGGGTTAAGGCGGTTTGTATTGAAACCAAATACATTCCAAATTTCAAAACTAAAAAATCCGCGGGGCCTAGGGTTAGATTTTCAGAATCCGGTAATCCTCTGGTTGAAGAAATCTGGAAAAAGAGACCTACACTGGAATCAAAAACCCATTTTGAGGCAAGACATTTTAAAAAAGTAAGGCTGCAAAAGCACTTTTCTTCTGCAACGGAAACCTTCATATTATTTTCGAAAAATGCTTCATGCCAGTTTGTAGCTGGTGTTTACAAAAATGCTTATGGTCTTCCAGAAATAAAATTGTATGGGGATGAATACTCGTCTTTGTTTGATAACCAATGGTTTCACGGTACTGTTATACATGCTTCGGTTTTATCATTAAAGAACAAGGACAAAGCTATTTTATATATACCTACGGCATATTTATATTACATTTTACGTTATATGGATTACTCCGTTCCTGAGGAATTTGTAATTAATAACGTTTGTCTTCATGAAATAAAAAAAATTATTATGCCTTACAATGTTAATGGAAATCATTGGATCGTATTTGTCATCGATGCACAAAATTCCAAATTTGTAGTATACGATTCGGGGAAGTCAACAGGCTTTTCCTTGGGGTTGAAATATAAACATGTGGTGTCGAATTATTTAAAAGACTGGACGGAATTTTATAATACTGAACCATATACGGTTGAAGTTGTATGTTACCCATATCAAAAAGATACATACAACTGTGGTGCTTATGCTACAGGCTTCATCCTTCGCGTATCAAACAGTTCATACAGTGATACGGATCTTGATCCTACTTTATTTCGAAAACATCTACAGACATTTGTGTTAGAATCGTCAGAAAATATGATTAATCGTTGTTTAAATTGCGGTTTGGGAAGCGACGAAAATGGAAAACCATTACGTTGGGTTCAGTGTTCATCCTGTTTCCGATGGTTGCATGACAAGTGTTTGATAGATATTCCTCATGATGATTTTAATAGATTATTTATGCCAAAACGAAGTTCATTAGAATACGAGTTATTGGTAGTCGAAAGGCTGCTTAAGCTCTAATCTAATGAATTATAAGCCCCTCCGTCATAAACTTATTAAGTAGAAGATACTGGTAATAATTGTAACACACTTTCTTTTTACCGCTTCATTATCACTACATCACTACAAATAATAATAGTTGTTCAAAATATGGGTATATGGCTACTGGCGAACTCTCCCAAATAAAACATTGGAGTAACGCATCTAAACATGGTACCTCCTGTACGATAAATGTTTTCTAAAAAACAGAATCGTGCTAAGGTGATGTGGAAAGCTATGTACGGTATTAATTAAACAAAATTATTACAATTAAACACAACGTATGCACTAACAATATATTTGAAAATACGCTTGTTTGCATGGGTATACTCTGCCGTGTTTCCTTTTTTTTTCAAAAAATGAATTTGAAAATTGACTATTTTGCATAGGTGTATACGTATGCATAGAGTAAAAGTAAACGCAAATTTATCAAAATTTCGGACACTTTTGGCAAAGTGCACGTGACACTAGAGGGACATAAGTTAATAACTATCTATAAGCTTCGCTGCCGTGTTTCCTTTTTTTTTTCAAAAAATGAATTTGAAAATTGACTATTTTGCATAGGTGTATACGTATGCATAGAGTAAAATTAAATGCAAATTTATCAAAATTTCGGACACTTTTGGAAAAACGGCAAAGTGCACGTGATACTAGAGGGACGTAAGTTAATAACTATCTATAAGCATCGCTGCCGTGTTTCCCTTTTTTTTCAAAAAATGAATTTGAAAATTGACTATTTTGCATAGGTGTATACGTATGCATAGAGTAAAAGTAAACGCAAATTTATCAAAATTTCGGACACTTTTGGCAAAGTGCACGTGACACTAGAGGGACATAAGTTAATAACTATCTATAAGCTTCGCTGCCGTGTTTCCTTTTTTTTAAAAATGAATTTGAAAATTGACTATTTTGCATAGGTGTATACGTATGCATAGAGTAAAATTAAATGCAAATTTATCAAAATTTCGGACACTTTTGGAAAAACGGCAAAGTGCACGTGATACTAGAGGGACGTAAGTTAATAACTATCTATAAGCTTCGCTGCCGTGTTTCCTTTTTTCAAAAAATGAATTTGAAAATTGACTATTTTGCATAGGTGTATACGTATGCATAGAGTAAAAGTAAACGCAAATTTATCAAAATTTCGGACACTTTTGGCAAAGTGCACGTGACACTAGAGGACATAAGTTAATAACTATCTATAAGCTTCGCTGCCGTGTTTCCTTTTTTCTTCAAAAAATGAATTTGAAAATTGACTATTTTGCATAGGTGTATACGTATGCATAGAGTAAAAGTAAATGCAAATTTATCAAAATTTCGGATACTTTTGGAAAAACGGCAAAGTGCACGTGATACTAGAGGACGTAAGTTAATAACTATCTATAATGCTGCCGTGTTTCCCTTTTTTCTCAAAAAATTAATTTGAAAATTGACTATTTTGCATAGGTGTATACGTATGCATAGAGTAAAAGTAAATGCAAATTTATCAAAATTTCGGACACTTTTGGAAAAACGGCAAAGTGCACGTGATACTAGAGGGACGTAAGTAATGCTTCGCTGCCGTGTTTTCTTTTTTTTTTCAAAAAACGAATTTGAAAATTAGCTTTTTTACTTATTACATATACGTATACATGCATACGAGTCGCCTTTTGTATCTACAATAAAAATATCGTTTGATTGTAATTATATAATAAACAGGTACTCAGAGTAATAACAACATAATGTAACTAATGTATCATACACCTTTACAAACAATTAAAAAATATTGCATTTTTCCGAAAATATGTGCCGAACACTCGACCTTCATCGTAACTACATTTTCTTGATAATATTGCACCTTTTAATTGTAGTATTACAATTAATTTACCTACGTAGTTATCAAAAGGCAGCAGCAAATCCGTTAATTTTAATCCCCAGTCCATCTTTAGCAATTAATTTACACTGAAAATATCTTCTTATGGTAATTAATACTTGTAATACAACATTTTGAGTACCAGCACAGCTGTTCATAAGTTAGTAGTTTGTTTTTCCACTAGTAAGGTTGGTATCCCGTAAAAAAGCGAATGTAAAAAAAACGAATGCGAATGTAACTTCAGCCAGGTAATTTCAACAACGTAATAAATGGCTTCATGCAGAAAGCTTCCATTTGAATTAACCTGAGATAATTTGCCGAAAGCAGTATAACCTCTAAATACTAAGTATTGTTTATAATACAAGCTCTATTTGCGGAACACTGAAATTCTGGATACTAATTTGAATATACATTTAACACTTAAGAGTGAAATTGAATATTCGGGTCCTTCGAATAAACGTTCTTACATCCAAATGCCACACAATTAACGACCATTTTAACGTTCACTACACAATAAACAAAATAGTACAAAAATTCACCTAGTTAACGTTTTTCTACAGGTAACACACACAAGTAAAAGTTATATTTAATTGATCAGCTGCTAAGAGTACAAATTCACAACAACGGTTAAGACTGCGATGCTAAGCCCTCACGCTTCTTCCCTCTCTTTCTTCTGCGCCTGACACAAATATTTAACGGAGATCGGCATTGAGTATCCCTTCCAGTATGTATAGAGTTCAATGACTACTAAGAAACTTTTTTTGGTTTTTTACTTGGTGTTGAAATGGAAGTAGAGAAGGATGTTAGTGTTAGATGTTAGAATAAAAAGGAATAGTTAATAGCCAGTGTTTAATTAACCAACCATAAATAGAAAGAAAACAAGAGGTTTATGGGCCCAGTAAATTGCGAAGAGTAAAGAAAAAGAATAATTAATGATAAAGAATTAAAAGAACGGAAAGTGAGGTTAGGAATAAGGTTGGTTGAAAATTGAGTAAATAAGAACAAAAATGGCCCAAGCAGTAAGAAGTTGTTGTATCGAACCGTTAAATGGAAGTAATTATTATAACTGGAAATTTCGGATGGAAATGATATTAGCAGAAAATGGTGTAACCGAATATATAACCACAGATCAGAAAATTGATGAAATCACAGATGAAAATCAAAAGGCATCGATGATTAAAAAGGATAATAAGGCGAAATCGCTGATAATTCAATATGTTGAAGATAACCAATTAGAACATTTACGAGAAAAAAGTGATGCGTTCAAAATGTGGCAAACGCTAAGTGAAAGGTATGAGAAGAAAGGGCTGCCAGGGCAATTATTTTTAAAGAAGAAGCTAATGACTATGAAACTAAAAGAGAATGAACCGTTAGAAAACTTCATATTACAATTCGAAGAAGTAGTTCGACAGCTGAAAGCATCTGGAACACAAATGCAAGACCAGGATTTGGTGTGCAGCATGTTATTAAGCTTACCCCAGAATTATGCAACCATTGTAACAGTGATCGAGAATATTCCAAATCAAGGGCGTAGCCAGGATTTATAACAGGGGGGGGGGGGGGCAAACCATGGTCCATGGTCGTTCAAAATGTAAAATTTTAGGATAAAAAGAAAAGGCAAATGAAAACAAAACTTTGAGATTTTAATTATACTTAAATTAAACTAATAACATTTTTCTTGGGTTTAAACTAAATTTATCCAAAACTTTCTTCACTATGCAGTCCTGATTTTCCTTCAAAAATTTTCGATGCACATTCATCAAACACAACCCAGTGAGTCTGTCATCACCAATTGTACTCCTGAGCCAGGTTTTTACCCTTCGCAGGGTACTGAATGATCTTTTCACGGTAGCAGTAGTGAATGGGAAAGCACTTAATCTTAGCAGTGCGTGCCTTGTTGCAGGGAAAAAAACATTAGCTTCCTCCAAAAGTCCAGCCACTTCAATGTCCTTTAATTTGTCTTCTGCTAAATTCTTTTTCTTCCACATATTGTACCACAAATCTAATTCTGCAAAGACATGACCCAACTTATAAAATTCCATGAAAGATTCTGCATTATTTTTGAAATTTTTTGAAGCCATTTTGAGCATGCTTGAAGGATGAAGATAAGTTAAAGCAAAAGCAGGTGTATTTTCGTTGGAGAATCTAGCATCCAAAGACAAAGTTAAAGAATCAAGATAGGGGATGATTATTGACCGCTTCCAGTATTCAACTGCAGACTCAGATGGTGGATTACTTCTGTGTACTTGCTTTTGAGTGACTCGTGGTACTGACAACTCAACCCCTACTTTCTCTGCGATATCAAGTGATTTTTTAAATAAATCATAAGAAACATTTTCGACATCTTGTCTATCTTCTTTGATTACATCTAAAATATCATCAATATGTTTCTTCACCATAACCAAATCCATACTTTTACCTTGTAAAACGTTTAAAACGGGTTCCAAAATTACAGAGTATCTTGCAATTATGTAGAACCTTAATCCGATAGAAAGCTGCTCTTTTCCAGCGATATCTGCTGTTTCATCAGCCATTACAGCATAAGCTTTTGCCCGTTTACAGTCTTCGATTATTTTTTCTTTGATAACTTCACCGCATAATTGTATGATCTCATTTTGAATTGTTGGTGAGGTATAGACTGCGTTTTTTTGACATTTATTCAAGTGGCTCTTTAGCTTCTCATCACCAGAGTCAATCCTCAAATTTAAAGGTCAAAAAACTCCCTCATTTCCTTGTTTTCCTCTAAGCGGCAAATCATGAATTCCACAAAATATTATGCATGAAATAATTGCTGACAATATTTGTTTATTTTCTTCAATCGTCTTATGGTGCCCTATTTGCAACTGGGCATCAACAGGAGCATTTTCAAGAAATGCTTTTGCAGCAGCTGTTGAAGATTTGTGGTAATGGCAGCTAACGTGCTTTCTACAATCTTCATGTATATCCTTAAACTTCATGTAAGGCCTTACCATAAATGACCCCGAAACTCCTTTAACTGGAGCAATTCTTGGCGGACATAAAACACAATACAAACACAGAGCACCTTTCAAACGACTTGAGTACACCAGCTATGGAGTATATTGATCTAACCAGCGATGGTTAAATTTTCTTTTCAAGTGAATGGCATCAGAAGCAAAATCGTAATTGGATGATGGAACCCAAGGGTTTGTCAACAATTCCTTCTTTTTTTCAGAAGGCAAGTTATTGGCACAACTAACATAACGACTAATGTCATTTTCATGGTAGTCATCGCGTTCTTCAGTTTGTTTAGAGGTCCCAGTTCCAGAGACAGCTTCATGTAGATTTGAAGAACTACTTGAGCCTCCTTCAAAAATAGATTCCGATTTTGATGTTCCGACCATTTTATTTTCATCTTCATCACAATCATTGCTTCCACTTCCACTACTGTCATCATAAACTTTTTCCGTTTTAGAGATTTTTGACCTAAAATAATAACCTAATATCATTCTTGTTCTTAGTCGCTAGTATAAAAATTAGTATAAAACAAAACTACCATGTAATGATAGCTTATAATGTGGATATACTATATCCGATGTTAATATTTTTTCTCTAGATTAAAAACACAAAATGAAATTAATAGCACGTATAAAGTGCTGTTTGATCTTTAATATGTGAAAATTTGAAGTTTTTATATTTAGTCCCATTTGAGATATCAGCTGTCAAAATCGGTGCATTATTGTAATTTTTATTTATAATTAGAAGGCAAAAAAGTCGGCATCATAATAATGAAAAATATATAAAATTATATTAATAATGCACAGAATCTTTTGCCAAAGCTAATAAAAATTGTTTCACAAAGATACAAGCAAAGAGTAAAGAGCAATTGGCAATTTTGTAAAGGGCTGCAATTGACTTTTTCCAAACGTTGCGATACAAATAATTTTGAACAAAATTAACATCGGATATAACATATCTACATTATAAGCTATCATTACATGGTAGTTTTGTTTTATTTGGTGCTGGTCGAGCAACCAATTTTCAAATTTTTGGACCATTTCTAATGGAATGACTCTAAAGTTTTAATTAAAATTTAATTTTCTACTGAAATTATTTAACTTACCTTTTTGTAACCAATTTCTTATATCCATATTGTCTTTTCTGGATTTCTGTCTCTTTATTCTGTGGTAAAACTATTGTTACGGATTTTCCCCCTTGTTTCTCAGGCAATAATTTAACACTGATAACTATTCACACCAACTTTATTTAAAACCAATAAAGTTAACAAAACAACACAAATATTCACTTTCTCAACACTTTTTAACTATTCCGCTTTTAAATCTCGCGCCTCGCTTTCTATTCGCCGTATGCAACTTCGTATCCTGCACTATGTACTGCACTGTACTTACTGTCTGTCTTCGCGCCGGATAGGCAATTTTATATACCCTTTTTGAGGCTAGAAATAGCCAGAACATTCGCATCGCCGGTTCCCGTATATTCCTCACTTGTATCTCGATTTTTCTCGAAGAAAACCAGTGGCGTTTCGTTACACTATTAAATAGGACACTGTCGCTAGACAAGAGCACTTACACACTAACTCAATAGTTGTTGCAAAAAATATTGTCCTATGTTAGGATTTGGAGCAAGTTGTGTTTTAACCAATTGATAGTTTTGCATGAACCGCACTCGGGCGTGACATTTTTCCGTACACTGACGATCCCGAGTCTCGTTCAGGCAACTTTTGTTTTAACTTGTTGGTGCAGATCTTACGTACGTTATAAGAGTATTTATTTCGGATTCTGATGTAGGATTGTGTATTGAATGTTTCAAAATATTTCACACTAAAACTACTTATTGAGTAAATTTATTTTAATTAATTAATAGGATTAAAAAATGTAGTTAAATGAAAACAAAAAAAAGAGACAATTTTTTTTACCATTTTTCTCAAAAATGTCCAACTGTTAAGTGGTTGAATCGAACACTAAAAATTGACGTATCCTGAGAGTAAATCGAACACTCGTTTTTATCCAATTCTGGGTGGGACAATTCTGGTGTGCACCAATGCATTAAATGCATAGATCGAAAACGCTATTAATATATATTTAGCACTATGTCAGCTTTGTTTTTTGCTGATGAAATATATTTTAGTGACAAAGGACACGCGAATAATTTTATTTGTTATAGCTTATTAATTAATTTTAAAATGTTCATAAAAGCAACCCAACGACCACAACAACAAACAAAATATATAAAACAGATAACAAAAAAAATATGCAGAACAGAAAAATATGTATATTTTAGATTTAATTTTTTGTTTATTAAAATTTAAAAATTATTTAATTTATTTTTGCTCTTCCAGGGGGGGGGGCAGTTGCCCCTCCCTGCCCTTAGCTGGCTACGCCCATGTTCCAAATATATCCTTCGAAAAAGTGAAACAAAAATTACTTGCCGAAGAAGAAAAAAACAATTTATGTGGAAGAACTGGCAAACTTCAGCTAGAAGAGCCATATGCTTTACATTTACAAAATAATAATTGTTTTAGGTGTGGCGAACGAGGGCATTTTAAAAATGAATGTAGAAAGGTGTTCAATCGAGGAAATTTTAGAGGTCGTATAAACAATCGTGGTGTATATAATCAAAATCGAGGTTCATACAATCAAGGATTCATTCACCAAGGATATCAAAATAGAAGGTGGAACCAAGCTGCAAGAGGACGAAGTTATGATGGGCGTAATTACCATAGAAGTAATTTAGCACAAAGTAATAACCAAGTAGACAGCGAACTCACACATGAAAACTCAGGTAGCAGTGTTTGCTTTATGAGCGACACAAAAGGTGAAATTGATTGTCCGATTGACAATTACATAAAGTTTCTTATCGATTCAGGTTGCACCGATCACATGGTTAATGAGAAACCTTATTTTACAGATTTATTAATGTTAAAAGATCTAACTGAAATTGCAGTTGCTAAAAATGATAATTTCTTGTTGGCCATGGGAGTTGGTAATATAAATGTTTTGAGTAAAGTAGGAAAAGATGAGATTAAATGTAAAATTAAGAATGTTTTTTATGTTCCTCAATTGAGAAAGAATTTATTATCCGTGAAAAAATTAGAAATGTCAAATGTAAAAGTTAGTTTTGAAAATGGTAAAGTAAAATTGATTGATGCAAAAACCAAACTAATAGGTACAGGTGAAAGAAATAATTTATACGAAATTTCATTCAAATGTTTAACCGCAGAATGTTTAAATGTTGAAGGTAGTGAAAATGAATTTATGACATGGCATAAACGGTTTGCACGGTTTCACAGGGTTAAAAGAAATTATAAGATATAATATGGTAACAGGAATAGACAATAATGTGAAAGCTCAGGAAGTAGAATTTTGTGAACCGTGTATAAATGGAAAAATGACTAAAATTCCTTTTGGAAATCGAACTAAAAGTAAAAGAATTTTAGAGATAGTACATTCAGATGTTTGTGGCCCCATTACCCCTGAATCCTACGATGGTAACAAATATTTTGCTGCATTTATCGACGATTTCTCTAATTTTACAGTAGTCTATTTAATTAAAAATAAGAATGACGTGTTTGGAAAATTCCAAGAATACATGAATATGGTAAAATCAAAGTTCACTAAATTTAGAATTTCTAAATTACGATGCGATAATGGAGGCAAATATAAATCGAACGAATTCATTAAATTTTGTAAAGAGCAGAGAATTATTTTAGACTATACAGTGCCATATACTGTAACGGTATAAACGGGTGGTAGAACGTGATTACAGATAAAATTGGCCTTTTTGCCCCGACTAGCCAGCGTATGGGTGTAGGTCAGATGTTGAAAAATTTTGCACAGCCAGAATAGTAAATCGTACGTAAGTCAAAATAGGGGATGAAGACAAAATCGGTTCGATTAAGGGAGCCAGAATGTTTGGTAGTCAGAATAAGTGATGTCGTGCCAAAATTACGAGTACATAGCGTGTCTAAACATACAAAAAACATACGCTTACCTATCCGTAATCAATCCCAGGTGTGCTGGACAGCAACTCAGCAAACCACCTGAAATAGGGCTTCAAAAGCACTACACGCTTGACAAATAAAAGCGTGATAAACACTCAATAAAGTTACGTTAATACACCTCAGTGTAAATAATTAGGCATTAACTAATAATCAAAACAAAACTAAAAAAAAAATAAGCTATAAAATGCACTCTAAATGAATTAATACTCAACTAAAAAAAATCAAATAAAACACTAAATATTAATAACGCTATTACTCAATAATAAAAAAAAACTAACTTCGTTACGTTAAAATTTTACGCTTCTAATTTTCCGGTAACCTTGCAATTTGCAAAAAAACTTTTATGTAACACAAAAGGGTTTCCACAGAATTAAAACACATTTATAAAACCTAACAAAGCTATAATAAAATAATAAGAAAAAAAAGGATAAATATAAACATACGATAATGCGTATAAACCAAAAAAAAAATACAAATACTTAAAAGGCGATCAGAATGCTGCTTTACGCCGGTCTAAATGGTTTAACCTATATATATTTCGTGGATTATATACCCACACTACTACAGGGTCAATTGTCCTTTAATACTAAAATAAATAACGAAGTGTGAAGGCGGAGCGTCAGAACTATAATTAATTACACTGAATAAAGTTAAAACAACAACTTACTTTAACAAAAAAAAATACGACACCGCTTTCAAACCTTCGTTAACACAAAAAAAAAATAATTCGAAACACGAAAATCTTCAAATATTCAATAAAAAAAATATTATGTTACCTTAAAGTCTAGAATTACACCTCTCCTGTGTTACAATAGAAAATGATGACCAATGACTGCTATGACGGAAATGAAATCTCCCTGGTCTGACAAAATGATGAATAAAATGTTGACTATTGTTCTTTTATACACAAACGATTCCTTGATTTAAACTCGTTAAAATATTACTGCATAAATTAAAAACTTCTTTTAAAATACTAATTTGTGCACTCAATTTGCTTGTTGACTTTAATGTTTTAAATAGTTTTATTCACATTAACAATCCAAAAGGTTAATAACTTGTTTTAAATAACTATAATTTTACTATATTGCGAAAGTTTCTTTATCCATAAACACGCTTTGTACGGTAAATAAGTGGTTGCAAGAACGTTGATTTTAAAAAGAATCCGCAAAAGCAGAAACAAATCCTAACATAAACAACACGACGATGTCCTCTAGGTAACTTTACGTAAAATCAAAATCGGCACTAGGTATAATCCTTTCTGGGATGTAAATTTATGAAAGTAAATTTTATTTTAAAAAGAAAGTTGTCTATCAGGTAATACTAACAATGAAGATAGTACTTATGATGAAATTGATAATGAGATTTTAGAGTTAGACCAATATGAAAAGAATAATAATGAGAATTTAGAAGTAAGGAAAAGTACACTGAAATAAAGTACCACTCGATATAATTTATGAATTGTACATGGCTTTCAAAACAAATTTCGTTGAAATGTTCCAAATAGTTTTATGAATTAGAAAGTAGGGCAGATAAAAGTTATTGGATAGATGCAATAAACAAAGTTGAAATCAATAAATGAGAATGAAATGTGGGACAAAGTAGAAAGACCGAACGATCAAAAATATTAGATACTAAATGGGTGTTTACATACAAAGCGTTAAAGAAAAGAGGATAAGTATAAAACTAGACTAGTGGTAAGAGGCTTTGCACAAGAAAAATATAGCAATTATGATGCAAAAATGGTCACTATAAGAGCACTATTAATAATAGGAAATCAGTTAAAATATTACTTTCAGCAACTAGATGTCAAAACAGCTTTTCTAAATGGCAGTTTAAATGAGGTTATATATATTTTTCCACCAGAAGGTGTTTACTGTGAAAATGGACAAATTCTTAAATTAAGAAAATCACTTTATGGGCTTAAGCAATCGTCCAAATGCTGGAACGATGAAATAAATACTTTTTAAAAAACGGTTTTACTCTTTCAGAAAATGATTATTGTCTTTATATCTCGAATTATGAAACACATAGAGTCTTCTTATTAATTTATGTAAACGATATTATTTTAGCCGGACCAGACTTGACATTTATAAATGAAATTAAGGATAGGCTGATGAAAAGGTTTAAAATGAAAGATAAAATACTAATTTGTGCGCTCAATTTGCTTGTTAACTTTTATCTTTTAACTGGTTTTATTTCCACTAACAATCCAAAAGGTTAATAACTTGTTTTAAATAACTATAATTTTAATATATTGCGAAAGTTTCTTTATCCTTAAACACGCTTTGTACGGTAAATAAGCGGCACTGCAAGAACGTTGATTTTTAAAAAAAAGAATCCGCAAAAGCGAGAAAAACCAAAGAGGTCACTGAAGCACTAATACAACACGACGATGTCCTCTAGGTAACTTTACGTAAAATCAAAATCACTAGGTATAATCCTTTGGTGATGAACAGTTTTAATAAAATCCTTTGGTCTTCTTCAGAAGTAGCTAAACTACCTTACTACACAAAATACGTTCGTTAAACACCACAAGGTCCAAAATATCAACGTTCTAAACCACGCCTTAAAATGTAACAATAAACGTCACCGTAATACTACTCGAGAGCGCAGTCAGTTTCAGAATCATTCAAATTATTACCAAAAATCCATCTTTGATTTTGAATCCCACTACTCACAAAAAATCTTATCTAATTTAATTCCACCAATTAAAAATTAAAAAACTTCGTTTTCATCCGTAAGGACTCGAGAACTTTCAAAAGTTTAATGTCAGCAGACTTAACGCGAAAAATATCCCTATATTTTTATTTAAGTACAAACAATCAGTCCCACATTCAACCTCTATGACTTAAAACCAACATACTCAATAATAAACTGAACAACTATAACTACTCGTACTCGTCTCCCTGTCGCCAACATGACATCATATACATATAAATCTACACTCTTTCTATAATTTTTAAGGAAATAAACGAAATAAACGTTATTTACACTTATATACAACTATATACAGATAAACGTTACTCAAACTTCGATAAACAAATAATAAGGAAAAACAACCTAAATTACGGAATAATAATTCACAAACAAAAAAACTAAATCGCATATACCTTTAAAGGTCGCTACATATAACACAAATTTATCTATAAAATAAACTTGACAACAAAAAAATGTATATACGGAATCTAACTAAGTGCATAGAACTACAAACAAAATTACATACGTATACAGGTGTTCAAAATACCTGACATTTAAATTGGGTAAAACAATTAAATGTGAATTGTGTTTCG
This sequence comes from Vesta saturnalis, assembly GCA_036346205.1. Taxonomy (NCBI): domain Eukaryota; kingdom Metazoa; phylum Arthropoda; class Insecta; order Coleoptera; family Lampyridae; genus Vesta; species Vesta saturnalis. Next base: position 2,845,652 of record JARFJB010000708.1, on the reverse strand, counting down.
TCGTTATTTAACGAGATAATTTCTTCATTCTTTAATAGTTTTAAAGATAGAGAGGTTATCCTACAGTGACAATGTCATAGCTGTTGTACAAAAGCGAATTGTTCCGCATTCAAAAAGATTGAATGACAAAGTATGTAAAACTACTATAACAAATAGTATTTTAAAAGTCATGTAAATAAAGCACTATTTCAAAATTTTAATGTGCATGGCTGATAGTATTTTATAATCACTCCATTTTGTTAATAAAAAGCCATCGCTAATTCATATTTGGATGTAAATTCATTATATGGTTAAGAACATAGACAATGTACAAAAAATTAAAGTGTATGTACCAAATTAATTTTGTTTAAAGGCAATAAATTCAAATATTAAATAGTTATAGTTATATAAGTAATATGAATCTAATATTCTCAACGACCGTAAGTCGTTTTGGAATTTTTAGTGATAAAAAAATAAATGAATTGCCATTGAATATGACATTAATGATTTAAATGAAATAGTTGATTATTCACTGGTACATATGAATTGTCACATTCTCTTGTAGCTTGTATGATAATGTGAACAAACTTGAAATGAATACATCACTTAATGTAAACTATAACGTCCACATTTTTTACAAACTATTTTGAATGAAATTAAAAATTTAAGTAATCATTGTAAATAATGTAATGTAGTTTTAAGTTGTGTTTGAAAGAATCCTGTAAATCTCAAATTCAAACATGGATGTAAACTAATACCCTCTATTGTGAGTTCATTGTGGTCTCCCTTTAAAATTAACATTGCTCGCATAAATCGAATGAAACATTTTGGAATGAAAATTTGCCAGTAGTGCTAAAATTTAATTCTCATGTCATAATGCCAGAACTGTTAGGGCGTTATTTTACTAGACAGGAAGGAAAATTTGTTACTTCACCAACCTATTGCATATGTAAAATAGATGACCGGCATCCTATGATAGAATGTAGCAATAGTAATTCAAATTAACTGGTTTCATTTTCATTGTGTTAATTTGGTTAATGTCATCAATGAATGTTTTGTAATGCTTGTTTAAATGGGAGAAACAAGATTTAGACAAAATTCATACAATTACCAATCTTGTAGATTATAAGTATATAAATTCTATCTTTGATATTAAACAATATAGTTGTATCTTTTACATTAAGTGTGCATTATTTAATAAAGTATATTTTGTAGTGTATCTTCCTTTATTTCTTATAAATTAAAACAATAGGAGAGCTAATGTTAAAAAACAACAAACTAATAATCTTATCCACTATATTATATCATCACATATATTACTTAAAGATGAAATTGCCATTGGTCCTTGCATTATTCGATATTTTGTTTTATGACACCTATTACTCTTTACTAATTCTTACATGTGCTATTTGCCTATTTTCTATATATAGTGGGTGCAACTGATTTTTATTTTAGTAAGCTGGTATTACTAATGTGCGATAATTTGTAACACATTTCTAATAAAAACTATCTGCTAACAATATGATTAGGTTGAATATAATTTAAAAATCACTATTTTCTACTATTAGCTTGCCAATATTCTACCTAAGCATTTCTGACATAACTCATAGTTCCTGGGAGTTATACCAATCAAAAATTTTACAGTGATATGGTGTTTATAAGCGGACCACATCTGAGCATTGGTCAGCATAACTGTAATGACTGGCAAAATACTTAAAGCAATCAATTATTACAGAAGTTTTATCATGAACAACTTCTTTGAAGCAACTAGGCATATTGGTGCGTGTAATAGTAGGTTCAGGCCAAATTAGGAATGAAGCAATGTACTATGCATAATTTAATTACATTTTCAAAGCATCTTTGGTGCAACTGCAAACGATATGCTAAATCCTTAAAATCTAAATTTAAACGTAACTTAATCATTGTCAATAAAATGCTTTGAACTTGTTTGTGTAATTCATCAATATTAGTACGCAATAAGTCACAAAATGTATATTTAATACGTAAAGAATAATATAGAAATTTAAGGTTAAGCATGTGACGTCATTAGAAAATGTTCTATAATTTTGTTGGTTACCGACAACTCGTAGCTGATTGGAAGCACTCCTGTCCATAGGTTCTCGTTTAACAGTACGTTGACTCGAAGGAAATACGTCCGACGTAGCCATATTAGTAAACCATTAATGTTAGGAGGCGCTAAACAGAGGACAGAATAGGACGTGTGCCGATGTGTGACGTGATCTATTTTAGATCAGAAAAACAAAACTACTGTAACCTAACATAAATAGATTAGTTAAGCAAAACTACAATAACTAACGAAAGTAGATTAGATAAACAAAACTACTGTAACCTAAAAAAATACAAGGGAATCGAACCCACACTAAAATGTGTAAGACGACTCTACCGCTACACCACCATCATCTAACAGTTTGACATTGAAAGTGATATTTAAACCATTGATTAAATGTGACGTCACACATCGGCAGTCCTATTCTGTCCTCTGTTTAGCGCCTCCTTTAATGTTACTCATTTGACGAAGACTCCAAAGGAAAAATTAACCTTGAAATAATTGAGACATGACGTCACCAGATGTCATGACGTAATTATAAAGTCTACACTAAAATACACAATATTTGCAAGGCGCCTGCGCGAAAAATTTGCTTTTAACCTTTTGATTTCCTTCGCCTTACAGCTGTTGGCTGTCATATTTTTACTGTAAGTAATTTCGTTGTTAACGATAATATAATAGCAATTTTAATTGTTATTTTACAAAATAGTATTGTATTTGCTTTATTAACACGTTTATTCAGGCCGTTTACTTTATAATATAAAATTTATTCTTTTGGTTAACATTGCTTATATACATATTTGTACAGTCTATAAGTATATAATTTTATTAATACTAATATTTTTCTTAATTTAGTAAATTTAGGTTAATAAACATTGACACCACTTCTTCGGAAGGGTAATGTATAGGTGTAACTTATGTGTATATTGATAACAGCATTTTATTTTCAGGCTAAAGTGCCATTTGCAGAAACTTGTTCTCAACCGTTTAGTAGAAATCTGCATATGAAGAAATTTCATTCCTCAGGTGTATCCAATGCCGTGAATGTTAGTAGGCATAATATTTCATGTCCTTTTACCTATAGATAACAAGGAAAATGCAAATTTTAAAGGTTTAGTAGAACATTTACACTTTATACATGATGTAATTGTCTGTGAGAAACTAAAGGTTTTCAGTGAAGCTGATTTTGAATCTTGGAGGAATACTGACGAAAGAAACCTAATCGTTATAAGTAGAACCCTCAAAGAACATAATAAAACTGAATGACCTATGAAAAAGAGCGACACTATCAAAATGAATGAGGTATGCCCTTCTAGGATAATTACAACATTAGACGCTACTGGTAATTATTATATTTTTGGTAGTCTTTATCATAATAAATATATATTTATTATCATGCAGGTGAAGTTTAAGTAAAATTTGCAAAAAATTATGTTTGGCATGCAACAGATAAACGATATCAAAGATTAACCAAGGAAAAACAACAAGAAACTATCGATAAACTTAGAGCTGGTGTTTCGGATTACAGAATTATTAAAGATGCATGAGATGATCGAGAATATAAACAGCACAATTTAGTAACGATGGGAGATTTGCAATACTTGAAAACTAAAGCTGGCATTGAAACAAAGCGTGATACAAATGATATGGTAGCTGTAGCAATCAAGGTTAAGCAGTGGAATTCCGCTGGAAAAAATTTTGCATTTTTATTTAAAATATTAGTAATCATTAACTTTTACTTTAGAAACACGATAGCTTCAATTAAGAAATTATTTTTTTTTAATATTTCAATCACACGTTACATAAACTATCTTTCTACTTTTTCTTTTCAGAAGAAAGGAAAGTTACATTATTTTTGTATATGCATTGAGTTAGTAATTGACAGAAAAGATTAACAAAATGTAGATTTTCTAAAATCTATAGTTAAATGCATGCATAGTGGGGAAGATTTATATTTCTATATTTACTTCTACCCTTTGCCTGGTTTAATTGAAAGAATCCAGTAAATATGGATGACTGTTGTATATTTGGTAGTAGAAATAAGGTCTGCTTAGATATAGGTTTTAAGAAATAATTTGTGATTTTTATGTTTTATATTAAAAATGTTTTGGGTTTAAGGTATAATAAAATAGATAGGTAATGTTTACGTAATTAATAACTGCATTTTCTTTCAGCCAATGTTTATATTATGATTAAGTGAAAAGGTAAACTAATCTTAATGGTAAGATTATTAATTGATTAGAATCTAAAGAAGTACTGTTCCATGTATTAGAACTAATATGTATATATTATTTATTTTGTTGTAGTATGCGGCTAGGTTTATGTTTTGTAGTTCTTTTTCTCAGGCCGAAATAAAGATAGCAGAGCTACATTGCACTTGTTTATTAATTTATATGCTGTATTTTATTGTGTTACCTTTATTGTATTCTCACCTAGATATCCGCAACACATCCTGTAAACACCCTTCACATAAAATAAGTGACCCTACCTGGTTCTTCATGATAATTAAATGATCATTTGGCTTTGTTTTTGCATTTGAGTTGTGCAGTCACTAGACTGACCTGGGTAAACTATTAATGTATTCAAAACTTATCTTTTAGGTTTTTTATGGTGTATTTATATATTAAAGTTATACAATCAACCTAAACATTTCACTAACACATACAGTTATCTTCGTCAGTAGTAATATTAAAATTGTTTAGATTGATTGTTAACTTTATACCATAAAAACCTAAAAATAAATATTATATGTGATTATGGTGAAAGTTTACATTTTCATATAAATGTATTGTTTTTAAATGTTACTTTTATTTTAAATCAGTTGAGATGTAGAAAAATAAAAGATAAGAACAAAACACATTAACAATAATTTATTTCACTAAAACAATGAAAACCATACATTACACTTTATTGAAACTAAAAGTACACAGTATTCACAAGAACAGGAATAGAGTTATATCAGCACAACCTTGGAAATACTAAATATTTTGTTTGAAAGTTTTAGAAACTAAAATAGCATAAAACATAGTGCGTACCCTGGGCATAATAATCGATTATGGCTGTAGAATTTAAACTTAAACATTCTCTTGTGTCATAATATCCTAGTTATGCCCTTAATCATAAATAAGTAGTGTTATAAATAAGATTATAATTGTAAAATATAATAACAAAAACATTTAAGAACAGACTGAGAATTCACAACTACCCCAAAAATAAGTTTTCTAATTAAATCACCTAAATAATAAAATATGAAATGCTTTAATAAAATTGCAACTAATATTGCTGTTTTATTATCATTCTGATTCTGCAATCAATTGATTACCGATTTGCTCTACTGGTGAAATGTCGTAAACGCCTTATGTAAATTTAAACAAAATTCTTGGGTAGAAAATAAATTTTGACAAGTTTGAAGCCACCCAAAATGTTACTTTTGTCTACAAAATGCGATTATTTTTGTTTGATGTAATATTTCTTGCCAGTTTAGTGATCTCCTCACAGTTGGACAGATAGTTTCAAAGAAATCTGAATCAATGAATAAAAAAAGTTAACAATAAGTATGGTCAAAACCAGTTTGAACATTAAGTACTGACAATTTGAATCTGAAAGTGCAAGTTTATTTCCTTCGTTTCACATGGCAATTGACTAATTTGAGTTTTCAAATTATCTTCTTTTATTGAAAACAATCTGATTTGTGGCTCTATTTTTTTATTCACGTTTACATTCTCTTTAATTTTAAAGTCTATGTGGCTATTGGTTTGGTATACATCAATAATTTTATTTAAATGCTTTTCAACTTTCGACGATTCAGTATTAGATAAGGTAGACTTATCATTTAAACCTAGAATAATTTCTATTTTAGATTTAATTACATCTTTACTAGTGGCATTTTGAATTGAAATAATATCCTGATCAAGCAATGGCAAGATGTAGAATCATATCCTATTGTGTTAATGAGGCCTGCAAAGATATTTTATGCAACATGCACATGTTTGTAAATATTGACTTACCACGTTATCTGGACAGCTGCATTTAAAGAATGTATACAAATATTACATTTAGGCATTTTAACTCGCACGAATCATTACAGTTATTGGACATTTATGCAATTAATGCAATAACTGTGAGTAAGGATCTTGGAGGAAACAACATACCACATATTTTCATTATGATGACTGATAAAATTCTCTGGAATTTTTCTGCCTTCATATGGCTAACTTAATTTTACGTATTTTATGATTTATTTTTGTTTTCTAATTTTATAACCCTTTCAAACATTTTGTCACGTATTAATTGCATCAATGCATTAATCGTTTAATCAAACGCTTGCATTTTTCCCTTCTAAATAAAGTGCTTGATAACTTTATGTAAGGACTCTAAATACATGTTTGTGTTTATACCAACATACTTCCGATAACAGTAAGCCCACATGTTAGCACGATTAACATAGGATTTTTTGAAAATATTGGTAAAAATTGAAAGTTTCAGGATCAGTTAATTGTTCAACAAAATTGCTGAGCCTTAAAAATGATGGTTCATCCAACTCTTGTTGTAAAACCCTCAAAGTTCTTAATGCTAACTGCCTTTTTTCTTTTTTATAATTTTGTTTGAATTTTGAACCCAATTTTATTAATGTGCCATGTGCATAAGAGCCTGTGGCTTGCCCATAACATTTTGCCATGCCAGGTAAAATGCTGAATAATCATCAGACATAAACACATTTGTTGATATTACACCAACTCGATCCCCAATGCATTGGAAGTATTTCGTAAACAGTGCAGTGTCCGACCTATTTGAGAAACAAAATGCTACTGGTAACCCACAGGCATATTCATCAACCACCATAATTGTGTAGAGTTGAAACCCATATTGATTTAATCCGTGTGTACCGTCAATACAGATTTTATCACTCCCAAATGAAATTAACAAGTTAGCCTGAAATTCTGTCATAATAATAAGGACCAAATCATCTTGTTCAAATGAAGTGTCTCCTTCGCCCTAAACAAAAACAAAACAATAATAAATATAATACGGGTGAATATAACCTGTTGTTCATAATATAAAACTGGACTGCATTCCATCTTATTCATGGCTTCTACCCATAACCTGACACTCAATGCGTATTTGTTATGTCTTTTTGTAGAGTAAGATATTGAGTAATCTCTCATTATATTATGAATGTCTTTCTTTTCCAGTAAATGCAATCTACCTATTTTGGCACCTGCTACATTTTCACTAATATCATTCAATACCCTCTGCACTGTTACTCCTTGCGATAATTTACCTAATACCAAATTGTTATTAAATGTTATAACAATTATTATAGTTACCTGCTATTTGGTTCCTGTCTGCCTCATTAATCCTTAACCAATTTTCTGAATGACCAAGATGTTTTGGATAAAAAACTGCTGATATTTTATCGGAATCAGAAGTAATGATTAAAATTGATGGACATGCTCTACCCATTTTATTTGAACCGATTGATTTTAATTCCCTGGATCGATTATCTCTTATTAACAAAGAACGATGACATTCATAATATATTCGAATGCGATTTTAAATTCTTCTCACTGCTATTCTGAATGTAATTACAAACTAGTTCACTCTTTCATCCTTTTACTGGTCAATTCTGAAATAGAGATCGATACCTATATATTCATACACATGTTTATAGATATTGTATGTAGTCCTGTAGCAGTGGTGACAAAATAAAAATTATGAAATACATAAGTCAAGTTTTCTAATATTTTAACATTCTTTCTGCCATCATTTACTTGAAAAAACCAGCAAGTGCAGGAGAATGATCAACACAATAAAATGAAAAACATAGCTAAGTTAAGTAGTCTGCTTTAACTATAAAATTTGTACTTATTAAATAGCAACTATTTTGTCAACCATAAATAAAAATTTGGAAGTAATATAACACAAGTGCCTACATATTATCCATATTCTCCATTAAAATAAATAAAATAAATCTTACCAGCTTTAGTTTTAAATTGATGTTTTCTTCTGATATACAATCCGTGTTCTGTTAATGGAATGTAAATATTGTAAGATTTGAATAGTTCTTGACAAACTTGACTGGACAGATTTTACTGTTCTGAATTTTTTACAAGTGTCTTAACAGATTAGGAGTTTTAAATCAATTATTTCAGTCATCTTTATAAGTCAAAGCACAACTCACTGGTAGATATTTTCTGATT
>JARFJB010000708.1:2714905-2832405 GCA_036346205.1 Vesta saturnalis | reverse complement strand
ATTTATATTAGGGATATTGTATAAGTAGTGTAGAATGCAGGAAATTTGGTAAAATTTAGGAAAGGGTTATAATATGGACTTAATATGACTATTTCTCACATATTTTTGGAAGCGATTGTGTGACAAACTTAGTGATACAATTTAAATAGTAAGACCAGTGCATAGAACATATTCACACAAAGACATTTACATGTAGATACATTTTTATAGTGAAATTTCAAGAAAGTGTGTTAAACGATGTGACTTCTTTATGCAACATTAATTTATACAATGCAGGTGAAATGAACATTAAATAAAATAAAGGCAATTATTACAAGTCATTAGGATAACATTTTGAGTTACATAAACGTTTTTAAGTGTAAGTTATTTGTAATTTTAGAATTAAGTTTGGTTATGTTTTAAATTTTGTTTTTTCACAAATTTATAGTTTTTTTGATTATATTAGGCTTAAATTATATTATTAAAGTGATTAATAGGAGGTTTTCCTCAATATTTCATAGCAATATAAAGTATACAATGCATTTCAGCGCAAAATTTCATGAAATGGGGCTTGAATTTATAATTTTTCTAGATAAACATAAAATTCTTTTAAATTTACGATTTTGGACCTTAAATGTGTGTTTTCTTATGCTAAATTTTATCAGGATTACATATATGTAATTAATTAAGTGTAGCTTGTAAGATTAGGTAGATATAAGCAAATTTAAATTAGATTAGGTCATTTCGCATAATATTTAAAGGAACCATATCTTGTTGGATGTCTATCTATTCGCAATTTTACACAGGTTTCATTTCTATCATTAGATTTTGAATCCGTAATTGTATAAGAAAGATATGGCTAAATTTCTATTTTGTTAAATTTGTAAAATTTTTCAACCAATCAGAAACACGGTTACATAGGTAGATTTGCCAGAAAAAAATTGAAGATTTAGTAACAACCAAAAGGGTATAAAAGGAATTGCACTGGAAGTGGATAGCTCTCTATAATTTGTTAGTTTTTTTGAAAAGGTTAAAATAGTGTTGTGTTTTTGTGTTACAAGTAAGTTTTCCTAACCTAAATAATCATCGGGAGAAATTTAATAAAAAACGGAGAGACGAGTATTCAGGCGCAATTGTTTTTATACCGATACCTGTACGTTTTCGTAAAATTCATTACGAATTAATTTTGTGACGATTTATGTCGAACGTTTAAATTTTTCGTTTTGTTGAAGTTGAATTGGTTACGTTTTAACAAAATAAAATCGTAATAATTTTTCTTGTCATTTTTGTTTTATTTCTTGCTGCGAATTTCTTTTAATAATTTACATTTGAGCCGGAACCTAAAAGAAAGTGACATTAATTTAAACCTTGGACTACCACTAAATATTTTATAAACGATACCATCAGAAATCATTAATATATTTAAATAAAATTTTATCGAAATTAAATTTGTGGTTGGAGTGAAGCCGTATTGAAAGAGAAATATTACCAGTTACGGAAGCGAACGTGATCAACAACCCGAGCACCAGTTAGCAGCTAATGGGTATATGGTAACAGTAAGAATTCATGTATAAAGATCTTGTTAACATTAGAAAGTGCCTGCATCTAATTGGAACAACCTGTATGAAGACATCAGTTTGAACTTGGAACATTTATATGTGAGTCACTTTTGAATATAACCCTATTTATTGTGTTCATTGTTGTTTGATTTCCTGCAATTATTATTATTGGTTATATGTATAGGTGTATATTTTTAAATAATACTTGTGTAAACACCTGCAAAAGAAACAACATTTTAAATTATTTCCAAATTTTAAATTCAATTAAAAGCATAAACATAAAATCAACAAGTCATTGTTTGACAGTTCTGACATTTAATAATTTTTATTCAGTAACGTTACAACGCATGCGCTAGAGTATAAATTGTGTTCAGATATATTTTTTTTACATATATGATATTTTTCATAAAGGGCAATTCATATAATTATATTCAAATCAAATATAATTTCCCACTAAATCCTGAACGCTATCCCCACATTGCGATTTGAGCTAGTCTGGTGCACAATTATAATCATTTAATATCATTATATTAATATTTACAAATCAAATTTAATACTGAACTCTATCCCCATATTGAAATTATTTAATTATTATTTCATTTCTCACACAATATCATCCCAATATATATATATATATATATATATATATATATATATATATATATAAATTGACGTGTAATTTGTATTTATTATTATTAATATTAGATTTATCTCATATGGGGAAAGAGTTCAGGGATTTAGTTGAAGATAAAATTTTTTTAAATATAAGAAATATCCTATATGTAATTGAATTTAACGTATAAAATTTGCTCTGAATAGAATTTGCTTTCTAACGCATGCGTTAATGAACTTAAGTGAAAATAAGTAAAGCTGTCAAAAAATGTCAAATAATAAAGAAACTTAAATGTTTGCATCAAAATGAAAATTTAGAAAAGAAAAGGAAATAATTAGCTTCACAGGTGTTTACACAAGTAAATAATTGAAATTCTTAATTAATAACATATTACAATTATAAATTGCAGGGAAATACCAATAAACAGGGTTATAAAAATTTAAAACTCACATATACAGTCCTTCCTGTCGATTGAATGATGTCTTCAAACTTCAGCTGGATGCAGGCAATGTTCCCTCGGCTACAGTTGTTACTAATAACCAACTGCTATCTCGGTTCTCGAAGACACCAACTTCCAAGCTTCAAGATGTTTTCTTTCCAAAAACGACAACCTCCAAACACTTATTTACTATGGTAACTTTTTATTTAAAATGGTTTTAAATCTTTATGAGTGATATCGTTTAAAATGTATTATTAAGTATCCAAGATTTTTGTTAACACACTTTTATTTTAGTTACCGAAAATAATATTTATTTAAGAGGAATTGTCCGGATAAATAAAACAAGCTTTGACCAAATAAAAATGGAATTTAATTTGGTATAAAAGAATTATTTTAAATTGGAAAACACGAAAACAAATTTACACAAAATCGTGACATCAATTAATCGTACAGAATTATTTTATTAAAGACGACAGGTATCGGTGACCGAACTATTTAATTTTAACCAACGATACAGAAACAAGTGCTCTCGAAATTATTCGTAACGTAAACTCTCGACGATAATAAATTAGGTTATGTAAACACAAATTTAGCAACACTGTTTTAACTTTTCACTTTTTGAACAAATTCTAGAGAGATATCATGATTTCCTGAGCGCTTGCTTTTATAGGTTTCTGGTTGCTACAGAGATTTCAATTTTTTTACAGCCATATTGCAAAATTTACAATGGATGTGATTGGATAATCAAAATTATGAATTGCACATAAATGGAATTTCGGCCGTAACTTTCTTATACATGGTCGGAAATGAAAATTAAAAACGGAAATGAAAACTACATGAAATTTTGAATACAAGGACACCTAACAAGCAATAATTCCTAACACTAATAAAAGAAATAACTTAATCTAATCAAAATAAGCTTTTAACTATTTACACTTACAAGCTACACTAAAATTACTTGCAAAAATGGAATTCTGAGGACAATTTACATAAGAAAACATATCTTTTATGTTCGAAACATTTAATTTAATGAAAATTTTAAGCTTTTGTAAATTTGTCTAAAATTCACCTCAGATTTAGCAAAATTTTGCGGATAAAAACGCTGTATCCTTATAAAAACTTATTCAAATTGAGAAGGAACATCTATTATTTGCTTTAAGAGCAAAAACTAAATCTAATAATGTGGAAAAAGTATAAAATTATGAAAAAAAACTAAAATTTACAACGTAACCATACTTAAATTTAAATATGAAATTAATTCATATTAAAAAATGTTTTCAACACTTAAAATGTTATGTTTAAGGTTTGTACTACTTGTCTTTATTGTTCTCACTACTTATTTGCAATGCATAATGTTATTCAGTCTTGCATTGAAAAAGTCTCATCGTCTAACACTCTTTTAGAATTTTTACACTATAAAATGTACGGCACTATAAATGTTTGTATGCCATAATGTTCTAAATGTTTTTCTTCTTATGAATCATGTATTATTATTTTGTCACTAATTCACTAACAAAAATTGTGCGAAAATTGTCTATACTGTCCATATTATAACCCTTTTTACAAAATTTTTGTATTTCCTGCTTTTAAAAACTAAACATACACTATCCCTAACCTAATCCTAACTACATAGTCCATGTTTAAACACCTGTGAAATGTCTACTTGCCAAATTACCTTTGAAAAATTGAATTTTATTGCAAAAATTGCACTACTAAAATGACTCTACGAAAATGGTTATATTTAACATCCTTGACAATTTTGGTAGCAGAAAATTGCTTTTTATGATGAAACCAAACTTAGCAAATGATATTCAGATCAATTTATACCAAATAAATTTATTTTAAACACATCGTGAACCAGATTTATGTAAAATTGTGTCTCGCACTTGTATCGAGCCAGAAATTACCCCTTTTTATGACCCAAATGTCATGTAAGCTGTCTGAAACTTCTATTACCTCTTTCTAAACATCTCAAATTCCCCAATTTAAGAATGAAGATATTTTTGTAAAAGAAAATATTAAGTTCTTTAATTGACCTACCTATTAAAATTAAATTTTGAAATATGGATAAATCATGGATATATGAAATTTACCTCTACTACTACCATCCTTTATATTGACTAATTCATATGTAGTACCCCCAAAACATTTTTTTACCCTATACGGACCTTCATATGGTAGTAAGAGTTTTGCACACATTTTTCGTGCTCTGTCTGCAACTGTTAAACGGCGTATGATTACTAAATCTCCTTCCTTAAATGTAACCTTCTTTTTAATTTTGGCAGAATGTTTCTTTTCATAATTATCTAAAATCTTCCACAATCTTTCTTTGACTTCTTGGAGCAAATTTTCAACTTCAATTTCTTCTTCTTGTTGTCTCCAGGGTCTTTCTGGTATAATCTTTTTTATTAATGTTATCGGAGCTACCTGTGTTCTAACATTCGGTACTTCATTGATGCACTTCTCTATGACCTTTAGATACTTCACCCAAGCATTATGTTTCTCATACGTGAGTATTCTTAAAAATTTAATCACCTCTTTGATATATCTTTCGGCTGGGTTGCCTTGAGGATGTCTAATCGAACAGAAATATATCTTTATTCCCATCTCTTCGAACTTATTTACAAATTTGGCAGTTCTGAAATAAGTGGCATTGTCGGCTAAAATAGCTTTTGGCTTTCCTGTTTCTTTCATGAATTTCTCGATAGAAATCGTAGCTTGTCTTGCTGTGCATTCCCTGCTAGGGTATAATTTTATAAATTTTGAAAAATATCGACGATTACTAATATATTTTTATATCCGTTCTGACCAGGTACTAAATTTCCAATATAGTCAATTGCGATTATTTCTAACGGTTTACTCACTTTTATACTTTTGACAAGGTTGAAATTAGTGTGGTTCTTCTCTTTAGCTAATATGCAAAGCTCACATTTATTTATAATATTCTTGACATATGTTAAATCCTTCTTTGCATAGAAATTTTCTCTAAAATTAACCAAGTTTTTTAATTCCTAGATGTCCATATGTTTTGTGTAAATCCGTTATGATAAATTTTGCTATATCTTCATTTACTACAACTAACTTTCTTGCATTAAAACTTTAATAATTCTATCATTCAAAATACAGTAATCCTTATATATTTTTCTTTAGATTCCAAAATCTTCTTTTAAGTTCTAAAATTGCGTTGAATTTTGTAAATTTCTTAATTCTTGTGCCAAAATGTAGGTTTAATTTGTTCAAATGCACATAAAACTCTATTTTCCTTAATGTCTATATTATCCTTCCTGCTTAACGCATCTGCTACCACATTATCCTTGCCTGGTCTATGAGATATGTCGAAATCATACTCCTGCAGAAGTAATGACCAATGGTACATCCTATGATTCTTAAAATTAGTTGTTTTCATAAATGTTATTGCAGAGTTGTCAGTTTCAATTTTGAATTTGTTGCCTAATAGATAAAATTTTAATTTGTTTACTCCGTAAACAATGGCCAGTAGTTCTTTTTCTGCTGTTGTGTATTTGATCTCGTGCACTTTTAAAATTCTCGAAAGAAAACAAATGGGTACTTCTTCGTCTGCTTGTTTTTGACATAATTCTGCTGCGATTGCATAGAAAGATGCATCTGTCCTGAGTATAAATGGTAACTTAAAATTAGGGTGTCTTAAAATCATATTTGTAAATAAACTTTCCTTAATATTAACAAATGCTTCTTCTTTTCTTCTATCCCAACTCCAACGTACGTTTTTTCTTAACAAGTCTACCAGAGGAATAGATAATTCAGCATATCCTGAAATGAACTTGCGATAGTAATTAACTACCCCTAAAAAGCCTCTCAACGTTCTTAAATTTTTAGGACGAGGATATTCTTTTATTTCGGCCAATCTACTGTCATTTAGTTTTACTCCCGTCTGCCCTATTTCATAACCCAAATACATGACTTCTCTCATAAAAAAGTAACATTTTTCTAAATTTAATTTTAAACCATTTGTGGCTAAAGCTTCCATGATTGTTTTGATGTGTAGACAGTGTTCTTCTTCGTTCTTACTAAATATTAGAATATCGTCAATGTAGTGCATACAGAAATGTTCGAATCTATTTAAAATTTCTTGCATAGCTCTTACTAATGCAGCAGACGAAGAACTAAGTCCGAAAGGTACCACTTTAAATTGGTATATTTCTCCTTCGATACTAAACCCTGTGTACTTCCTACACGACTTTTCCAAAGGTATTAGCCAAAATGAATTCTTAAGGTCTAATTTAGTAAAGATCTTTCTCTCCCAAATTTTACTAAGGAGCACGTCCATATTTTGTGGCGTTTCATATTGAGGTTTAGATCTGGAATTGAGCTTCCTTGCATCAAGGCACAGTCTAATGCTGTCATCTTTTTTCTTAACAACAACCAACGGATTTAAATAACTGGTCTTTGATCTTTCTATGATACCATTTTCTAGCATTTCATTAATTTCTCTTTTAACCTTCTCTCTTCTGGCGTAGGGAATAGGATATATTTTGTTATGGAACGGAGAATCGTCTGTCACTTCAATTTTATGTACATATTTACTTGCTACGCTAGGTACTTCATTTATCAACACCAAATTTTCTTGAATAATGTTTATAACTTCTTGCTTGTAACCAATGTGATTGATATCGAATTGCTCATCCTTTATAATTCTTTCCACCTTCAAATACTGGATATGCGGTTTATATAAATTTAATCTTTTATTGTAGGGCTGTACCCAGTTTAATTCATCTTTACCAATTCTTATCTTCATATATTGTGCATCGATAATCAATCTTAATTGCTTAATCAAATCCATTCCGATTATTAACTCCATCTTTAAATTGTTAGTTATAAACCATTGGGTTTGAAAAATCTGTTCCCCTACCTTAGCTTCAGTATGTAGCATCCTATTAATAGTGCTAAGCTTCTTATCCGTAGCTGCCATAACTTCTATTTTGTTTATCCTGATGATCTCATCTTTAAATAAATCGTTATTCTCTACGATGATTTTTTCCTGTATTAAAGAAATTTCTGATCCGGTATCAACTAATCCTAATAAATTTAAATTCTTAATTCTAATGTTAACGAAAGGTAATAAAATGTTTGTAGTTTCTGGTTCTGAATTTTGTTCAATTTCTAAAAATTCCGTAGGATGTTGGTAGTTTGTCTTTACATTGTTGACAAGGAAGCTCGTATTTAAAAATTTTGAACTGTGATCTTGTCAAAGTCCTTTTGTGTGTTCTGTTCTTCGTCTTGGGATGCATGTACGATAGCATTGACCCAACTAATCCTTCCACAACTCGGTTCCTCCTTCTCTTCTCGTACCTGGATGTTATTCACTCTCCTATTCTGATCATCCACGATCTCTTGGTATGGCCTTCTATTTTATTTTTGCATATCATTTCTACGATGATCCTTTCCTTCATTCTCTCTATTATTCTGATGCTCCCGTTCATTATCCTTGGCTTGATTGTTGTAATTAAATTTGTTCCTATCGTAGCCATTATTGTATCCTCCTCTTCTTTGTTGGAAGTTGTTCCTCTCTCTTCCCGATCTATAATTGCTTTCCCTATTGTTGCCATTTTGGAAATATTCTCTACGATTATCAGCACGATGATATTGATTTTGATAATCCCTCCTGTCATTTCCATAATTCCTATTATAATTGTCTCTCCTATTTTCCTCTCTTTCGTGCCTGTAATTATATTCCCTTCTGTCATTCCAAACGTTCCTAGGGTTAAATTCTCTCTTTTCGTAACTGTTCTGATGCTGTTCGTACGCATCGTATCTTCTTAAAATTGCAGTAGTGATGTTATATTATCTATATTTTGCAGAATAATGTTTTCTGCCACATTATTCTCCAGTTGCCTTGCTAAATATTGGACTATTTCTTGTTCATTCATCGGTGGTGTGAAGTATCTTGCTATTTGGTATTTCTTCATCACATAAATCTCCTCGAAGTGCCATAGTTTTGTCATACTTCGCCCTTGAAAATTCTTCCCTTATTACATTTTGTTGGACGTCACTCCAATATTGTTTGGTAAATAATTCCTTGAAGTGCTTATAATCGGTACATTGCTCTTGTACTAAATTGTACCATAGTTCGGCATTCCCTTTAAGCATCTTTCTTACCAAACGCATCCTTTGTTTATTGTCCTTAATGTCATTAAAATAATCCTCGATATTTTTCAAAAATAGCATTGGCGATTCTTGCTTCTTGCCTTCAAATTTATATGGCATCTCTTGATTCCACATGCAATTTTCCCAGCCTATTTGAAAATTTCTAGGTGTTTCTCGTTCTTTCAACTCTTCCAGGTCATGATCGTGCATTCTTAATTTATTGCAAATTTCCCCCATCTGTTTCTTGTTCTCATCCTTATTCTTATCCACCTGGAAACATATTTGTTCGTGGATGTCTTGTATCCTTCCTACTTTATCATTTATTTCGTTAGAAGCCTCTTCTCTTAGACGGGTTTCAGTTCTAATATTCTTGTCCAACTTGCCGATCTTGTCATCTACCTCTTCCTTATTGTCGATAATCGTTCCCCATAACTTGTCATTTTCTCGGTGCATGCTGTTACTTAATTCTTCCTTTGTTTTCTCCATTTTATGCACTAACTTCTCCTTGTCGTTCTCCCACTTACTCAGTTGTCTATCGATACTTTCTTGTAGCCGTCTCATATCCTCCTTCCTTTCTTCCTCTGCTTCTTTCCTATTTTCTTCTAACTTGTTGAATTTAACATCCATCTTTTCATCTGCTTTTATCAGCATCGCTATAATCATGTCCACGTCTAAGGTTTTGCTCTCTTTTACTGGACTTCCCTCTTCTTGTTGTCCTTCAACATTCTTTTCTACTTGTTCCATCTCTGTAACTAGATCCTGTTTTTTCTCTTTTACCTCAATATCTTTAGGTCCGTAAACTTTACCTGATCTAGTTACTCTACGATCTTGCATTCACTAGTTGTACTAACTAAATTTGCCCCTTTTTGTAAAAATCCTAACACTAATAAACACAATAAACAATAACTAATAACAAATAACAATGAACGAAAAATGAAAAACTAAATATCTATAAAAATTTTTTTGTGCTTTTTATATCAAAATCTTCAAACTAAATCGTGCCCACACGTTGCGGCGACAATAAATTGACGTGTAATTTGTATTTATTATTATTAATATTAGATTTATCTCATATGGGGAAAGAGTTCAGGGATTTAGTTGAAGATAAAATTTTTTTAAATATAAGAAATATCCTATATGTAATTGAATTTAACGTATAAAATTTGCTCTGAATAGAATTTGCTTTCTAACGCATGCGTTAATGAACTTAAGTGAAAATAGCTGTTTTCTTTTCATAAAATTTTTAGGATCAGGATTAGTTCAATTTTATGATCGTAATACTTTTGATCTCGATCGCAAAAATACCAAAAGAACTACAGCTTCACAGTTACCGGTTACATTTAGTTAGGTTAGAATCACAGAACACAGAATATTTTCGTTTTTGTTTACCAATAAGATGAATATTAATAAAGAAATGTTGGTACTAAATTGAGGATTTTATGTCTAAATATTTACTGTTAAATTTTATACGTTGAATTGTCAACTCCAGTAAATGATCCTATTAGTTCTAGTTCTAGTGATGAAGATATCGAAAGAAGAGATCATATTAGGATAATGGATTATGTCGATACAATAGTTAATACTTATTCTCCTAGTGATTTTAAAAGTCATTTTAGGATGGAACGTACTAGCGTTGAAAAAATAATTCAACAATACAGTGCCAATTTTATACCCACAAAATGAGGTCGACCACAAATTACTGCCTCCAAGGCAGTCTTATTAACAATTTGGTATTTGGCTAATACCGAAACTTTTCGTCAAATTGGCGATAGATTTGATGTGGCTTTAAGTTGTGCACATGGTACAGTGAAACAAGTCACTGAATTCCTTGCTCGTATTAGTTCCAATTATATAAAGTGGCCTACAGTTGTTGAAGCTGAAACGGAATCTAGAGCATTTGCTAGAAGAAAAGGTATCATGAATGTGATTGGGGCTATTGATGGGACCCACTTTAGGATCAACAGACCAAAAGATTACCCTGAAGATTACTGTAATCGAAAAGGGTACCACAGCATTGTAATGCAAGGAGTAGTAAATAGCAGCATGTTATTTATTGATATTTATGTAGGGGAACCAGGATCTATGCATGATGCTAGGGTCTTTCGTCGATCTGTCTTATACAAAACTGCATTAGAAAGTAATGATAATTTATTTTATGGCAGATACAAATTAATTAGGGATTCTGCTTATCCATCATTGAATTGGCTGCTCATTCCGAAAAAGGACAATGGTCATTTGCATAATGAGGATAGAAACTTCAATTACCGTCACTCAAGTACTAGAATATTGGTGGAAAATGCTTATGGCCATTTAAAAGGACGATTCCGAAGACTTCAAAAATTTGATAACAGAAAATGTTGCTTCATAGTAAATTGTATAGCTGCATCTTGTGTATTACACAATATATGTCAGGAATCTAAAGACTTTATTGATGAAATATTTTTAGAGAATACCGAAATATAATAGATAATACGTATATTTTTATACAACTTTATACACTTATTATTTAGATAAATGTTCAAGATATTTTTCTAATAAATTTATTTTCTTTTCCTCCAATGAAAGTTTCTTTTTTTCTAACTCCATTCTTTCCTCGTGTCGCTTTTGTTTGTGCAAAAGATGTTCTCTCAGTGAATTATTTATTTTCCGTTTTCTAGATGGCAAATGTACTTGAGATTCCTGTATTGTTTCCGTATCTGTTGCGATAGTTGATTGATCGCTATCTGTTTGTAGGTCATCATCATTTGAATTGGAGACTTCTTCTGCAGGAAGCACTACTTTATTAACCCCTGCATTTATCACACATCGAGGTACTGCAGAATTTGAGGGTTTATCGCCCAAGATTTCGTCGATTAAATCAAAGTATTTATAATGCAAGGCGCCTCTGCCACTTTTCTTGGGACCTTTATTGTCTTTAATGGACCTATATACTCTTAATAAATTTGTCCATTTCCTTTCCAGTTTTTCAGGATTGCGCTAAAAAAATGTTTGCCTGAATATATATTTTTATATACTACTAAGTATTCTTACAAAATAATTATGTGATGCCATTTGTTCTGCTATAATGTCCCATACATGTTTTCGTTTTTTTGGGTTCGTGAATGCGTCTTTATAATCATTATATAGAGATATCAATAATGTAGTTTCTGCATCAGACCAGAAGACTTCTGCGGAGGCAGATTCTTCAATAAGAGGGGTAGCCATGCAGGTTGATGCAGCTGAATTTTGTTCCTGCGATTGTAGTGTCTCTTCTCCATTTTTATGCCTATCTAATAATTCTTGGGCAAACCTTAAATCTAAAAAAAATAATGAATTGTATAAATTCACCCCCCATACTATAGTCACAATTACTACCCGTTGTCGCGTGGTTATATTCATCTTCGGATACAAGAAAACCATATACTTCATTTTCCTCTTCTAATTTCAAAACTCGAAAGTTAGTGTTAGAACACATGTTTGGATTGTAATTTTAAAACGTCTAAAAGTGAGGTTAAAAACACCGATCGAATCCACTTAAATCTAAAAATTTTGTGATTCAGAGAGGCAAGGGGATTACCGATCTGGTTCAGGAAAAGTGAGGTGGGAGTTTGATCCGTTTCAGAAAAAGAACGCGATATGTGAATCCAAATGCGACATAACGCGTTACGATTCAAAAAATTGCATGAAAAGAAAACAGCTAATAAGTAAAGCTGTCAAAAAATGTCAAATAATTAAGAAACTTAAATGTTTGCATCAAAATGAAAATTTAGAAAAGAAAAGGAAATAATTAGCTTCACAGGTGTTTACACAAGTAAATAATTGAAATTCTTAATTAATAACATATTACAATTATAAATTGCAGGGAAATACCAATAAACAGGGTTATAAAAATTTAAAACTCACATATACAGTCCTTCCTGTCGATTGAATGATGTCTTCAAACTTCAGCTGGATGCAGGCAATGTTCCCTCGGCTACAGTTGTTACTAATAACCAACTGCTATCTCGGTTCTCGAAGACACCAACTTCCAAGCTTCAAGATGTTTTCTTTCCAAAAACGACAACCTCCAAACACTTATTTACTATGGTAACTTTTTATTTAAAATGGTTTTAAATCTTTATGAGTGATATCGTTTAAAATGTATTATTAAGTATCCAAGATTTTTGTTAACACACTTTTATTTTAGTTACCGAAAATAATATTTATTTAAGAGGAATTGTCCGGATAAATAAAACAAGCTTTGACCAAATAAAAATGGAATTTAATTTGGTATAAAAGAATTATTTTAAATTGGAAAACACGAAAACAAATTTACACAAAATCGTGACATCAATTAATCGTACAGAATTATTTTATTAAAGACGACAGGTATCGGTGACCGAACTATTTAATTTTAACCAACGATACAGAAACAAGTGCTCTCGAAATTATTCGTAACGTAAACTCTCTCGACGATAATAAATTAGGTTATGTAAACACAAATTTAGCAACACTGTTTTAACTTTTCACTTTTTGAACAAATTCTAGAGAGATATCATGATTTCCTGAGCGCTTGCTTTTATAGGTTTCTGGTTGCTACAGAGATTTCAATTTTTTTACAGCCATATTGCAAAATTTACAATGGATGTGATTGGATAATCAAAATTATGAATTGCACATAAATGGAATTTCGGCCGTAACTTTCTTATACATGGTCGGAAATGAAAATTAAAAACGGAAATGAAAACTACATGAAATTTTGAATACAAGGACACCTAACAAGCAATAATTCCTAACACTAATAAAAGAAATAACTTAATCTAATCAAAATAAGCTTTTAACTATTTACACTTACAAGCTACACTAAAATTACTTGCAAAAATGGAATTCTGAGGACAATTTACATAAGAAAACATATCTTTTATGTTCGAAACATTTAATTTAATGAAAATTTTAAGCTTTTGTAAATTTGTCTAAAATTCACCTCAGATTTAGCAAAATTTTGCGGATAAAAACGCTGTATCCTTATAAAAACTTATTCAAATTGAGAAGGAACATCTATTATTTGCTTTAAGAGCAAAACTAAATCTAATAATGTGGAAAAAGTATAAAATTATGAAAAAAAACTAAAATTTACAACGTAACCATACTTAAATTTAAATATGAAATTAATTCATATTAAAAAATGTTTTCAACACTTAAAATGTTATGTTTAAGGTTTGTACTACTTGTCTTTATTGTTCTCACTACTTATTTGCAATGCATAATGTTATTCAGTCTTGCATTGAAAAAGTCTCATCGTCTAACACTCTTTTAGAATTTTTACACTATAAAATGTACGGCACTATAAATGTTTGTATGCCATAATGTTCTAAATGTTTTTCTTCTTATGAATCATGTATTATTATTTTTGTCACTAATTCACTAACAAAAATGTGTGCGAAAATTGTCTATACTGTCCATATTATAACCCTTTTTACAAAATTTTTGTATTTCCTGCTTTTAAAAACTAAACATACACTATCCCTAACCTAATCCTAACTACATAGTCCATGTTTAAACACCTGTGAAATGTCTACTTGCCAAATTACCTTTGAAAAATTGAATTTTATTGCAAAAATTGCACTACTAAAATGACTCTACGAAAATGGTTATATTTAACATCCTTGACAATTTTGGTAGCAGAAAATTGCTTTTTATGATGAAACCAAACTTAGCAAATGATATTCAGATCAATTTATACCAAATAAATTTATTTTAAACACATCGTGAACCAGATTTATGTAAAATTGTGTCTCGCACTTGTATCGAGCCAGAAATTACCCCTTTTTATGACCCAAATGTCATGTAAGCTGTCTGAAACTTCTATTACCTCTTTCTAAACATCTCAATATATATATATATATATATATATATATATATATATATATATATATATAAATATTTAATTCTCTTTGTTTCAACAAATAAATATTTCTTCGAAAAAGCTGAAGATTTAAAAGAAGGTGTTGTAGAAAAAGAAATGTATACAAGTAATATACTGCCCTCCTAAGCCATAACGACGTATCTCATTATTTTGCAAATAGCGTCAGCACTCCTTGTTTTTTGTTTTTTTTTTCTGTTATTTTTGGATATAATCTTATTGAATAGATACAATAATGTAGGTTTACTGATTAGTGACAAAATTCAATTATTTCCTGAAAAACTTTGAGATACGTCCAAATTGGTTAGGAAATTGATGTCAATTATTTTAGTTACGTCATATCAATCAGTTTGCAATATGTGGCGATTGTTTGCTTGTGCAAATTTTGGCATAAAATATACATAAGTGAGGCTGGAAAGTATTAAGATGATTGATCTAGAAGTTTATTTATTGATTCTGGAGACTAAATTACAGTATTTTGAAATAAGGAAAGTTAATACAGGAAAAAACCTAACTAAAACTATTTAATAGTGTTATTAAAAGTTTTTGTTATGAACAATTAAGTTCAAAGTTAAATATGTAATTAAAAATTGTTATTAATTTTATTAAATACATAAATAAAAAGTTTACCTCGAGTAGGATTTGAACCTACGACCTGTACTTTGCTAGAGTACCGCGCTAACCAACTGCGCCACCAAGGTTCAAGCCCCAATCGATGCAAATTTTGTCTTTATGTATGTAGAACTGATGTAAATTCTAAATATAATAATGTTGTTTGTTACATGTAATTTAACATGAAAAAAAACTTAGATACAAGAAAATGGTGAGGCAACTACAATGAACAATTATTGTTTCTCTAAAAAACAAACAAAAACCTAAGTCTCTTGGACTAAAAAGAAATAACGGTAGTAATTAACACGTAATAATAATCTGGATTAGTCCGATGTTGTTGTAGGTAAATTTTCCCAAAATTGCATTCGATTTTTCATAATCCCCGACATATTTTGAATTATGTTAATTTTTTTTTGAACTGGTACTCCATTTAGTTTATCGCACATTTCAGGCATAGCTAATTTATTATTTTTTGTAGCGTGCGAGTTCAAGAAATTTATTTCAAAAGAGCCCCATCAAAATCTGTTTTGTATTTCATGCTGTAAGAACCTCTTTGAACGGTTACCTGCACCATGGTATTTATATAGGGTCTTGGCTGTATCTTGTTCAGTTTATACTGAGAAGAATAATCCTTACACTTAAAAAAGTTATCTAATTTCATTGGTAGAACATCCGTGCCACGAGAAGCATTTCGTACAGCTTGCACAAAATCTTCGAAGTCATACAGTTTGCCCATTCGTTTCATCGCTAATTCGACGTTATGATGAAATGAATCGGTTGCCATAAATGTATGGCCCGGTTCGAAGTAGTTAATAGTAATGGTATCTGCAGTAATGTCATCTGAATTCACTATATAAATTAAAAATGAAAAGAAAGCCCAGTTTTTATTTTGGGCCGTGCAATTATCTAACCACATTGTAATTTCGGATACATCCCGTTTAGTTTGAAAGAAGTGGTAAAACGTGCTTATGATTTCTTCTTTATTTCTCCCAAATAAGGCTTCGTGCCAGAGAGCAGCGAAAGATTTACATTTCTTTTGATTTTTCCCTACTGGTGCAAAGCTCTCATTGTATACTGTCAAGCGGTTGGTAAATATAGCCGTTTTAAACATCTCCAACCGTGGAAGCATGATTACTTTCTCAAGATCCGCGCTATGTTGTAGTCCTTTTCAGCATCTTCACGATACTTTTCTCGCGATTTTGTGGCTCTGTGCATATGGACTTTCCACGTTTTGTGGTTGTCGCAGTTATTGTCAATGTTTTCTTTTTTGTGACTCGGGTTGTGCAAGTTGAATATTTCACAACTTTCGCATTCTTCATGGCCCAGTTTCACAATAGAAATATTTAATTGTTTTGCCACCACCCTGTATTTTTCATAGGAGCATGGAGATTGGGGATTTTTCACAATAAAATCCTTATGCATCAGAGAAAAACTCGCTGGGTAAGTACAATCGATTAGGCGCATGCTCCCTTCTGTAATACGATATGGTTGGCTTATAGGACATAATATGTTGCCGTATTACTTCATCCAGTTTGTTATGAGGAATGTGATACCCTCTCTTATCTGATGTGGGTACAACAGAATTTCGTGAGTTTCTTAATGTATGTCTAATAACATTATCACATCCTTTATTATATCCCAATGTGCTAAGAAAAAATACTTGACAAACTTTCTGCAAAGTACCACCACTATCCTTAAGCGTATATTCATGCGATTTATTTCTTTTATACCGTTCAGCACTGGATTCTGTCGTTCTTTGTTTCACAGAATATGTTGAAATATGATGAAATATGAACGCTTTCCTCTCTTTGGACGATTCCATACTCCAAAATTCGGTATTTATAAATAACCGTCGGTCTTCTGGAATTTTTGTGACGCAATTTTGTTTACATTTATGTGTACAAGCAGGTTTCACACGATGGTTTTCGGCCAACGTAGAAAATTTTGTTTCAAATTTTCTCCTTTTTCTAACTGTACTTTTTTTAGTAACTTCCGCATTATTGCTGCCTGTTGTTGTTGTATTGGAATGAGAAGCTGTAACGGTACTGGGGTATTTATTTGATAATTCCAAGTTAGAAGGGCTTTCTTGAACTATTGCATCTTCAGGAATTGTATTGTCCTCACTTTCACTTGAGCTAATACGACTGGGCACGTAGTCGGGATCTTTTGAACAGCTGGATGTATTATTAGCTTTTGCTGTAGTAGTGGATACATTTTTAAACTTATCTCGAATGTTTTTGTTCAACGCAGACATCAACATTTTGGAACTCCTACTACTATTATTGTAGCCATGCACCGAAACATTTTCTGCGATGGGTACAGCCATTCCTTTACCTTCTTCATTTAAAACTGACATAACCATTCTGGCACTCCTAGTATTGCATGTTGACATTAAATCTGTATGCAAAAAAAACTGGGCTTAACCAATGATCGGTTTCAATGCAACTGTCAAACAATGGTTTAAAACAACTCATGCAAGAACAACATTGCAACTAAAATTTATTAAAAATCTTATCGAAACGAATATAATGTGAGGTTATGTTTTATTTTGTTATGACCGATTTCTATGAAATTGCTTGTATCACAAATTCTGATTTAAGAAGTAAAATCACTTACCTTTAAAATCTGATGAACTAGGACAATTCTTACTTCGATTTTCATTCATTTTCAACACTATAAATAATCCGGTTCTTTCAATGCATCAACTACAACTCAAACACTATCAACTCAGCGCACCAATTTAATAAGTAGGTACTAAATTAATACTAACCAGAAAACACGCATCTCAAAAATATGCGTAACTCGAGTGTACTACTTTATAAGCAAAAAAAATGTACCTCTGAGATACGTACATTTCGCTTAGCAAAACTGATTTACGTTTAATTCGCTTAGGTTTCTCACGATATTTTGAGATACGTGCTATTTCATTAACGTTTTTAAGCGTCTTATATGTGAGATACGTCTGTTTCGCTTAGGAAATTCGATAAGCATGATATAGGACTACCGCAAAACGTATAAATATGCAAATGAGGAAATTTTGAGTTACGTCATTTTGGCTTAGGAGGGCAGTAGTGAGTGTGATGTTGAGGAATGGATTGAAGAGAGTACAAGCGTGTGTGCGTGAGTGAGTGAGTATGTCTGAGTGTGACCAAAGGGGTCACTACCGAGAAAAATAAAAAAACGTTTTTTTATTGCCGATTCGAATTTTAGGCTCAATTCTATAGATAGTAAATATTTTTCCACAATTTCCGATTAGCAGAAGTGGTTAAAAAATGCCAGCAAAGTGGGAAAGTCGAGATCATGGAAAATTCTTGCCAGCGCGGCAATATATATATATATATATATATATATATATATATATATATATATATATATATATAAAATAAGCTTTCCATGCTCTTTTAAGGACCATTATAAAAAAATGTTTGTAAAATAAAAATGTTCTTTACTTCGTCATAAATATTAGTTATTACTTATTATATAATTAACAATTTGTAGATATTTTTATCAATACAGTCCGACTTCATAAGAAGTATTGTCCCTTCCTCAGCTTTGAAAGTCTCTTCTAAATTTTTTCGCGGTCTACTAGTTTTCTGTCTTCCTTCATTTGTAGCTGCTAGGGCGTCTTCATCTGATTTGAAAATTCTTGTTTTATCCTCTTTTATAAACAGTATAAAATAAATCGCAAAACTTTTTGTTAAAAGAAAACGTAGTTCTTCATAGCTCTTTTCTAGTTTGTTGGTTCTTCTGTAAATTTACTTTCCACACATTTCAGTATAATTTTCCCGAGAACCGTAACAGGTACCAACACATTTTTTTTGTTTTGAAAGTGACAATATTGACTATCAATATGACAGGAAATTTTAAGATAAACGGAGGTTTTTTTTAGAAATTCAAAACGATTGAAAAAATGAAAGTTTATTCCAATTAATGCTTTTTGAACAAATATAAAAATTTTAAATGGCTCTGTCATAAATGTTTATTGTGATGGCAAGAACAATTGTGCAAAATCTCATCAAAATCCGCCCAGTAGTTTCGGAGAAAAGTGTACCTAAAATTTGCGATTTTTCAATGGAAAAAGAGCTCTGTAGTGACCCCCTTAAAGATAATTAGAAACTTGTTTCCTTTGATATTGTTAGTTTCTTTCCCAGTGTTTCCTCCCTTCGGGGAGTGCTTCAATATCATCAACAAATATCTTGTTAATTGTATTTTACTCGATCTTCAATGGATTTTCTTAGCCCATAGTCTCAAAATTAATTCTGAACAATTTTTTTTAATCTAAATAATAAAAGGTATTTTTCGCTCCCTTATATAGGTTTAGTCTCTTACAAGTTTCTAAATTTGTTTAAATCACATAACATTAATATATCTTTCTCCTCTAAAAATAAACTCCCTTGATAAATCAGGGACTTATAAACCATTATGTAGGAATTGTAATGCTTTTTACATAGGCCAAGTTACCGTGTTGCTGTATGACCTCTTTCCCACGTTTTTTCTTATTGCTTAGTGTTACTCTAACCTTCACTATGGAACGGTAATTCGTTTAACTTTTCAAAATTTATTATTATTTATATTTCTATTACTTAATTAATATTTAACTTTTTCTTACTACGTTAATTTCAATTTGTAGGTATTTGTACTTTTAGTTTTTACTGTTTACCTGTTTCTATTTAAGCTTTTAATTTTTTTGTAGACGCCTGACGATGACCTTTAGATCGAAACGTAGCGTTTAAGTTTACGTCCTTGCGGTAAGTTTTGAGTGTTTTAAGTCTTCTTTAATATACCCCATTTCTAGTATAAGATGGATAATCGCTTCTTTTTTCATATGAAACTAAAATCTGTTTACCCAACCGAAATAGTTAAGCTCCTCCCGTTCATTACATTTTGGACAATGTAAAGAGCGACCAGTTTTACACCAATAAAATTGTAAAAAAACTAATTGAAATGTTACTTTGTCAAGACTAAATACCAAAGCGTGATATTTTTAGTACTGGCACTTTAACACACAGCAGAAGCTTCAAATTATTTATTACTTGTAAACATTCGACGTAAGAACATATTAAAGAAGGTACTTAAAAGAGACTGCAAATCATTACAGTAAAGCAAAGTTCGGAAATTACAGGTGGAGTTTGGTATTAACAAAGATTCGTCACATACGATTTTTTTTAAATTGTTTTGATTACATAAAATATAGTAATAGTTAAAAAATATTTCTCTCCCTCACTCTTTTACATTTACAGAATTTCATCTAAATACCGAGTGTCCTAGAAGTTTCTGACCCATTTTAACCGCAAATATCTCCGAACTCAGAAGCGATAGGGAGGTGCGGTTTTCACAGGACATTTTAGTTTTACATATATTTTTTCAGTGTCAATCTGTATTTAGTGAAACATTATATAGGGTGTTTAAAAAAAAGGTCTCTTTTAAATGCAACTATCGTTGATTTTTTAACGGAACACCCTGTATACGTTAATTCTGTGGGAAAGCTTAACTTTTTCCCTTTACGAAAATGTAACTGGTTGGAGTTTCATTAAAAAGTAAGTGAGTTATCTGGTTTTTCATGATAGGCTTTTATGTAGGTTGAGGTATTTACGGGTATTAATGTCACAAGTATGCTGTGAAATTTTTATGTCGGTGAACAGCAATAACGAACCGTCAAGGTAGGTATTTCTGATTTGAATAATTCCTATATAGGTGAATTTGGTTTGTTGTGAACAATGGTTCAATTTACTTGACGTGAAAAATGAAAAATAGTGTAACTGTATGCTAAGTATGAATCGATTATTACAACTAACGGAAAATTTCGGAAGGTATTTAGCCAGAACCCACCTTCTAAAAACAGCATAAAACATTGGCACGTTACATTTCTGCAAAAAGTATCAATGGAAAAGGACAAATAACAAACACGTAATGCTGATATTTTTTGAAATAGACCTGCGTATTCAAGAAACACTAGAAGAACATAATAATCGAATATCCCCCCGCCTTCACAGATGTATGATGGTACTAAAGCTAACTCCGTATAAAATTTAGATACACCAAAAAATTTATGAAAGGGGTTTTCAAAAAAGAATTGTCATTCGGAAAATTTATTGGCTTTATATAGAGAGGATCCCAATGTTATTCTTATAATGTTCGAAGAGGCTGCGTTTGACATAAAAGGCCGATGTAATAAACTTAATTGCCGCATATGGAGATCTGAAAATCCAAGGGTAATTGAGCAATACGAAAGAGATTCACCGAAGTTAAACGTTTGGTGAGGTGTCTCTAAAGACAAAATATACGGACCGTTCTTTTTCGAAAAACAGAATTATTTTCAACAGGATGGTGCGCCGCCACATTATTCAATTATGGCTAGAAATTCTTTAACACAAGAATTTAGAGATAGATGGGTTGGCATAGCCGGACTAATTGAGTGGGCCTGCTCACTCACCAGAATTGACGATTCCAGCCATTTTATAAAAGGTTTTATTAAATACAGATGTAACGGCCCAATTCTTGAGACTCTGGAACAACTGCGATGTAACGTTGTCTGAGTATTTCTGTAAATGTTAGTTATGAACAACCATCACACACACACACACGCGCGCGCACACACACACGCATGCACGTACGTACGCACGCACGAACACATACACGCACACAACACGCTAATCCCCGCATGCCACACACAGACACACAGAGAGAGAGAAGAGAAGAGGAGAGAGAGAGAAAGAGAAGAGGGAGAAGAGGAGAGAGGAGAGAGAGAGGAGAGAGGAGAGGGAGAGGAGAGGGAGAGGAGAGGGAGAGGGAGAGGGAGAGGAGGGAGAGGGAGAGAGAGAGGAGAGGGAGAGGAGAGGAGAGGAGAGAGAGAGGGAGAGGGAGAGGGAGAGGGAGAGGAGAGGGAGGAGGGAGGGAGGGAGAGGAGAGAGGGAGAGGGAGAGGGAGAGGGAGGAGGGAGAGGAGAGGGAGAGAGAGGAGAGGGAGAGGAGGGAGAGGGAGAGGGAGAGGAGAGGAGAGGAGAGGGAGAGGAGAGGAGAGGAGAGGAGAGGAGGGAGAGGGAGAGGAGAGGAGAGGGAGAGGAGAGGAGAGGAGAGGGAGAGGAGAGGGAGAGGGAGGGAGGAGAGGGAGAGGAGAGGAGAGGAGAGGAGAGGAGAGGAGAGGAGAGGAGAGGAGAGGGAGAGGAGAGGAGAGGAGGAGGGAGAGGAGAGGAGAGAGGGAGAGAGAGGAGAGGAGAGGAGAGGAGAGGAGAGGAGAGGGAGACACAGAGAGACATCCTCCTTGAGTAGGACGTTTTGACAAAACAGTATCTCCCAATCATTGTAAATCTATATAAAAGTAATAACTAATGTTGTATGGCGTAATGAAAGAACGTTTAAACATATTTTTGCTCAAAAGAGAGATGGAATTTAATATATATATAAGTTATAAATAAGATAAAGCTATATATAATATAAAAGAGCACGGGAAAGGAGTGTAGAGTGGTTGATTTTGAAGGAGAAACCGCAAAGAGCAGCACGCGCGGCAGAATTTCCATGACGACGTTTCCACTTGCGAGCATTTTAACCTAACGGAAAGACTGTGGACAGAAAATTTACCAGACAGAGATGAGAGAGAGGAGAGAGAGGGAAGGAAGTTTTTTTAGTTTGGAGGGACCTTGTTTAAGAGGAGATCAGATAGAGAGGGAGAGTAGAGGGAGCAGAGGGAGAGGAGAGAGAGGAGAGGAGAGGAGTATGGGAGGAAGTAGAGGAAGGAGAGGAGAGAGGTAGAGATTTATTAGAGGGTGAGAGGAGGAGAGGAGGGAGGGATGAGGGAGGAGTAGAGTGGAGGAGGAGCCAGGGCGGGCCTTCCAGACCAGGTTTGAGGAGGTTTAGAGGCAGAGGGAGATTTAGAGCCTGAGAGGATTTACCCTGAAGAGACTTTACCCCAATAGAGCCCTTTTAGTGGGCTTCGTTTTGAGGAGATTTTCAACCTTGATGAATTTTATAGCTATGACTGATTTGTTCCCGTAATTAGCAACCCCTGAGGGAGGAAATTGCGCAAGGCGAGATGGAGAAGTTGTTCTAAGACTAATTAAAAAACTTATGGTTATTAAGTGGTGAGTAAGACTAGAGCCACGACCATTGAGTGTAGTGGTATGATTATGTAGCGTATAAGGCGACAAAGACTAGCGACACCCATCCTTTTCCTGATGGTGACTGTTCAGCCCTCTGACATGTATTGTCTATGTAACCTAGTCTCAATACTCTGTGGAGAATTAAGTACGATTGAGTTAATCGCGAAAATTTATTCTGTATTTTATAGGGGCCTATGATACTTATAAGACAGTCTTCGAACTTTTTGCAGTCACGAACACCTTGGCAATCTTGCTGAGAAATATATTAGTAGACACTTGATACATATGTTCATTGGAGACACTTCATAATGAGAAAACGGTAAATTTGATTTAGGTGTTGTAATAGTAGAAGGAGCACTTAAGCAACTGTAGACAGACATAGGTTGTAGTACTCGGGCACGCACCACTTGGCCTGGCCCTTTCAGACCATGGAAAATTTGGAAATTGTATTTAAGTTCCTGTCAGGAATTATGGCGTGGATTGAATTTGGGGCCTAAGAACTTGTATAGATAAGTTGCAGGGCTTCCGCACTTGTTTCGGGACTTCGACCCACTCGTGGATCGGAACTTTTCGGAGGCCTTCGACGTATTTTCGTAATTCATTCCTTGCAGGGGAAATTTGCCAATGTGTAGTCTCTAATAATTAAGTTATGGACTTGCATTAAGACAAGTGTAAGACTCCCAGCCATTTCTGTTTAATATTGATTACCTTAGTACGCTTTATTATTAGTCGGGATAATAGACTAGGCGACCCGGCATTTCGTTTTAGCCTGTAAATTTGAATTTGTATTTATCAGGGGCCCTGAAGGATACTTGTCTATAGACACCTAGTGTGGGCAATTGCTCTGAGGTTTCGACCCTTAAGTCGTGGCCCTTGGCTGTAAATTTGAGTTTGTATTCTAATAAGGTGGCCTAATGACTAACTTATAAGACAGGTCTTCGGTAACTAGGGTTTCGCAACTTGCTCTTTGGCAATTATTAGCCTTCGTCATTGCGGACACCACTGAGCTAAATTTGAATTTGTTAATAGGGCCTATGCTACTTGTGTAAGACTAATGACATGTTTTCTGTAACTATAGCTCGGCATCACCTAGCCTGGCTCTGATTTTGAAAGTATATAAGTCTGTAATGGTTATGGTGGAAAATTTGAAATAAGGGCCTAATGCAACTTAAAGTAAGACAGTGCATCTGGGCCTCAACTTTTCTGAGCCGCACTCAACTCGTGGCTGAAATCGAACATTACGGAGACCTTGCGTACTTGTCGTGAGTCCCTTGGCGGTAAATTTGAATTGTATTCTAATAAGGGGCCTTAATGCTAACTTGTAAGACTACATGTAAGACCTCAACCATTTGTTTAATTAAATTGTAACTTTAACCTGCGTATCTATTCTAATAAGGGGCCTAACGCTAACTTTAAGATAGTTATAGGTCTCCAACTTGTTCTCAGGGTTTGCCCTTGCATCTTGGTTCAGAAATTTGGAACTTGTTCGAGGTTAACCATGTCGTGCCTTCTGTAATATTGCTGAGTTTGTATATCTAATAAGAGTCTAATGCTAACTTGAAGACATGTAAGTCCAACTCAATCTTTAGCATTAACCAAATTCGTCAGCTCATCAACCTCAATTTTGACATTAATACAAGCCATCACTTGTTAGCTAATGCAATTTTTCTAATGACGCTGGCAACCGTAACGGATATCTTTAATAAGTATATACATTGCTCCTGATGGTTATGCGTGCCCGCAAAAGTTTGAAATAAGGGTCACCGATGTAAGGTAAGACAGTCGTCATCGGGCAATCAACTCTCATCAATTCGATCTTAATCAATCAAATTTGAACTTGTCCTAGCCCTTCTAAACAATATGTTTCTAATAAGGGCAATGCTAATTTAAATACTATAAGTTTGCAGTAAGCTTACTGCGACATTCTAATAAGGGCCTAACCTAACTTTAAAAGTATAGCTGAGATGCTCTCGGCGTTACCCTGTCAATCTGAGCATCAAAATTATGTTTGTAACACTATGACAGGCCTTCTGTAATACGAGTGACGTATTAAAATAAGAATTTATAGATTAATAAATTAAAGTTTACCAAATGTCATGTACAATCAACCTCAATATGCTAACCAAGACCGAGCTAATCAATCTACTAAGTAGTTATGTTTACATTGCTCTAGAGCGCCCGCAAGGTGGCTTGGCGTGAAATACGTCTCATGTCAAATCAGATGCTCTCAATAGATCTTATAAACATGCAAACGAACTGTTAATCAGCTTAATTAAAATAGGCAATTAAGCCTGTGAGACTCAACTACATCAAACAAAGCTGAGTACTCTTCATTACTTCAATATCGATACATCAATGTTTGAATTGAACACTATTACGCCGATTTACGTTCGTGTAAACATACGATTTATAGTAAACCTGTAGTTTAAAATTCTTACACAACACTTATCATTACATTAGAGACATCAATAATATATATTCACATCAAAAGGTCTTGGAAACTACACTTCTGTAAACAAGGCTCTAGATTTATAAACATGCTTGAACGCCTTTTCGCCTTTGAAAATGGACAATTGACCCCGGGTAAATAAACAAGCTGGTTTTCATTTACAATTTTCATAATACAATACGTTTGAATTGAAATAAGTTTCGTCTTACAACAACTGTAACCCTCGATTTCAAGATACACTCTATATTAACTTAAGATATCAAAATATCGACTAGAACTACCTCTGATAAACAGGCTCTAGAATTATAAACATGCTGAACGCTCATTTCGCTTGAAAAGGACAATGACCTAGGGATAAATCAACAAGCAATGTCTTTCATGTTACAATTCATAATACCAACGTTAACTTGAATCAACAGTCACAACAACACACCACTCATTCAACAACGCTAACACTTACAATTGCAACACATCAATCACTCACACATCCACACTGAAACAACCTTCACTAAACACTCACCAGCTAAAATCATCAAACAGCTCACATGCCACACACACACACAACCACACACACACACACTCACAACCACACACACACACACACACTCACCACTCAACACACTCACACACACACACACACCACACACACTCACACACCTCACACACTCACACACATCACACACATCACACACACACCTCACACACTCACACACACTCACACACATCACACACACACACACACCTCACACACACTCACACACACTCACATATCACACACTCACACACATCACACACCACACACACTCACACACACTCACACACACTCACACACACACACATCACACACATCACGCCACAACTCACACACTCACACACACACACTCAACACACACTACACACACACACTCACACACACACACACTCACACTACACACACACACACACACTCACACACACTCACACACACTCACACACATCACACACACACACACACACACACTACACACACACTCACACACACACACACACACTCCACACACACTCACACACACACACACCACACACACTCACACACACCACACACACTCACACACACACTCACACACACCACACCTCACACACACACCACACACTCACACACACACACACACACACACACACACACACACACATCACACACTACATCACACTCACACACACACACTCACACACTACACACACACTCACACACACTACACACACACTACACACACTCACACTACACACACCACTACACACACTCACACACTCACACACACACACACACACACACTCACACACACAACACACACTCACACACACTCACACACACACACACACTCACACACCACACACTCACACACACTCACACACACACACACCACACACACACACACACCACTCACACACACACACACACACACACCACACCACACACACTCACACACTCACACAACACGACATCACACACTCACACACACACACTCACACACACACCACACACACACACACTCACACACACACACACTCACACATCACACACACACTCACACCACACACCACACACTCACCCACACACACTCACACACACACACACACACACACATCACACCACACACACACACACACTCACACACACTCACACACACTCACACACTCACACACTCACTCACTCACACACTCACTTCACTCACACACTCACACACTCGCACACTTACACATTCACACACTCACACACTCACACACACACTCACACACTCACACACTCACACACCAGCACAAATTTTCCGCCAAGGGTTCATGACAATGTACGAAGGCCTCGAACATATTTCCAGTCAAGAGCCAGTGGACGCGGCCCTCCAAAAGTTCCGAAAACATGTCTTATAAGCTAGCATTAGGGCCCCTTATTAGAATACAGATTAAAATTTCCCGCCATAACCAACGCAGACTTTATCCTCAATTCAGTGTTGAAGTACAAATATGTTATGTTGTCGTGTTGTCAATACTGAGAATGCTATGAAGGCACTTCTGTGTGTTGTAACATTGTGTAGTTCTGTAGTTACTGTTTAGGGTGTGCGTGTTTATTATTATAGTAGTAGAAATGTTGTTGTGTTTTTGTTTATTGTAATATTATTGATTTTTATAATGTGTGTCTTAATTTTGTTGCTAAATAAAAGTACATAATTCTGGAGGCTCCGTTTTATTAAACTTCAGGTTATGGGCCCAGTAAATGCTAAAAACTAGCCGGAATATCTTGAAAATTGGAATTGTCAAGCAAGAAGACAGGTACACTTTGCTTGGAAATTTAGCAAAGAAAAAGCCGGAAAAATGGCGGAAAAGCAGCTCTTTTATGTAAAACCGTTTAATGGAACATCATTTTCAAACTGGGACTTTCGTGTTAGACTCTTGTTGGAACAGCAGGGTGTATTAAAAGTTATTACGGAAACACCTCCAGCAGTTGGAACTGAAGGACATGCTACTTATCAGAAAAATGAAGTTAAGGCACATACAATAATAGGTAATACAATGTATAGATGATAACATTTTGGAAATGTTAAAGACTAAAGCTTCGGCAAAGGAAATTATGGAATCATTGAGTAGTACGTACGCCAAGAAGGGAATATCAAGCCAGGTAACTTTGCAGAAAAAGTTACGCAATTTAAAGTTGAATGCAGACCAGACGATGACCGAGTATTTAACACAGTTTGAACAGACTGCATGTGAACTAAAAGCCGCTGGAAGTAAAATTGAAGAAAGCGAGCTTGTATTGCAGTTGTTATCTTCAATGCCGGAATCCTATCAAGCAGTAACTACAGCAATAGATATAATGTTTTGCCAAAATCAGGCTAGTATAGACATGGACTTTGTAAAGAACAAATTGCTACTGGAAGAAGCTCGTCAAGTAAAGTGTAAGTCCGAAACAAGTACAAATAGTTCAGCTTTTGTAGGTTATAACAGTGGCAGAGGTTTTGGAACAAGGTCGAGAAGAAGAGGTTATGGAAGAGGAACGTATGGTAGAGGAAATTTTATTAGGAGTAATAACTCGAGTTTTGATTTTCCTTTTAAATGTCATGGATGTCACAAAATAGGACATAAACGAGCTCAATGCCCAGAAAGTGGATTTAATAGAGGAAAATATTACTCCAGAGGAAATAATAAAGACTCAACTAGAGGTATATTTAATCCAGGAAATGTGCATGTTGTGCAACAGACCAGTAAAGAAGAAAACATATCTTTTTTGACAACATCCGAAGATAACAAAGTTTTTGGTAATAATAGTGAAGTTGTAAACTTTGTTGTGGACAGCGGGGCTACAAATCATTTAGTAGGTGAGAAATTTAAAGAACTTATTTATGATAAAAAGGACATTTGTGTTAAAATAAATGTAGCTAAGGCCGGTGAAACTCTAACAGCAATCGAAGAAGGAAATTTAAATTTAAAAAGTTTGACAGGACGTAATATTACTATGAAACAGGTTTGGTTGTGTGAAAATATAAATTATAATTTACTATCTGTCAGTAAATTGGAACAAAGTGGGTTGCAGGTTATTTTTAAAGAAAAGCAAGTTCTAATTGTTAGGGACAAAGACATTATTTTATCAGGATCATTAAAAGGAAATTTGTATGTGATTATTTTTCGTGTACCAGAACAGAACAGTGCAGTTATTGGAATTGCTGACCAAATGTTGATACATCGAAAGATGGGGCATTCATCCAAGTTTCCTGCACCAGCATTTTGTGAAGTCTGTCAACTGGGAAAACAAACCCGTCTCCCATTTCAAGAGGTTGCGGAAGACAGAAAAGCTAAGGATTTTCTGGAAATTATATCTAGTGATGTGTGTGGACCAATAACTCCTGAGACTTTTGATGGTAAGCGCTATTTCGTTACTTTTATAGACCATTACTCACATTTCGGTGTTGTTTATTTAATATCAAACAAAGATGAGGTTGTGCAAAAATTTAAAATGTATGTATCTATGGTTGAAACAAAATTTAGCAAGAAAATTCACACTTTACGTTGTGATAATGGTGGTGAATACACGTCAAATGCATTCCAGAAATTTTGTATAGAACAAGGAATCAAGATACGGTATACAGTACCATACAACCCTGAACAAAATGGTGTTGCAGAACGGTATAATCGGACAATCATGGATAAGGCAAGGTGTCTTATTTATGATGCAAAGCTGGAAAAGGAACTGTGGGGAGAAGCCGTTAGGACCTCAGTATACTTAATTAATCGACTGCCAACAAGAGCTATTTGTCAATCAAAGATGCCTGCTGAGTTGTGGTTTGGCTGTAAACAAAATTTAGAGAAGATAAAATTGTTTGGCTGTCCAGCATACAATTTGATTCCCAAGGAAGTTAGAACATCGAAATTGGATCAGCATAGTCAAAAGCTAACCATGATTGGATACGCAGATAATGGATATCGCCTTTATGATCGAAATATGAAGAAAATTATCATAGGAAGAAACACAATTTTTCAAGAAAATTATGGAAATGAAAATAAAGTAGTACTAGAAGAAGAGTTTATAGAAGAATCAAATAAAATTGATACGGACAATCCAGAAGTTATTACAAATAAGAAAGAAAGCCCTCAAGAGAGACGGAAATTAGATACGCAAACAAGAAGAAGCACGCGTGAAAGAAAAAGACCAACATATTTGGAAGAGTATGAACTAAATAATGATATGTGGGACGATGAAAAGGACTATAATCTGTTTTCAGCATTATCAGTAGGTCATCTAATATGTGAAGTTCCAAGAAACTACAAAGAAGCTATTCAGAAAGATGAAGGTTGGAAAACAGCTATTGAAAGAGAGTTGAAGTCCTTGATAGAAAGTGAAACGTGGGATCTTGTAATACCGCCAGATAAAGCTGAAATTATAGACTCTAGATGGGTATTTCGTGAAAAAGAAGTTGAGGGTAATCTTGTGAAGAAAGCCAGACTTGTGGTACGTGGTTTTAAACAGAATTCTGTATTTGAGGATGATTCTCCAGTTGTTAGAATGCCTACTATTAGACTTTTACTATCTTTACTTGTTGAAAATGATTTACTAATAACACAGTTTGATGTAACGTCTGCATTCTTAAATGGAACATTGAAAAGTCCTGTATACATGGAGCAACCAGAAGGTTTAATAAGCTCTAATAAAAAATTAGTTTGTAAATTAAAAAAGGCCTTGTACGGTTTGCGACAATCACCAAAATGTTGGAACACAATGATTAATGAATCACTAATTAACTATGGCTTTCAACGTTCCAAAAAGGATCCTTGTCTATATTTTAAAGAATTTACTTTCATTTTAATTCACATAGATGATTTTATTATCGTTTCAAAAACAGAGACAGATTTAAATTGTATTAAAGCTTATCTCTTTAAACATTTCAAAATGAAATAATTTTCAAACAAAAATATTGTTTTTCTAGGTTTAGAAATCACAAAAAGGAATGATATATTATATTTATCACAAAAAACCTTAATTAGAAAAGTGTTGCAGAAATTTGATATGATAAATTGTAAAACTTGTTAGGTACCAATGCAACCAAAGTTGAAGTTGCGTAATGAGAACAATGGGATATTTAGTAAATTGCCTTACAGAGAATTGTTAGGATGCCTCATGTACATTATGTTAGGCTCTAGACCAGATCTTTGTTTCGCTATTAC
The DNA here is from genome assembly GCA_036346205.1 of Vesta saturnalis. NCBI lineage: Eukaryota > Metazoa > Arthropoda > Insecta > Coleoptera > Lampyridae > Vesta > Vesta saturnalis. The sequence goes on along the minus strand of JARFJB010000708.1, from coordinate 2,800,967 downwards.
TTATTTTAGTCAATTTCAAAATTGTTTTAGTGCTGAACACTGGAATTACTTAAAGAATGTATTGAAATATTTGAAACTGACAGAAGGGTATGGTCTTAAATTTACTAAAAATCTTATTTTGAAGTCTGAAATAGAAATAAGTAGTTATGTTGATTCAGATTTTGCAAACGATTGGGATCGTAAAAGTGTTACTGGATTTATTGTAAAAGTTAACAATAATACAAAATACTGGAAGGCTAAGAAACAAGATGTTGTTGCACTTTCAAGCTCTGAATCAGAGTATATTGCATTATCTTTGTGTGTAAGTGAATCTATGTTCTTTTTACATTTGTTAGATGAGATTTTAGACAGTAACACTAAGTTTATTAAAGTGTATGAAGACAACCAATCATGTATAAAAATGGCTTGTACTTTGGAAACAAAAAGATCAAAACATATTGACACTCAATATCATTTTATACGTGATTGTGTTGAACAAAATAAAGTAAAACTGTATTATATACCTACTGAGATTCAACAAGCAGACGTATTAACTAAAGCGTTAGCTAAAACAAAATTCGTTTATTTTAAAAGTTTACTAAATATATGTCAAATATGAAGTACCTATGAATGCTTGTTAGAATACGAAGTAGTTAAGTAAGTTGCTTTGAAATACATTCCAACATTACTGGATTTGTGGGGGAGTGTTGAAGTACAAATATGTTATGTTGTCGTGTTGTCAATACTGAGAATGCTATGAAGGCACTTCTGTGTGTTGTAACATTGTGTAGTTCTGTAGTTACTGTTTAGGGTGTGCGTGTTTATTATTATAGTAGTAGTTGAAATGTTGTTGTGTTTTTGTTTATTGTAATATTATTGATTTTTATAATGTGTGTCTTAATTTTGTTGCTAAATAAAAGTACATAATTCTGGAGGCTCCGTTTTATTAAACTTCTTCATTCAGAGCATGGATACTAGGGCATAGGATCAATCAGAGAGCTGGCCACACGTACAACCAATCAGGTAAAAGGATGGGTGTGGCCTAGTCTTAGTCCCGCTTTAATACGCGTACAGCAATTCTGGAATGGGTGTGGCATAGACTTACCACCGCGATAATGAAGCCATATGGGCCTTAACTAGTCTTAGAGACAACCCCACCCGGCCCCCTTCGCGCGCAGTTGCCTACCCTTGAGGGGTTGAGGCCATAATTAGGGGTTAAAATACTGTCAAGGGCTGAAAATTCAATCAAAGGGTTGAAGTAAATTAGAGATAATAGGTTAGAACAGTCAATTTGGATGTGGACATTTAAGAGACTGTATAACCTTTCAAAATGTATTTTGCCATGATCCTTTATGAAAAGAAAAACTGCATTCTCGTGCTTAGTGAGAGAAAATCCCATAACGTTAACTTTCTTTACAAGAGACGAAAATAACCTACTAATTTTCAACGATATATAGTTGCTTGCTGTCACTGTATCGCTGTCGTTATTAAATTACCTCAGTTTGGGTTCGTGGTGGTTTCGCTATGAATTCTGATTCAGAAAGTGATTTAGATTTTCCATATACTCCACCAGAGATAAGAACTCATGTAGAGCAAACATCTTGTTGTTTCTACAAGTTAATATTCAGTGGTACAAATAATTTTAGGTTGCTTTGATTTTTGGAATTTCTGACCCTTGCCGCTGCCACAAATTGAAAGATTTGCAAGTAAATAACGTCAGAGATTCTGCAAACACTCTTCTCATTTAAATATTCAACACAAACACAAAGGTATCACGCTCGTTTCATATTTCTGGAAATTTTTATGAAATTTATAAAAAATACACGAACCCTTCGCCCACAAAATATGGATCAAATTAATTCGAGAATCTTCATTAGCTATCAGAATGGAAAGTGTAGTAGTCATGTTGTCGGAATTAACAAATTTAGTAAATTTCCTATGGAAATAGCTCAGTATCTAAATCTGCCTTTTTCTCAAGAATATACCGGAAATAGCATTCACAGAACTTCTGCTACGCTACTAGTGGATTCGGGAGATGACCTGCTACCAAAACGTCACGGAGGTAGGAAGTTTAGTAGGAGGCATATATTTATATTATAGGTATTACATATACCAAGTACCTAGCAATAAAAATCTAACACAGACCAAAATTTTACAATCTGTACAAAATGCAACAACAGATGTGTCCAATTACGGCGCATCTCCACCTGTACTGACATTTGTTAGGAAAACCGATATCGCGTCCTCTACTTCACATAAAAATTTTGCCTGTGAAACCCCTATAATATTAAATAGTTGTTCAAATATTGTAATTAAACAATATCTAAACCAAAAATAATTGAAATTTAATGGAAACCTTTAGTTTTGCTGTGAAACCCCTATAATATTGAATAACTGTTTAAATATTGTAATTAATCAATATTTAAATCAAAAATAATTAAAATGTAACATAACGCTGTTCCCTCGCTTTAAAAAAATGATACTTTCGTCACTCGTTGAACAATATACTATTTTCTGTTTTGTTCGACGGAGAAATAGACGTACACCCGTACGCAAAACAGTACATAGGCATTTTGGTTGAGTTAAGCTTATTTATTAACTTAAAACAAATTCTAATATTATTAAAAAATTAAATAACACTACTAAACTTCATAATACTACATCTGTAAGACAAGCGAAGAAATACAGACAGTACTATGTGTCTCTCTCCAACACGGTGGCTTCAAAACGTCTCTCATTAACAAACGTAGAGCGCTCATTCCAGTTGTGTATCGCGTTCAATGGCGCGACATCAATCGTCGGGATGGGATGCACCGTATAAAACCGATGTAGTTGAATGACTATTTAATAGTCATTATTATAGTTACTTCTGTTGGCAATACCGCATATTATATGCGTCACTGTTAAATATTGTGTTTTATATGCTGTGCCATAAATAATTTGATAAGGTGTTGCACCTAAGTTTTGTATAAAGTGTATCATTAAGAAATACGAATTTGTTTGAAATGTCTTATGAGATTGATCTGAAACTTGTTAAAGTCGAACCAGAACAGGAAGAAGGAATAAATTCACTTGTAACCCAACATCTTATAGTAAATAGTGATCTAATACATGGTAAAATTAATTACCGTTCAAGTAGTACAAAATTTAACACTATTTTTACAGATAATGTGAACATTAAGAAAGAAGACATCTCTTCTCTAGTAAAAGTTGTTAGCTCAAGTGAAGCATATCATATAAATGAAAACTGTGCTGAACACATCACAAACATACAGTGTAAAAGCAATTTTAATACTTCAACAATATTGCAAGAAAATTTAAAATATGACGTTTTAAAATACAGCGCCAATTTTAAATGTTACCATTGCGATTTTATAACAAAGTGGAAAAGAAATTTAAAAAATCATGTTTTAAAACACATTTCAAGTTATGAATTCAAATGTGACCAATGTGATCATGTGACAAATCGCGAAAGTAATTTAAAAATTCATCTTAAAAAACACTCTTCAAGTAATGAATTCAAATGTGACCAATGTGATTATGGAACAAATCGCAAAGGTAATTTTAACGTTCATCTTAAAAAGCACTCCTCAAGTTATGAATTTAAATGCGACCAATGTGATTATGGAACAAGTCGCAAAGATAAATTTAAAACTCATCTTAAAAAGCACTCCTCAAGTTTCGAATTTAAATGCAACCAATGTGATTATGGAACAAATCACAAATATAATCTTAAAAATCATCTTAAAAAGCACTCCGCAAGTTTTGAATTTAAATGCGACCAATGTGATTATGGAACAAATTACAAATATAATTTTAAAAATCATCTTAAAAAGCACTCCGCAAGTTTTGAATTTAAATGCGACCAATGTGATTATGGAACACATCACAAATATCTTTTACAAATTCATCTTAAAAAACACTCCTCAAGTTACGAATTTAAATGTGATCAATGTGATTATGAAACAAATCGCAGAGATAGTTTTAAAATTCATCTTAAAAAGCATTCCTCAAGTTATGACCTTAAATGTGACCATTGTGATTATGGAACATATAACGAATATCTTTTAAAAACTCATCTTAAAAAACACTCTTCCAGTAATGACTTTAAATGTGACCAATGTGATTATGGAACAAATCACAAAGGTAGTTTTAAAATTCATCTTCAAAAGCATCTTAAAAAGCACTCCTCAAGTTCTGAATTTAAATGCGATCAATGTGATTATGGAACAAATCACAAAGGTAATTTTAAAATTCATCTTAAAAAGCACTCAGCAAGTTATGAATTTCAATGCGACCAATGTCATTATGGAACATTTCGAAAAAGTAATTTCAAAATTCATCTTAAAAACCACTCTTCAATTTTCGAATTTAAATGCGACCAATGTGATTATGGAACAAATCACAAACATAATTTTAAAAATCATCTTAAAAAGCACTCCGCAAGTTCTGAATTTAAATGCGACCAATGTGATTATGGAACAAATAAAAAAAGTTATTTTAAAATTCATCTTAAAAACCACTCTTCAATTTTCGAATTTAAATGTGACCAATGTAATTATGGAACAAATCAAAAAAGTAATTTTAAAATTCATCTTAAAAACCACTCTTCAATTTTCGAATTTATATGTGACCAATGTAATTATGGAACAAATCGCAAACAGACTTTTAAATATCATGTTAAAATGCACTCCACAAGTTCTGAATTTAAATGCGACCAATGTGATTATGTAACAAATCAAAAAGGTTATTTTAAAATTCATCTTAAAAACCACTCTTCAAGTTCTGGATTTAAATGCGACCAATGTGATTATGGAACAAATCGCAAACGTAATTTTAAAAATCATCTTAAAAACCACTCCACAAGCTCTGAATTTAAATGCGACCAATGTGATTATGGAACAAATCAAAAAGGTTATTTTAAAATTCATCTTAAAACCACTCTTTAAGTTCTGAATTTAAATGTGACCAATGTGATTATGGAACAAATCGCAAATATAATTTTAAAATTCATCTTAAAAACCACTCTTTAATTTTCGATTTTAAATGTGACCAATGTGATTATGGAACAAATCGAAAAAGTAATTTTAAAATTCATCTTAAAAACCACTCTTCAAGTAGGTCTTGAAATTCCAAAAATAACACAAAACAATCGCCAGTTTAAATTTTGCTTTGCGTCAAGATAATATTAGCTCCATTAAAGTTTTTCGTGTTTGATTAACGAACTGTTGATTTCAAAATGCCGTTAACAAATGAAACAACATTTGATATGCTTGTCGTATATTTTGAATGCATGAGGAATGCAACTGTTGCTGCTAGAGTTTACGCTATGCGGTATCCAAAAAAAAAATATAATTACATTGTTTAGTTCGACCACGACACCTCTTCCATCGGACTAAGGTGCTAATTAACTCTTTCTAAGAATCAATTTAATGTTTTAATTGAAGAAGAAATAGTAATAGCTATAGGTTGAAGTAGTTTTTTATCTAATCTAATTCTGTTAGGTTAAAGTGGTTTTGTTTATCTAATCTAACGGGGATTTTATATCAGGTGACAGACATTATAATTTCATCCTGGTCGAACTGAAGGGTAGGCTTAACTTGACCTTTCTCCAAAAGGCATTAATGCAGGTACTCGTGGTCGAACTAACCGGACCCCAAGAAACATGTCTTGGAAAAACAGTTTTGTGACATTTAGAACATCAACCGAAAAACCAATATTTCTCAAAAAAGTAAATGTACTACGGTAAGTATTATAACATTTAAGGCAATAAATAGAAAATGAAAGTCCTAATATATTGATGAAAACCGTTATCTTTCTCAAAATCGACAATTTATGCACAAGAAGAGAATAAAATGCAATAGGTAAATAATAATCATTTCTTAGCGAAGACATTCTTTATAAACGTTAGTAGGCTATGAAAACAAAATTGAAAGCAATACGTGAAAACATTAAGAGATTTTAAAACATTTTAGTTTCATGTCAGTGTCATTTAGTTGTTATTTTTCAAAGCTTGTTCTAGTTTTTCCAAATCGCATTGGTACCATTTCGTGTGATTCCTCGAGTTTTTCGTGTCGTTTGAATTTTTCTTGTTGTTCGTGTTGCGTTATATTTGAGTGTTACAAAATGATTTATACCAACGAAAACTTATTTGACATGATAGGTGTTTATTTTGAATGCATGAGAAATACTACAATTGCAGCAAGGGTATATGCGGAGAAATATCCTGATAGTCGCCGCCCTTAGTAAAAAACTTTTTCTTCGAGTTATCCATCGTTTGCGAACAACTGGAAACGTTCATGTTCCCGCATACCGCAGGGGACGCACCGAAGAGAAAATTATTAATGTTTTAGCTTATGTCCAGTGTAATGCTCACCTAAGTACTAGAACTATTGCGCAGGACCTGCGGTTCTCAAGGAGCTCAGGTAAGTGAGCTTTATAAACTTACAAAGATTTATTTAATGCTTTTCCTACAAAAACCAATAATATCCTGTTGAATCACCATCTTGTTTTAGGTTACATCCATATCACTTAGTCATGCACCATTGATTGCGCCAAATTTTGACCGAAGACTAGACCATTGCCACTTGCTTTTGGGTATGAAGGTAGAAGATCGGCAAGTTCTTTCACGTATATTATGGACAGATGAGGCCACCTTTTGTAGCAATAGAGGTGTGAATCTCCATAATACGCACTGTTGGTCAAGAACGATTCCAACTAAATGGTGACAATTACCTAGAGTTTTTAAGACTGGAATAATCAATTTTGTTAGAAGAAGTGCCCCTTGAAATTCGACAACGAATGATGGTCCACTATGATAGCTGTCCAGCTCACTTCGCGGTAAATGTTTGGGAACTCTTCGATGCCAACTACCCTGGTAGATGGATAGGGCAATGCGTGAGAGATTGCAGCTCTGTATTGAACTGTACGGGTGACAATTTAAACATTTGAGGCGTCATTAGTTCTTCAGTATTTGGGCTGTTCACACCATTTTTCTATAACATCGGTAGTTTTTAATTTGCTCTAAATTAAAGATACGCCTCCCCCCCAGGGGCAATTTATTTTATTCCTTTGTTTCAATAGCTTAATTAATAAATTTTAATAATTTATGACAGCTACACCCGTTTTCTAATTCTGTTACTTGTAAAATATATGTTTACATTTAGTTTTTTCATATCTGTTTAAATCGTGATAAGGCCGAATTTTGTTATTTGTTAAAAATAAACATGTAACTTCTTTTCTAGTTTCTGGTGTAACAAACGCCGTGTTAAGAAAAACCATAATTTTTGCATTGTACGAAATTTGAGATGGTAAAGATTTTTCTGTAACGTCTAGGTATAAAATTAAGATTTCATAGAAATTACATACAGTGGATACTGGTTTTACATTCTTTTTGTTAAAGTACACACTAAAATTTTAGAATCTAGTGATTTTAGTTTTAGTAAGTTGCGATAGTTTTAGATGTATACTACTAACATTGAACTCTATACATACTGGAAGGATACTCAATGTTGAACCACGAAGCTAATTTAGAAAGTATGCAACCCGTCGATGTGAGGGATTGCTATCTCTCTTACTCAATAGATTATATGGCCACAATAGGGAATCTCATGATTTACTTTGTATTATGTTCCATATGGAATTAAGTGTGAATAGGTAATTGATTGCTGATGTGTATATGTATTAAAATATAACAGAAATAAACCACTTAATAAGTATAATAATTTAATAAACACATTTTAACTACTATTACAAAATACAAAAATACACAAACTGTTCTGTAAATTACTAAAAAAAATAAATTTTGAAAGTTGTGGTAGTTTCATGGTTATACAGTTCGGAAAGTTGCGAGTACTTGTTAAAAAAACAAATTTTGTTTTTGTTGGATGAAACATATTGACGATTTATATTGAAATTGAACTTAACATTTCGGAAATATTAATTGTCAATTTTTATTCCCTTCTTCAGAGGTATAGAATTATTCTTAAAAATTATTTTAAATCATTAAATATTTGAACATCGCAACAATTTAAGCAGAACTTAAAATTATAATATTTAAAAGGCAGTAAACCTGATAGAAAAAGCTATAACGTTCACATTATAATGGTGGGGTTCAGAGCAATAAACACGTAATTTGTTTTGTTAACAAGTACTCACAACTTTCCGAACTGTGTAACCATGAAACTACCACAACTTTCAAAATTATAAGAATTTTACAGTTAAAGAAAAATTTTAAAACACCAATTTTATCATATAAAAAAATAAATATGAAGGAAAACATAGTTATTTACAAATTATGAAATAATATTAATTTTGTAAGTTTTTGTCTTAATGCCTGAAGCTTTTCCATGAATGTTGTCATTAATCAATTTGGCTTCATGAGGCATTCGACACTTGAGGAATTCATTTACAATGTTTTTCACTAATACTAATTCATGAAGATCTGTTGATAATTCTTCACCACCTACTGGATGAGTAGGCAGGAATAAGTGCAATCTTTCACTGAACTTATGCTTGGCTGCATTTTGTAATAAATTTTTAAATTGTTTGTTTATTACTGACGTTTTTGTTAAATGCCTGAAATACATTTCAACAAACTGAATAATAGAAAATACAACATCAGCTGCATAGATTAACCCCCCATTAGTAAATAAATTTAGTAAATTTATTGAATCGATCTGAAGTTGAGGTATATGTATGATCCCCATAAACGTAGTTTTCTCGATAAAATAATATATTTACACAATCAATGCAACCTACTTTTTTTGCTATAAATCCGGAAATGTAATACAAAATATTGTCTTTGTATTCATTTAATGGATTATCAATTATATTAAACAGCAAATACTCATTTTCATTTACATCAGTAGTAGTCGTAGTTGCATTTTGGGGCAAAAACTCAAAAGTGGTTGAATTATTTGTTATGTTGTAATCAATACAATTTGCGGCAGTACTGCATTTAACTGATTTGTTAAATAATAACTGGTGTAATGCCCACCTTAGTTGTAATACGTTTGGGTTATTATTCTACCCACCTCGACTTCGTAGACAGCTAAAGTATAGCTCTAAATGATCTTGGGAAAATTTATATGGTAAGAAATATTTTAGTGGGTCCACTTCAAGATTGAATAAGTCTTCTGCCTGCTAGTTCCAATATGCTTTGCATCATAATAATGAACTCCAAAGCAAATGTTTTTCGACTGTGCATTACCAATGGTACACCGCCAATTGTAAGTTTTTTTATGTAAGCGGTGGCACTGTTAAAAGTCTCTTTAACATATCCAATTGTCTCAGATCGAATGGGAGATTTGTATCCTTTTCCAAATGGATTGCGAGCATTTAACTGATCAAAACTTTTATCTATGATACGTATAAATTCCACAGTTGCAGTGCACCCTTGAAAATCAGTGTAACCTTCAATATCTAAATATGCCAATGCATTTGCCACAGAACTGCTCAATGTCTGTGCAGCTAACTTTACATTCATTATTTTTTGTTTGTAAGAAATATGATTGGCACTTATAGAATTAGCCAATCGTAAATGCTGGTCATTTTGCAGGTTGTGCAGGTTTTTTACATATTCCCACTTTATAAAACCACTTTCTGATGCTAAAGCTTGTTCTGCCATGCAATTACGTGCTAGCTTAACCATATGGCAGACATCCATTATGCAATATACTTTTATAGTGAGAGAGCATGGATGTAAAAGATATGTTTGCAAAGAATTAATATTAAAATTGCACCCCAAATTTTTATATGTTTTGATATTTGTGGCTGTACCATCACAAGTAATGGAATGTACAGTTATTCCTATTTCAAATAAATTTCGCAAGCAGCAGATGATCAATTGTTTTTGAATATCTCCATCTGCCTTTTCTATTAGGAAGTAACCAACTGGACATTTATACTGATTTGTATATGAAACAATTTGAAAAAACAGTGCTTCAGATGCTGGACTTTCTTGGTCGATGTTCACAACTCCACCAAAATCTACATTTCCAACGAAAGTTCCTTTCCCATTGGCATCGATAATTAATGCACATTTTAATAAAGAAGGCTGTCTAATGACTTCCATTTTCAAAAAGTCTAGTACCTCACTGAGGAAACCTGGATAGCAATTAATGCTTGATAACCATTTGCGAATGGTGCGTGGATTAGGTAAAGAGAAATGATGTCGCACAAAGCTGTACGTTTTGGGCGAATAAAAATATCAAGTGTGCACAAACTGCTTCATTAGATCTGAATAGCGCCTTCGGCTCGGAGCAGCATTTTTATTTTTGAATTGAAAATGAATCAATTTAGACAGGGGGAAAATAAAATAATTTTTAATAACTACCATCAAAGTAGGTTTCCAATATAGTATTCAAATTATCATTGGTGCATTCATTTCTCTTCAATTCCTGCATCAAAACTTTCATGGAATTAATTTTGATATTCTTTCTTCGAACTTTCTGCTGCAAACTTTTGATTTTACGACGCAAAAGAAAAGCTTCCATATCACCAGAATTGTCCGTTTGAGTCCCTACCTGTCGAAGCTGTGCAGAATCTTCGACCACCATGTTTTCTACTTCCTAAAACAATAATATAATATTTATATTATTAGTAATACAACAGCCTATTAGACTCTTTACCTGATGCAGTATATCAGGTTTATATTTTAAAAGTCTCCTAGTTGTGCTCATTTTTTGCAAATGTTTAGGAAAATTAAAAGCATCAGTCTTTAGTAAGCGGGTAAAAGCTCCTGGTCTTATCTGATGGTCATTTTATCCTTAAAATGCTGACTACAAAGTCTACTGGTACGACTTGGTTCCCAATTCTCTCTTCTAATTGCTGTTATCCATAATTTTAAAATTTCAGTTCGTTTAAATGGAAACCTATAATAAAAGAAACCGAGTCGATGCAAATTTCAACACCTGGCTGAAGTTACATTCGCATTCGTTTTTTACGGGATACCAACCTTACTAGTGAAAAAAAAAAACTACTAACTTATGAACAGCTGTGATGGTAGTCAAAATGTATTACAAGTATTAATTACCATAAGAAGATATTTTCAGTGTAAACTAATTGCAAAAGATGGACTGGGCATTAAAATTAACGGATTTGCTGCTGCCTTTTGATAACTACGTAGGTAAATTAATTGTATTTCTACATAATCTAAAATTGTTTTTGTAGGACTAATGACCTTTACACATTCCCAGAGGAATTGAAACTTAAAATGCAAAATGATGGTCGATTCAAATCATGTAGCTTGTAAATATACCTATCCAAATAATACTACAATTAAAAGGTGCAATATTATCAAGAAAATGTAGTTACGATGAATGTCGAGTGTTCGGCACATATTTTCGGAAAAAATGCAATATTTGTTAATTGTTTGTAAAGGTGTGTGATACATTAGTTACATTATGTTGTTATTACTCTGAGTACCTGTTTATTATATGATTACAATCAAACGATATTTTTATTGTAGATACAAAAGGCGACTCCTATGCATGTATACGTGTATATAATAAGTAAAAAAGCTAATCTTCAAATTCGTTTTTTGAAAAAAAAAGAAAACACGGCAGCGAAGCTTATAGATAGTTATTAACTACGTCCCTCTAGTATCACGTGCACTTTGACGTTTTTCCAAAAGTGTCCGAAATTTTGATAAATTTGCATTTACTTTTACTCTATGCATACGTATACACCTATGCAAAATAGTCAATTTTCAAATTCATTTTTTGAAAAAAAAAAGGAAACACGGCAGCGAAGCTTATAAATAGTTATTAACTTACGTCCCTCTAGTATCACGTGCACTTTACCGTTTTTCCAAAAGTGTCCGAAATTTTGATGAATTTGCATTTACTTTTACTCTATGCATACGTATACACCTATGCAAAATAGTCAATTTTCAAGTTCATTTTTTGAAAAAACAAGAAAACATGGCAGCGTATACCCATGCAAAAAAGCGTATTTTCAAATATATTGTTAGTGCATACGTTGTGTTTAATTGTAATAATTTTGTTTAATTAAAGCGTTTAATTAATACCGTACATAGCTTTCCACATCACCTTAGCACGATTCTGTTTTTTAGAAAACATTTATCGTACAGGAGGTACCATGCAGTTTGCAAGTATGCTGGTTGCAGAAAATTCAAATTTGTAATATAACAGATGGTCTCGTAAAGGTTAGTGTCTTCAGTAATATGGCAATTTTCAACCATTTTGGCAAACCAAAATTTTACCATTTAAAAGGAAAGGAAAGAAGCAAAAAAAAATGTTGATTCGTCAAAACCCACGCTCTCTGCACCTAGATTATATTCGAGATTTGCAGGAGGTCCCCGAGTCCCTAGGAAACTATTAGTCTGTTAGAAATTTAGAAGTGTTACAAAAAGCAAAATCGGAATGTATGGCTGACGGCGATTTTTCTTCGAACGATTTTATCGATTTAGTAAGGAGGTTTGAGGAGGGTCGAAAAGGAGATTCTAAGTGTCAATACATTCAAAACATTAGCCTCCCTTTGCATATTTCTTTGTATTCTGCGATACAACTAGAGATTTTCCAAAAATTATGTCCCACTACGTTGTTTTTCGACTCGACGGGATCCCTGATAAGAGACCTCAATTGTAACACACAAGGGAAGCGTATATTTTACTATGCAGGGGTAATACAGGTAAATAATACGATCCTCCCCATTTTAGAATTAATTTCGAGTACCCATGGCATCGACTCAATTTCCACTCTTTTAATTAAATTTCAATACTTTGTGGAAACGAATTTTCATCGGTGGCCCTGTTTTAATCGTGTCGTAGATTGGAGTTGGGCATCCATAAATAGTTTCATGCACGTATGGAATAAAATGAGTATTGCAAACTATTTAAATATTACGTATAAATGTATGAATAATTCATATGTGATTAATGGAATAGTAAAAATCCACATCTGTTGTGCTCATTTTATGCACATTATGGCTAGGCGGATAAAAGCCATGAATATAGATAGAAAGGTAGCAGGTGTATTGTTAGATGGTATGGGTTGCTTGGTTATGTGTCGAAATATGAGTGAACTTGACGAATGCTTCAGAAAATTCATCATCGTTTTGCTGAGCCTTTTCGAAACGTCCACTTTATTGAATTCGCTTACATATTTGGCAACTGGTGACTACAAAGAATGCATGACCGGGATTGATAATAAAGTTGATAATGACGACGACTTTGAACATCTTGCCCAAAAGGTTCGTGATACTTCGGTTTATAAACATTTATAAAACAACTGAAAACGACGTTACTTCTCAGAGTACAAATTCATTTAAGGCAAATCCCTTTTATTCCCCTAAATTTGCAAATATTCTCTTAGAAAAATATATGCCCTATGTTGTATTTTGGTCAGGCCTCCTTTTAAATGACTATGAAAAACGTCTATCGAATGCCGTGGTCGAAAGTTGGTTTAAACAGGTTAAGCACGGTGTTGTTAGCAACAAGATGAAGGATAAGATTGAAAGGTTTGTTGAGAAGTTGGAAAACAGGGCTTCCCTGCCGTGTTTCCTTTTTTTTTCAAAAAATGAATTTGAAGGTTAGCTTTTTTACTTATTATATACACGTATACATGCATAGGAGTCGCCTTTTGTATCTACAATAAAAATATCGTTTGATTGTAATTATATAATAAACAGGTACTCAGAGTAATAACAACAATAATGTAACTAATGTATCACACACCTTTACAAACAATTAACAAATATTGCATTTTTTCCGAAAATATGTGCCGAACACTCGACCTTCATCGTAACTACATTTTCTTGATAATATTGCACCTTTTAATTGTAGTATTATTTGGATAGGTATATTTACAAGCTACATAATTTTAATCGACCATCATTTTGCATTTTAAGTTTCAATTCCTCTGGGAATGTGTAAAGGTCATTAGTCCTACAAAAACAATTTTAGGTTATGTAGAAATACAATTAATTTACCTACGTAGTTACCAAAAGGCAGCAGCAAATCCGTTAATTTTAATGCCCAGTCCATCTTTAGCGATTAGTTTACACTGAAAATATCTTCTTATGGTAATTAATACTTGTAATACAACATTTTGAGTACCATCACAGCTGTTCATAAGTTAGTAGTTTTTTTTTTCACTAGTAAGTTTGGTATCCCGTAAAAAGCGAATGTAAAAAAAACGAATGCGAATGGAACTTCAGCCAGGTAAATGATGATGACATACTCGGTAGCTTGCTTTATTTTTCATCTTTATATTGTGCCTTCTTATATTGTCGATCCACACCTTGAAGAGCTAAAATATATATAAATGCTTATTTTATGCGACTTGTCTAAAAGAATACTACAATGATAAAATTATTAAGATTCTAACATTCAACAACAATTCCAAACTGAAGGTATACTTAAACAAGCAAATAGAAGATATAGACACATTTAGTTATTAAATCCAACAAAAACGAGTTTAGTATACCTTGTAGTGTTACATTCTGTTCTGCATTAAATGAATGCAGAATGTAGTCAAAAGAGTAATCGGAGTGTAATAAACGAATGCAGCTTTGTATTTCAGACATGTTTCGTGGTTACATAAAGTGCTTAATGAAATAAAAATTACTTACCTCTTCATCATTGGGAAATCTATGCATCTGCACCTTCAAGTTCTTTCCCTTGCTCTGGCATTCAGGTACACAACAATAATTAACCATTTTAACAAATCGTTTTCAAAGCTAAAACACATTTTCAGTAATAAATTGGATGGTCTCTGACATTTAGAACTTATACATCGAGACTCAAGCATTTACTTACATAAATGGTTAACAAATATCAAGCACATAAACGTGAAACACAAAAATTTTCTCAAGTCTTTGTAAATTCTCCGTCACCACGTGGTTAACACACTTAGCACTTACACAAACAACAACACAAAATGGTTTAGGTTAGCTTTACCACGTGTGGCATTGCAATCAGCTGATTGGCAATTTTCACAACTTTTACACGTTTGACACACGAGACAGGAAGCCCTCTTGCGACCGGGGGAAAAATGATTTGAAAAAGGACGAAACATCTGTAGAAAAAGAAAAAATATCCCCAATTTTCCTATCCTTGTTTCTCATCTAAAGGGGGGGTTGATCTGTGTCAATGACTATTAAATAGTCATTGATCTATATAGATAAGCCACTCTAATGGAACCGTCTGTTTTTGTGGTGCTAAACCCGCCCGAACAATTCGCTAGATGTCACTATGTTAAATTTATAAAAGATTCAAACCATCTTGGAAGTTATAAGGGAACTATTTAACCCTTAGAATATTTTATATTCTAAGATCACGGTGGAATATAATTGCACCGTGTCTCATGATACAAATACACAGGTATGCTACGGCGCATTCAACTCTCAGAATGTGACCTATGCATTACGTCACGCGCGGAGCAAAATTTCGTGCAAGAAGGACGAATACCTTTCGATTGGCCTTTTCTTCAGTTTTCTGAAAATTAGAGACACTTCAGATAGGATTATAGGAAGTTTGGTGTTAAGTTACATCTTGTTAAGAATTTTTATTGTAAGTGATTAGATAAATGTTTACATCAGACTAATTTGCATTTGTAGGTTAAAAACCCTCTTGCAGATAAAAAAATAGATAAAACAATCTATAATTATACATTGCCATTTATTTAATTCCAGTAGTGTATGTAGTATCAGTTTCTAAATTAATAATTTATTTTTAAACTACAAATAAATCTCCCGTTTTACAACTAATTTTACATTTATGCTAAGCATTTACCAATGGCACAAAAGAATTTAGATTCTAATTCGAATAAAAAAGAAAGCATTAAGTAAAAGTTAATAAGTAGCTAGGTACTTGGTTAATTTTACAAAAATAATTGAGTTCATAAGTTTACTGCTGTCGGAAACTTCAAGTATTTAATTCCGGTGCCTTTCGTTTTACGGGTGTAATTAGCACACTTTGCAACAGCACAGCCCGGCATATTTCGTTTATAGTAGTCTAATCACAAACAAATACATTTATAAACAATACACAGTTCAAACACTACCTAAACACCTACAACGATGTAAGCAAATAGCAATTTTAAAAACAAAATGGCCGCCGTGCTTCGTGAATGACGTCATGCGCGGCCTCGACTGATTTAAGATTTCTACGTAGTATACCTGTGTATTTGTATCATGCTGTGTCTAAGGTTTAAACTATTGAATATTTTTTTATTCAATGGTTTAACCTAACATTTGCATTTTTCAACGTTACCTCGTGATTACCTCGTTGCATTTTTTCGTAAAATATAAATTTAGTAATTGTAGTGTATCTTAAATCTAGTGTAGTTTGTCTGGAGTAGTGTTTAAGATAAAGACTTTTTTAATAATATAGAACAGCAAAGAGTATATTAGGTAAGTATTTCCTTTTAAAGTTTTACACATTATCAAAGGACAGTGTGGATGTGAATATCTGCGTATGATTATAATTCTTAAGAAGTGTATACTTAGTATAACATTTATACACTAGTAAATTAAAAATTCAAAACACCAATTGGTTGTAGTAACCGAAATGTTAAGTGAGTCTTTATTTTCTAGCACATAAGGGGTGAAGGATACCGCCGTTGTCAAGTACTTAATTGTGTCGATAGGACTTCTTCTAGGCATAGTTTCCGAATCCACATTTCCGATTACATCGTATATGTCATCAACATTTTACCAGTTAGGATATAACATGTAAAATGTATCTTAGTTCCTCATCTTTGCCTTCACAAAAATTGCCCAAGCATTTAGGTAAGATGTCACAAGAAGGGATTACCTAGTCTATTTTATATTTGATTTGAGCAATAGTTTAGCAGAGATATATCATTATCATCATTAAAAATTATCATTAATTTTATTAAATACATAAATAAAAAGTTTATCTCGAGTAGGATTTGAACCTACGACCTGTACTTTGCTAGAGTACCGTGCTAACCAACTGCGCCATCGAGATTCAAGTCCCAATTCATGTAAATTTGGTCTTTATGTATGTAAAACTGATAATAATTATAATAATTCGTTATTATTATTGTTTTCCTATATAGTTTAGCCACTACAGAAATTACATAATAAAAATTCATTGTACCAGATTTGGCAATTAGACAACAGGAAATAGCTGCTACGTTATCATCTGTTCATTCGTCTGCTGATACAAACCAGGCAAGCATATCTGAACACTTGCAAAGTACGCAAAATCTGTTATTCGAGCCGGAAGAACAGGTGATGGTACAACCAGTAAGTGATACCCCGTCACTACTTTCATCTTTGGGTGTAAAACGACAAGCACAACTATCACAAAAGGCGAGGAAGTTGTACAAAGTGGCAAGACAGTATAAGAACTTGGCCAGGGTTTATAAAAAGAGAGCTGCGTCATTTAGGCAAATACTTAAACTGGCACAAAAGCAATTAAATATTACACAAAATGGACTTAATTCAGAAGTAGTAACATTTTGTATACAGCAACTAACCTGAAAAAAGACAAAGCCAAGAGGAAGAAGGTTTACCATGGAAGAAAATATTATGGCATTGGATTTATATAAACATTCTGGCAGTGCATATAAATTTGTTGCGAAATGGTTTTCTCTTCCATCAAAGAGGACACTTAGTAGAATGCTAAACAATCTTCCGATAGGTGCTGGCATTAATAAATTTTTAATTTTCCATTCGTCTACAGTTGTGAAAACACTGAAATCAATACAATGGTTGCTATTCGATGAAATGTCCTTATTGCCTTATACAGTGTGTCCAAAATTGGTCTGTGCAGCATTGCTATCTTGCTATAAGAGATCGAAAGACGGTTAAATGGAGAAAGTTTTAGAGAATTTTGAGCCCACTAAAATTCCATTCTGAAATCAAGGCTATCTCAAATATTTTTCAAAATAAGTAGTGATTAAGGGCCGGTTCTGGACTAGGTCAAAGTCACTCGCCCTCTGATGTGAGAAATGTAAGCTTTTGGATCTCTTCAAGGTCAAACTTTTGGCGGGAAATTTAAATTTTATCCTCATTATATTACAAGATCACTCTGCGGTCAAACGTTTTGGCGGGAAATTTGTACGTTAAGGTCAGCAGCTAAAAATAGAAATTGCAATGTCATCATCATATTACAATTCTTAGAAGTATGAAAATAGAGTAATCAAGGTCAAAGATTATTGACCTGTAGTGGTATCGTATGACAATTCTTAGAAGTATAAAAATAGAATCAATTCATGAAAACAAGAAGAATGCGAGTTGTTGTTTATGCCAAAAAGTAGACCAAGGTCAAATGGTGCTTATATTGACTAAATTGGGTCAAGGTGAAATAATTTACTAAACTAAAACTAGGTGTGTATTTAACAAGTTTAAACATGTTGTCATAGGTAGTTAAGTCAAGGACACATGTTTGTGATATAAACCACAGTTAGGTGTGTTGAGATCAGTCAGTTAGCAACTTGTAATTGTTAAACATGGAATTAGCAAGGTTAAACCAAAGCACCCATTGCAAACTTTTTAAAAGTGCATGTGACCTCGAGATATGGTGTAAAGTGATTAATGTGGTAGTAATTAATACTAAGTATAGTGAACGTATAGTGATGGAAACGGATAATTTTAAATGTATATTACCTCAACGCTTTTATGAGTATTATAAAGAAGAAAATCGAATGGAAGGATTTAAAACGCAGTTAAACACGAGGGATGTCTTCATGAGTAGTTTGGGTGCAGTCGGGAAAACAACAAACATAAAATTTAGTTTTTAATAGTAGTGCCACATGATTTAACTAAAATCATTTCTTAAACAGCGTTTAGTCCTATAGTGAAAGTCACACTGAGAATGCAGTGTGGAGTCTTATGGAGCACACCGTTGCCAGTTGTCGTTATGATGGGCTCGGTTAAACCTCAAGTCCGGTCTCAGGCAAATTTCGCCGCTCTCACAGATTCACTAAAAACTTGTTGGAAGTTTGATGATGTTTATACTTTCGCCTTTGTTTAAATGTTTTCAATAATTAATAATAATGAACAATAAATTTCAAAATTACAAAAGAATTATTTCAGGCAAAGTTAATTTAAGAAAAAATAAACAGAGAATTAATTGTACATTTATAAACAAATAAAATATTTACACTATTTACACCCGACGTTTACTATGTTTTCAATAATTAATAATTTGAATTTCTTAAATTCCATGTTACCGGTAATAAGTCACAAACAAGACTGAAAATCGGTATTATATTTAGGGTTGTTTGTTTACTTTTCAGTTACATTAAAAACTCATTAAGATATCTTCCCGCATAAGCTTGGTTTGAAATGACGTAAATGCATTGTAAGTAACTTTCTAATTAATACAATTGTTTAACGATATTTAGATCGTCTTGAAAATTCATATTTGAGAATTTTGAGTGATTTTTCCAACTAAAATTTTCCGATTTTTTCAAAAATAAGGGCAGTTTACTCTTACGTATCGTTCGCAAAAAATAAAAAAGTTTTTCATTTATGTCCAACTTTTTGGCGGCACTGTATAATAACTTCAGAGCCGACCCTGTCACAGCCATCGGACAACCGGCAACACAGTGTGCCGGCCTCCCATTACAAATACATATACATTGCCTATACCCCGCCACACTGCATTCTCGGTGTGACTCGCACTATAGTGCAATTGCAAGCAAGTACAGTTGTTATAATGCAGGCAGCAATAACATCATTTCTGGAACGAACCAAACTCAGAAGTTCACCGTTATATATGGATACCCCACATAGTTGCAGTAACAATATGAATAACAATTTTACCTTGTGTTGTTGGTGCTGTCAAAATAGTGATGGTGGTAATAGAAGTAAAAATGAAGAGAAACATGATGAAGGTTATTCTTCTATCACTGACAGACAGCCATATGATTTATCTGAAGTGTATAAACAAGCAGCTAATGAATACTTAATCGATTGTATTTATTATAAACTATCGAACGATACTCATCATGCAAAACATATGGAGGTTGGATACAGTACGCACCTCAAGCTTGCACCAGTAGTGCGTATTGGGTGTGCTAATTGTGATCAAAGCGATAATGTAGTGTGGGATATGAAGTAATGGAATGAGCTTCTAAGATGGCATTCATATGTAGAATTACAATTTTTCCGATCCCAAGAAATTGAAAATAAAATTGACTGGTCAAATGTAAACGAAGAAGATATAATCTATGATCAACATTATTAATCTCTATCTAGCAATCTTGGTATTTATTACAATTGGGAATTCATTAAAGGATATGACAGAATTTTGAAAACTGTTATGATAGAAAACTACAACTGCTGTTCTTGCACATTCAACTCACATAATATAGAAGAACTATTGAATTTAAAGGATATAATAAGCTATAGATTGGAATTTCTTGAATCTTACAATCTGGTGTGTTTTATGAAAAGTTCATACTACCGTCGTTTTCGTGAGAAAGAATTCCGTGGTGGTGATGACGACATTTATAAAGACATTGATGATGTTATAAATGCTAAGTGTAATATTAATTCACATAACACTGTATGTTTAATGGAAATATTGTATTATCGTCATGCTTATCTAATGTATAGCATTTACTGAATAAAGAAATAACTATGATTTATTTTTCTCAATTTAGGTATAAATACCACGTTCTATCCATCCAGGTAAACAATGTTAGTTACGAAGCGAAAGAGTGCAGGTGGTGGTGGTTTAGTGAATGCTCTAATCAATAAACTTCCGTTTGAATTGCATTTACCTGGTTACGTGTTGCGGTCCTGGTACAAAGTTAGAAAAACGACTCGCACGCAGTGACCCCGGTATTAATCAATTAGATGCTCAATGCAAACTTCACGATATTAGTTACAGAGATCACAGAAATTTAGATAGTAGACATAAATCGGATAAAATTTTACAAAAAAAAGCTTGGGAACGCTTTAAATCATCAGACGCAACATTACGTGAACGAACTGCATCTTTAGCAGTCAATACCGCCATGAAAGCAAGGAGAAAATTAGGAATGGGGTGTAAACGTCGATCTAATCTGAAGAAGAAGAAAAAATGCAATAACGGAAATAAAGAAAAAAAAAAGATTAAACCTAACGGAAATTTCACAGACATAATAAAGTCAGCGCTTTCAATGGCAAAACGTGTGGTAAAATGTTTTGGAGGAAAGAAAAACATTAAAGTTCCTAGAGTAATTCCCCTACCTAAACAAGGAGGCTTTTTACCATTTCTTATTCCGTTATTCGCAGGATTATCAGCAATCGGTGCTTTAGCTGGCGGTGCATCAGGAATTGCTAAAGCAGTCAATGATGCGAAAAATGCTAAAAAATTGCAAGAAGAAACATCGAGCCATAATCGCATGATGGAATCGGTCACTATAGACTCCATGAATAATAAAAGCGGTGCACTGTATCTACAACCAAACAAATCTGGTGGTGGTGCATTATACTTAAAACCTTTCCCAAAAAACTGAATAGATTACCCGAAAGACCGTTAACGGATATTGATTTAAAGTAATACACCAAAAATGTTCCCTACTTTAGGGATCTTTTTATGAGAGATAACATGCCTAAATTACCACGGAAATATGAATCCGGAATTAACTTAGATAGCCAAAGAGGACCAGGTACACATTGGGTTTGCTACAAAAAGCGTGGTAAAAAGGTATGGTATTACGATAGTTTTGGTAATATTCGACCACCAATCGAAGTGATTAACTACTTTCGGGGGTGTAAAATATATTATAATTGCAACCAAGATCAAGAGTTTAATACAATTATTTGCGGACACCTATGCCTACAATTTTTATATAAATAATCAGCACAAAATCAAGTTTTCTCAATTATGTCAATAACATTCAGTTTAGAAGGTGTTGGTAACACAGCTAGCTACAACTTCTATCCACCGATAGAGCTAGATTTAGGGAAGAAATACATTATTGGATTGGTTGGATTTTACGGCTGCAACAGCATTAGAAACATTTATACAGGCAACGATAGATTTTATTTTAGAACAAATCCATCTCATTTGCAAGTGATTAATATTCCACACGGTGCACATGAGTTAGATAAAATTAGCGATTAACTAAAATACCCACAGAAAAGTTTATCATTAGAGCAAACAACAATACACTTAAATGTGAGATAAACAGTTCATTTGAGATCGATTTTACTAAAGAAAATTGTATTGGGCGCATGCTAGGGTTTAAGTCTAAAATATTAGAACCAAATATTTTACATACATCTGCGTTAGACATCCAAATACTGAAACACACTAATCTACACGTAGAGTGCAACATTATAAAGGGATCTTATCGAAACGGGAAACCTGCTAAAGTATTATATGAGATTGATGTTTCAGTTCCACCAGGTTATCGTCTAGATAAAACTCCAAGCAATACTCAATATTTAGAAATAAACACTGACATTATTAGTAATATAACAATTAATTTGATTAATCAAAAAAGTGAATTAATAGACTTTGGTGAAAGTGAACCATTCACTGTACGCTTAGAACTAAAAGAACATGGGTCTGAGAATTAATCCAGGACCAATTCCATCTTTCAAAAATTCATATAAAAGACATCATCCCTACAGTAAGTCAATAATTAGTCAACAACCTTCATTGCGGTTAACATCTGCAGAGAAATACTTTTTAACGTCAATTGGTTTAAAAGTTCTCAACCGTAATGGCAGAATCGTTAAACGTCTTTCAAAACGTACATTTTGATGATACTATAATTAAATCAGATATTCACACTTATCTTCCATATGGATCTTCTAAATATGGACCTTCCGAAGAAATACGCATCTTAATTCAAAGTCAAGATCTAATTACGGCTACTTATGATAGTTTTCTGTACATAAAAGGTAAACTTGAGCTCAAAAAGGAAGATGAAAGAAAAGCATGCAGCTTAACCAACAATTCCCAAACTTTCTTTTCGAAGAAATTCGTTATGAGTTAGGTGGCCAGAGAGTGGATGTTTGTAGAAATCCAGGAATAACACCTACGCTTAAGGGATATATTTCTTATACGGCAAGCAAAAGCAAAGCACTAAGTCATTTGGGATGGTCACCAAAGAATGAAGAACCATTACAAGTAGAATTCGATGCGCAAAATGGAGAAAAATCTTTTACAGTATGCATACCATTGAACCACATATATGGAATAATGGAGGATTATCGTCAGGTAATCGTGAATATGCGCCAAGAGTTAGTTTTAATTCGCTCTAGAAGCGACACAAACTGTTACTATGGTGAAGTTGATGCCGCAATAACCTTAAATAGAATTCAATGGAAAGTACCACACTTAACACTTAGTGATGCTGCGAAACTTAACTTGTTTCAAGGAATCAATAAAAATTCTATTATTGCTGTTCCATTTCGTCAATGGGAGTTATATGAATTACCTTCTCTAAAACAGGCAACCTCACACATATTGCCAATAAAAACATCAACGCAACTGGAAAAACCACGTTGGATAATTGTTGCATTCCAACAAGGTAAAAGGTATACAAAGTCAGCAAAGGCCTGAAATTTTGATCACATTAACATCAGAAATCTTAAAGTATATCTGAATTCAGAGTATTATCCATATGAAGCAATGCATTTAAACTTCAGTGCTAACCAATACACACCTGCCTATCGCAATTTTTTGGAATTCCGATGTGACTACTATGGTGACGATAATAAAGATGCATTATTCAACTATTCTGAATTCAAATCATGTCCAGGATTTGTAATGGACTGCTCTAAACAAAATGAATCTTTAAAAAACTCAACAGTAGACATCAAATTGGAAATGGAATCTCTAACTCCTTTCGATAATGGAATTGTTGTCTATGGTCTTCTTCTCCATGATGCTATTGTGCAGTATAGCCCACTCACTGGGGAAGTGAAAAAGTTATAGTTATTGTAATATAGCCTAGTATATAAATAAAAATGTTGTAATTATGCGTTTAGTTTTATTTCATCCACTAACGATGAAAGTAGTTGGTCAAAAACAAAAACTCTCAATTCGAAATCATGACTTTGATGAAAAGTCTATTACTTTGAAACATGGTGATTTACTTCCTAATAGTATACGTGGTGTTATATGTGGCCCCTCCAATTGTGGTAAAACAAACACAGTCTGATTACCTAGAAGAATGGCTTGAAATTTAAACATGTATACGTATACTCTAAGTCATTGAATCAAAACAAGTACAAACTTTTACAGGAAATCTTACTTCCAATGAGGGACGTAAGTTACTTTACCTTCAGTGATAATCAAGGTGTGATTGAGCCTAATTGTGCAAAATCAAACTCTATTTTTATCTTCGATGATATCGCTTGTGAAAAGAAAAATAACATAAGGGCATATTTTTCTATGGATATTGACTGTTTCTATTTGGGTCAAACTTACAGTAAAATTCCAAAGCAATTAATTCGTGACAATGCGAATCTAATTGTATTATTTGAGCAA
This sequence comes from Vesta saturnalis, assembly GCA_036346205.1. Taxonomy (NCBI): domain Eukaryota; kingdom Metazoa; phylum Arthropoda; class Insecta; order Coleoptera; family Lampyridae; genus Vesta; species Vesta saturnalis. The sequence goes on along the minus strand of JARFJB010000708.1, from coordinate 2,776,552 downwards.
GATGAATTAAACCTAAAACATGTGTATGAGGATCATATAAGTCCCACCATAAGCATGAAATTATTTCTGGACGTGTGCTCAAAATGCTGGGTAGATCCGTTTGGTTTCATGGTAATAAACAAGGATGCTGAAGTTAATAATGGTCGCTATAGGAAAAGATTTGATGAATATATAATACCTTAAACTGTTTACAGCAGTTTAGTAGGTACTGATCTGTTTAGGTATTAACAGCTACCTACCTGTTTTTGTAAACAGCTATCTGTTTGTGTAAACAGGTATCTGTTCGAGGTAAACCGGTATCTGTTCAGCAAACCCGCCTTACCACAATGGATAACAAGGAAATGATATTAAAGAAAAAAATTATTCAGGTTCGTAAAGTAATACAGTAGAAGTATAACAGTATTAAAAGTGCTCACATTGATAATGAAAGAACATTTGAAAGTACTTATAAACCCCTAATAGAACCTCTAACTGAAATAGTAAATACAATGAATCCGGATAAAAAACACCTAAAAAGGAGCCCATCGACGTTAAACCCAAAAAACCACCCCTATTCATATTTCCGAGAAAGCACGCTACTACCCCCACTAGCCCGCTACCTCAAGTTCAACGGACTCCAGGCTTCACTCCATTAGGTGATTCAAGAAAGGGTACTACTAGCCCACTAACTCAGCTTCCGTTTTTTCAAACAAATCCTCCTCCAGGTCTTCGTACACCATCATTCTTAGAAACATCTGTTGTAGGAGAGATTAATATTGAGGAAGAAGAAGAACCTCTTAGTGTCACAGATGATTCTACTAACCGTAATGAACCCATCTCAGAAGAATTTCTCGAGAAGTATCATGAATTACCTCGTATATAAGTTGAACGTATTATGAGGGATCCTGAAGGTGTTATTGATCATACTTATGAAATCCACTGATACTAAAACTGACAAATGGACAATTGGCAATACTCCCGTTACAATTAAAGGAAACGATAAAATTATTAAAGGTGTCACGTATAAAGGGACTCCAGGTTTATATGATCTGCTTATTATGAATGAACCCAGTTTAAATCTAGTAAATTCAAAAGATAGAAAAGATTATAGAAGTATTTTAGAAACTCCTAATGTTGTAAGGCGAGATTATGATGTAAGTGGGCAAATTCGAGGGAGCCGCAACAAAAAGTATACGCAAATAATCAAACCCTTGCTATCATCATCATCACCCACGACCAAAAGGAGATGGAGCTATGTTTTTTAAGGAATTAACAAACAGGCCGATTGAATATAAATATTGGAATGATGTACATGAACTAATTAATGATCTAGAGGTATTGTGGGCAGAAAAATTTGCAGGGAATACAGGTGTCGTGAATGACATAATATCAATTGTAGAAGAACTGTATGAGGATGGGTACATTGAAACCACAGAGCCGTTTTTTAAACAGTATAAATGAGAATGCATTGATTCGACATATCATAACTAAAATAACCCTTGACAAATTTGGACGTTCACATGTCCAGTATCATTTCAAGAAATTAACCCCTCAGTTTAAACTGATTGATGATAATCAATTTGATATCGAGAATAGGAGACTCAGCAATGTCGCCAGCCCCATAGATCCTCAAGATGCCATCACTAAGCAATACTATTTATCAACAAGATTCAATTTTGATGGAAACCGTTTGACACAGTTGGCGGACCCGGAAGAAGATGGTGACGCTATAAGTAAAGGATATCTTGATTTTTGTCTACAAGCAGTTCAGAAAGCTTTTAAAGGAAGCTCTAACGCTTATCTAGTGTTGGAGCAAAAACTATACCGACTTAAAGAAATTGTGGATAAATTAGTACCATGTCCAAATTACAACTCGTCAACGAATTGCATAAACCTGCACGAAAAGATTTTAAACGAAGGCGCACAATAATTAGAGGTTTTGATGACATTTGGCAAGCAGATTTGGCTGAATTTAACACATATGCCAAACAAAATAAGGGCTATAAGTATATATTAGTGGTTATCGACTGTTTTTCGAAATACTTATGGACTAAAGGGTTAAAAACGAATACAGGTCAAGAAGTTACCAAGGCCATGCAAACAATCTTCAAAAAAGGACGGAAACCTACCAATTTGCAGACAGATGCAGGAAAAGAATTCTACAATGAACATTTTACCAAACTAATGCAGCGTTATGGAGTCAAGCGTTACTCCATCTATAGCACAACGAAGGCTGCAATTGCGGAACGTGTTATCAGAACCATTAAGGGTGCTCTATATAAGTCATTCAGCCTACAAGGTAAATACAAATGGATTGATACCATAACCATGTATTATAACAATCGTAAGCATAGAACTATCGGAATGAAGCCCAAAGATGTTGGTAATCATACAAACCTAGAGGCTTACACTCACATAAAAATATTCGATAGGAATCGATATTCTGTGGGTGACATAGTATGAATCAGTAATTAAAAAATATTTTCGCCAAAGGATACACACTATTTAAGATTGTGAAAGTTCGCATTACTAACCCCACTACGTACATGCTGGAAGACATGAAGGGAAAGCCTGTACTGGGAGGGTTTTATGAACATGAATTACAAAAAACAAAGTATCCTGATGTGTATCTAGTAGAAAAAGTGCTTCGCTCCAAGAATAATAAGTTATTCGTAAAGTGGTGGGGATTGGATAAAAGATCATGGATCAATAAGGATGATATTGTTTTATAACATTTAACCTGTACTTTGCCAACCAAATTACTTATATTAGTTATATAGTTTGTATAAAAGGATGTAGCTCTTAGATGAAATAAAACGCACAAAAAAAATAATAGTACTTTATTTTTTACATATAATTACATTTATTTTTAAAATTTCATTATCTTATAAAGTAAACCTAAAGTACTTCATGGTCATATCCCCGAATCTGGCCCACACCTCCATCCCAAGCAGGAATATTCGGGGAGCTAGAGCCCTTTGAAGATGGTTTTCAAAAACTGGTTTTCGGTTTATATCTCCGGAACGCAACCAACTTTGGAACCTTATTTTTTCTGTCAGTAAATCCAATTAATTGAGACCAGTAAGCAAAGCTCACAGCCCATAATAATTTTCTGTCTCAATCTTTGACCAAATTTAAGGTTAAAGTAATTTCTTAGATCTAATCTGAAATGAGAGGGAGTCCCATCATGCATTAGCCACAAGGCACACTAAATCATTTTGAAGAGACTGAAGATAAGTTTCCCCATTTAACATTAGTGGTAGAAAAAATGATCATATTAAATAATCGTCTACAATACCCAGCCCATACATTTAAATGACATTGTCGTTTATGGGGAGATTCTATTAAAGAATGGGGAGTTTCGTCTGCCCAAACATGCGTATTATGAAAATTTACAATACCGTCTCTTCTAAAGCATGCCTGATCGAGAAACAAAACTAAATTATTGAACTGATGATTTTCGCGACATTTTTGAATAAACCATTGGGAAAATTCAAACCGAGAAAGATAATCCGTAAGCGGTGACGATGCTTGTACCCGTTTAACGTGGTACAGCATCAACTGTCCGTAAATTATTCGCCATACTGCCGAATTTGACGAGTCCGAACGATTTGTAATTTCTCGCATAGTGGAGCCGTTTATTTTCTTCTACTGCACGTAAGACAGCTTCCTGATATTTTGGTGTTCTTGCCGTTCGTGATCTTCTCCGGGTAGTAACGGTTGCGTTAAACGAACGTATGAAAATCATTAAAGAGAAGCAAATAAAATACATAGTGTAACTTAATAAATACTTGTTTCCCGTAACTTACGATCAATATTTTCAAAAGTTTCTCTATTTGGGACGCGGTGATTTGGAAAGGCGCCCGGATACAATCTCCGTGCTTCAAGAGCATGCATAATGTGAATATCGACCACCTCTTCGTTCGTCATTAACCGAAACGTAACTGTCTTTACTATCCCTTATTTAAATTATTACTGACTTATGCTAAACTAATAGTTACTGACAATATTTATTCTTAAACTTGAACTCATTGTTTACGCTGTTTCATTTGTTTTTTGCTCATTTCTGAAGAAACGGTGATATTAAGCGACTCTTACTAAGTGTACCCTTTTTATGTAATAGGGATGGGCGGTTCATAATCTGGTGACAAATAGCAAAAAATCGAAGTGTTAGAAAAATGGGGCTAAATTTACCCAATTACTCACCTGATACGCACGCTCCTGGCCAAAGCTATCTTACACAGTGGTCTCAAATGCTTAGCTTTACTGACAGAAATTTATGTCCCAAATTTGGTTGGGATAGATGCAGCCAATCCTGAACTATAAACCGTAAACCAGCTCGCTGAAGAAGCATTTTCTGACCTGTGTTTACAGCAATTTTTTTCTTATTTTCACGTAAGTTTTTACCATGTATTTTAGAAACAGTAAACACACAATAATAATGAAAAACAAATATCTTGACACAATTGTTTTGGAACTAGTGTTTCAAAAATCAGATATAAAGAATGCTTATACAATTGTGACATCAATTGTGCTTCTAAGAGGACACTGCTTGTGATAATATTACACGTTTGAAATCCAAAACTTAGACATTATAAATGAATTATAACACAAAGCTACTGTTAATTTACAAAGGTATTTTACATTAAATCCATTTGAATGTTCAATGCATGATCATATTTATCTATAAACATCAACTCCAGGTTTTCTACTACAGTGTACACTTCAGCACTGTGAACAATATTATTATAAACTAATGTAAACACTATACCAACGAAAATACTCCTATAAATTAAATACTAATCTACACATAATTTTATGAACGGTAAGATATTTCAATTTCACAAATAATTTATAAAAAAATAATGAATATCACTAATAAATAAATTATTGCTTACTACTTTAAGTATATTAACTTTTTAAATTGTATAATGGTGTTCTTAACTTCGTAAACAACAGCCAATGTTGGATGCGTATTTCAAGTAATAGATAAGATAATGATAGTTATGATAAAATGATACAAAATTAAAAAGACGCTGTTCACAAATCATATAGTGAATTATAGGGTATTAGAGGTCAATATTTTTCTGGATGTGTGAATTCATTTACAATGCCATATTTCAATTAGAAATTGTAATAAACGTAACTGAAATGAATCAGTACAGTACATAAGATACCTGGAGTATGAACAATGAAATTATTTATAACACAAAACACATTAGATTCCGAATCTGTGCACATTAACATTCATAATGATCACATTTGTATTTATAAACTGAAAAGTATTTTTTTAATTGAATTTTTAGCTTAACTTTCTAATATGTTGTATCTACACATTGGTCTCATTTGTACATGATTAGAAGAGTGTCTTTCTACATGAATTTTTAAATTAGCTTTTTGATAGGTTTCAAAATCACATTAGTTGCATTTCGATTCATAACCTGAAGAATACCTTTAAAATTAGATTTGTCTTTGGTGTTGCATAAACATGTTTATTGTAGTTGTATCCTTAACTTTAATAACAATGTTTAAGATGAATTGTTAAACATTTTTTCTGATGTGTTCCATAATCTCATTGGTCACATTTGAATTCCTTACTTAAAGAGTGTTTTTTAAGATGAATTTTAAAATTACCTTTGTGATTTGTTGCATAATCACATTGGTCGCATTTAAATTCGTAACTTGAAGAGTGCTTTTTAAGATGAATTTTAAAATTATGTTTTTGATTTGTTCCATACTCACATTGGTAACATTTAAACTCAAAACTTGAGGAGTGCTTTTTAAGATGAACTTTAAAACTACCTTTGTGATTAGTTCCATAATCACATTGGTCGCATTTAAATTCAAAACTTGAGGAGTGGCTTTTAAGATGAATTTTAAAACTATGTTTGCGATTTGTTCCATAATCACATTGGTCGCATTTAAATTCAAAACTTGAGGAGTGGTTTTTAAGATGAATTTTAAAATTACCTTTGCGATTTGATCCATAACCACATTGGTCGCATTTAAAATCAGAACTTGAGGAGTGCTTTTTAAGATGAATTTTTAAAAGATATTTGTAATGAGTTCCATAATGACATTGGTCGCATTTAAATTTGTAACTTGAAGAGTGCTTTTTAAGATGAATTTTAAAATGATTTTTTTGATTTGTTCCATAATCACATTGGTAGCATTTAAACCCAAAACTTGAGGAGTGATTTTTAAGATGAACTTTAAAACTACCTTTGCGATTTGTTTCATAATCACATTGGTCACATTTAAATTCAAAACTTGAGGAGTGGTTTTTAAGATGAATTTTAAAATTACCTTTATGATTTGTTCCGTAATCACATTGGTTGCATTTAAATTCATAACTTGAGGAGTGCTTTTTAAGATGACTTTTAAAATTACCTTTATGATTTGTTTGGTAATCACATTGGTCGCATTTAAATTCATAACTTGAAGAGTGATTTTTAAGATGAATTTTAAAATGATCTTTGTAAATTGTTCCATAACCACATTGGTCGCATTTAAATTCAAAACTTGAGAAGTGCTTTTTAAGGTGAATTTTAAAACTATGTTTGCGATTTGTTCCATAATCACATTGGTCACATTTAAATTCAAAACTTGAAGAGTGGTTTTTAAGATGAATTTTAAAATTACCTTTTTGATTTGTTCCGTAATCACATTGGTCACATTTAAATTCATAACTTGAGTGCTTTTTAAGATGAATTGTAAAATTACCTTTGCGATTAGTTCCATAACCACATTGGTCACATTTAAATTCAGAACTTGAGGAGTGCTTTTTAAGATGAATTTTTAAAAGATATTTGTAATGAGTTCCATAATTACATTGGTCGCATTTAAATTCCTTATTCGAAGAGTGTTTTTTAAGATGAATTTTAAAATTACTTTTTTGATTTGTTCCATAATCACATTGGTCGCATTTAAATTCAAAACTTGAAGAGTGGTTTTTAAGATGAATTTTAAAATTTCCTTTGCGTTTTGTTCCATAATCACATAGGTCACATTTGAACTCATAACTTGAAATGTGTTTTAAAACATGATTTTTTAAACTTATTTTCCACTTTGTTATAAAATCGCAATGGTTACATTTATATTTAAAATTTGTACTGTATTTTAAAACGTTATGTTTGAAATTTTCTTGCATTATTGTTGAACTATTAAATTTACTTTCATGCTTTGTGATGTGTTCGACACTGTTTTCATTTATATGATATGCCTCACTTGAGCCAACAACTTTTACTAGAGAAGAAATGTTTTCTTTCTTAATATTCACATTATCTGTAAAAATAGTGTTAAATTTTGTACTACTTGAACCGTAATTAATTTTACCTTGTATTAGATCACTATTTACTATAACATGTTGGGTTACAAGTGAATTTATTCCTTCTTCCTGTTCTGGTTCGACTTTAACAAGATTCATATCAACCTCATAAGACATTTCGAAGAATTCGTATTTCTTAATGATACACTTTATACAAAACTTAGGTGCAACACCTTATCAAATTATATAGGGCACAACACACATCTGTAAAAGCAGTGTTTAATAATGCCTTAAAATTATTGCCACAATTAATATACAGTATCGTCAACAGTAGTAACTACAACAATGACTATTAAATAGTCATTGATCTATATAGTAAGCCACTTTAATTGAACAGTCTGTTTTTCTGCTAAACCCATCCGCACAATTCGCTAGATGTCACTATGTTAAATCTATAAAAGATTCAAACCATCTTGGAAGTTGTAAGGGAACTATTTAACCCATAGAATATTTTTTATTCTAAGGTCACGGTGGAATATAATTGCACTGTGTCGTTGATTGAGGAATCATGTTTGTAAACTATACCGTTACATAAAACAGCACAACACCAAGAGAAGAATGACCAGGGCTGAAGAGAAGAAGGACTCCTGACCAGTCTACGCACAACTAGATAACCTAAAATAAGTAAGAAACTAACCATAAGCATGGGCATACAAAAAAAATATCGGGAGCAAATTCCGCATCCGACTTCTCGAATACTCCTGTACACCCTGGCCTGCTGTCATTTAAATTCGCCGTCACCTACATGTAAGTTATTATTTACAACACCTACACAAACATCTGTTGAGGAAGTTACGGTGGGAGTATAATCCCAGGTGTCGTTTCCTACTTACACAGTCGGACAGAAAGGCCGCCTGCCCAAATTGTGCCGGCCGCCCATTGTCGATTAGAAAGCGTAACGGAGGCGTCAGACCAGGTCTACTAATTGATCCTAGTTACACACAAATTTACACCGACACGCCACCACCGAAATGAAAACGTTAAACCAGACCAAAATACGATAATGTTACTGACAAAAGTTTCAGTCCGTCTAGTAATTACGTAAACACAGTGTGTATTACATTTTCTCTCACTTCACGTAATAGCCCGTTTCCAAAATCTGCCCCGTTTCGGATTCCTGATTTCGTCCTGAATCGCACGTCGTGAGAAACCCAGATTACAGATTTATCCCGCAACATTCTTTAATATCAGATTACGTAAAACGTTTGGTCTATTCTGCCTGCCGGAGAACAAAAGATAAACATTCTAGTAAACGGATCGTTCCTGAAGGTTTAACCATACCGAGATAAAAGGTTCACCACCTTGTCTGCATAAGTCGTTTAAGAACGACATCTGCCCCTTGTGAACAAACTGTTATTTCCCGCATAAAAATATTCCATAATGGGACATCCACCATTCAATTTCCCTGCGTAATTAACCCTGTAAACTCAGTACCTATCTGGTGTTGTTTCTAAATAAGAATAGATACCTGAAGGAACACCAAACCCCTCTCATTATAATTTCAGCTAGTTACGAAAAGCTAATTAGAACACTTTCGAATTTCCGTTAATTAGTTTTAAAACTCTAAGTAAAATGCTCCTATTAGTTAAATAAATTCCATTAGATAGATTAAGTAGAAAATCGCGTTCAAATTGTATTAAATAGAAGAAAGACAAGTGGTTATCCAAGTTTTAAAATATCGATTTTCTTTCTGACCTAGATAGTCTTGGTAACATAGATCGCGTCTATTTCATCCTTAAAAATATTTCAACGAGAAATAAAATTAGTATCACACCGGCCTTAACTATAAATAAAAGTTATATACTTCTGCACTCTACCAGACAGGGACGTAATCAAAATATTTCCTAACTTTGTTTATTCATGTGTGTTGAGTTAATTATGTCCTAGTTTAAATTACTCATTGGATGTCCCAACGATTTGGGGGTGGAAGATTACGCCTATACTGATGATTTAAACAAAACCTTATAACAGATTATAGTAGTCAACAACGAGGAGCATCTTGTTAAAATATTTTTGTATTTACAGGATAGCCCATTGTCGAGCACTACACTAAACTTGTGTTTTTTTAATGGAACAGCCTATATATTTTTATATATTTGAATCAGCTGTAAAATGCTGAGCAAAGCTATATAAGGTACTATGGGTCTACGACTAACGGTTCCTAAGTTATTGACATTTTTATACAAAAAATTAGGCAATTAAGTTGGCTCCTGTTCCACCGTATTGAAAGGTATTCGACTGAAATTTTGGGATTTGTTTAGCCAATGTGTTTAGTTTTAACTTCTACATTCAGATTGCAGACTCTTTTCTCTACATATATAGGGTGGTCCATTTTGCTCAATGCTATTTTTCTCATTTTTTTAAATGCACACCCTGTATTTTATTACAGATTTGAATAGCATTTTTACGAGGTTTCAATTGAATGAGTGATGATATTACTTTTTTTTACATTTTTAGAAATAAAATTGAAACTTTTGTCACATGTGCTTACATTAATACAATTTTTTTTGTCAAAGTTGGTTATACTTATTTTAATTAGGTTAATTCACTGTGATATATTAACAGCGGTAAATTTAAATTATTGATGTACAAGATGTTATTTAGTAATTGTCTTCAACAAGGATGTATGAATAAATTGCTGAAAGCTGTTCTGTATCTGATTTGTGATTCATTGAATTACACTCTTGTTTTTATGTGGCACATTTCAAGAAATAATCTGAATTTATTTACTATTTCAAAATTTAGAATTTTTACATGATTGAAATCAGTTTTTTTTTATTGTGGGTTGCTAGACCACAACTATTGCATTTTTTGTCAATTTTGCAATCACCTCTGTGTTGTGTCACTATTGCGTAGCCATTGTGACGTCTGTCCTATGTATACTTCTGTGCTATCAATGCAGGGAATTTGATGGATGACATTAGAGCTAAGCAACACAGGAGTGATATCTTTAACCTTGGAAAACAATTTGTTGACCGTTTTTACATCATGTTTACTAATAGTTATGTTGAAGTCCTTAAATACATTTGTGATTTTAGATGTTAAATTTTTAATGAAAGGTAATTTACAATATCTGGTGTTGTTCTCTTTCTGGATCACCAGACTATTCAAAACTGTTCGTTGAGTTCCTGTATTAAAGATTAATTTATTTTATTATTATTTAGTTATGATATAATAGTTATTTTTAATCAAAATTTCTTTCAGTTTATTTAAATTTTTTTGGCTAAAAATTAACGTAGACAACTGAGGATGTTGGTTTGATTATTGAATTGGTTGAAAATATTTTTGATTTCACAATTTTATTTTTTGGTACCGCCCAAATTATGTCGCCGTCTACATATTTCTTTAGAAAAGGGAGTTCAAATGACAACAAAGGTATACTGAAGTTTAATAGTTCTTCCATCACTATTGTCGCAAATTCGCAATAATGGGACTAAGAGGCGAGTCCATAGGGGTACCAAAAATTTGCAAAAATGAAATAACTGTTGCTAAATATGACATGTATTAAAGCATTTTTTATTATATCTTTCATATGACTCTAGATATCTCTATAAAATGTAATACACATCTTTCGAGCATCAAATATTTTTTGGTGTAAAAGATTTTTTAAAATGTTTACCAGTCGCGTCCGTACGGTATTTGAACTGAATATTATTGAAGGAAAAATTGTTACAAAAGCTAGAATTCACAATTTTACAGAGCACTGTTAAATTATTTTGTGCATTAATGAATAAAGAATTTTAATGTGGTCCCTATAGTATACTGAGTATCAAGAACAGTAACGGACGTTTACCGGTCATGTTTGGTCGGAGACCGGTAGAACCCTTAATGTTCGTGATGCTCATACTGTTTTTTGCACGATTGTATTAAATTTACCACAATAGAAATTATTTAATTTCTACTAGATAAACGAAAAGTCAAAAGTGACATTTCAAATAGAAATGTCCAAATTTTTTGTTGTTATTGTTGTGAAATATAGTACCTATGTATAATTTTACGTTGGTAAGAGTAGAATAGGGGCACTACTTTCACTTTTTGTGACGGCATTTGACCTTGGGAATTCCCAGGGCTGGTCAGGTGGCTGACCTCGGTTTGACCTTGGGGTCGACCTTGAGAAAGTTGTTTACCTTGAGAAACAGGCTAACCTGGAGAAATTGGTTGGCTTTGGACCTGGACTTGGGCGGGAAATTTGAAAATGTTTTTTGGTAATAAAGAGGTTCTTGCAAAACAAGTGTAGGAACTATCTCTGGGACCTGCTCCTGCGCGGGAAATTTGAAGTTGTTTTTAATAATAAAGAGGTTCTTGTAAGGCAAGTGTAGGAACTACCCATGTATGCCTTCGATCTTGTGTTAGGGTCCGCGCCTTTGTCGTGGCCCCTTGGCAGGAAATTTAAAATAAGGGGGCCCTAATACTAATTTGTAAGGCACGTGTAGATCTTCAAAACTTGTTCTCGGGCCTTCGTCCCTGGTTGGAAATGGTATGGGGCCCTAACCTTATAAGACAAGTGCAGAAACTAGCTCTTGGGACTTCACCCCTATCGTGTCCCCCTTGGTACAATTGTATGTGGATTCTAACATAATCTTATAAGGCAGGTATAGGCCTTCGCCTCCCGTCATAAAAATGTGTATTCTAATAAGGCGGCCCTAATGCTAACTTGTAAGACAGGTATAAGAACTTGTGTTAGGGTCTGCGCCCCTTGTCTTGGCACCCTTTGAGTTAAAATTGATTTTTAGCGTCATCTAGTTGTGCATTTTTAAACTAGCGAGTGTTTTCTGTAATAGAAGTTGATCATGCACACCTCTCTCTTTCACTCTCGTTTATCCGTTTCTCTCTCTCTCTCTCTCTCTTCGGCTCTTTCTCACACACAAACAAATCAAATAATTAATTAAGCAGCTGAATCTGAAACAAATCATGCTCGATCAAATCAATCAGATCAATCTCAATCAATCAATCAACCAAAATCAATAAAACATGCCTTACAGTTTGCGGGAAATTGCTATAACAGAAATAAAAGACAAAAGGTTTTAACGGTTTATTATTACCTGCGAATCAATAACTACGAAGTTTAAAACCAACAAATACGTACCGCATAATGCTATTAATTAATTAAAAAAAAATAGGACAACACTCATACCTTTATCTAATTAACTAAACAAACAAATAAACTGGGATTGAGTCTAGCTATAGAATAACAACTGGTTTAACTCTGGGGTCACTGTTAAATCGCATAGCACACAAATAGAATGAGCTGTACAGAACCTCATCCCTACTGGCAATGGCAAATCACATGTGTCAGTTATCGTTTGCATAAAACATAATTGACTGATGCTGTAACAAATTAAGTAATAATGATAAAATGTATCTAAGAATACTCACTCTGGTTTGTAGGTACACATTTTTTTTTGCTGCTATTGTTGTTAATTTACACAGAAATCAATTATGTGAATGCATGTAATTACTTTTTCTGTTACTTCTTATATACCAATACTACATTCACTTTAATGTGTTTTTTACAACATTTTTCCATATTTATTTGAAAGTTGAATTTTTTCGTCACCCGACGGGTTTAAAAAGAAATAGCATTTATATTGTACTCATATTGTAACAAAAACACACACAAAATTGTTTTTATAGAAACGCGTTCATTATAGTATATTAAGTATTAAGAACAGTAAGGACAGTTTACCGATCGACGATAATGTTCACTTCGCTCAGTCGCCAATATTTGAGGAGATCGGTAAACTCCTTACTGTTCGAAATGCTTATGCTATTTTTTGTGCGATCAACAATACACTTTATGGCAAAATGTAGGCAAAACACATTTTACTTTATCTCAAAATTGCTTAAAAGATGACCACAAGCCGAGTCACAAGCGTATGTATTGTTTCCTTAGTAACCTGAATGTTAATGTGACAGTTGTAAAATAATTGTGTCAGAAATTCTGCTAATCAAGGCGACAAAATTCTGCATGATGATGAAGTGTTAGAACCAGTGGCTTCTACGTCTCAACAAGCAATACATTCTGTGAATACAAATCTTCTTGAAACGGGTGGTATTACCATTTCCAATTGTAACTATTGTACATTTAATTTTAATATTAATAAATAATACTATACCCAAAACTCTGGCAGGTGTTTCAGTAAACTATGAATTTCACTTACTGTTCGCTGAACGGTAAGTAAATTACTTACCGTTCAGTTAGACTCATTAAACAGAAAATGCCACCTACTGTTGTCAAAACAGTGACAGTAAGTTGACAAAAATGAACGATCGCACAAAAACAGTTATAACAACCTCGTTAAAAGTGCTGGAAAAGTAATAATTACTTATAGGTATAATAACAGAGTTAAATTAACATGTTTTATATGTTATATTAATTACCGTCAGTGTAATTATATATCCCGGTTATTTTCAATAATCTACAAAACATTGATTACCAATATCGAGTAACATAAAAGTATGTTATAAAACGATTTAAAAATGCTGAATTAAAAGAAAGAAAAACAATACGTTCATCTGGTATTATAGAACTCTTAATTAAAAAACAACTAAAACTACTAAAAACGATTTTATTTTTATTTATCAAAGTATGTAGAATAGTTAATCCTCTGTTATGGAACACTTATTTTTTATTTTAATTTTAAATTACACCAACATGTCTTACTTACTTATAAACTGTACCGTCACTCAGGGTGAATCCGGACAGCAGGGGGGAATTCGGACAGACCCGTCTCTGGACAGTTGTTCGTAACATTTATCAAGCCGCACATTCCTAGATCAATCTGTGTTAATGAATTTTGTCAGTTATTGGTTAGTTTTGAACTGAGAGTGGTGTAGTGTACATCGTAACAATTTGTTGGCTTACAGGTACGTGTTTTATAACATCTAAATTTTACGCGCGTTTTAAAATGTTGTAAAGAAAGTACTGTACAAGAAAAACTATTAAATATAAAGACTAGGGATTACCAACAACATGTTTACCATTTTGTCGAAAATATATGTATAGAAAATGGTAGTTGTATTTTGTTTACTTTCATTTTAATAAATTTAATAACAAGAAATTGGTTTTAGGTGGGGCGAACCCGGACACCATGGTCAGACACTACAAAAAGGAAATTGGAGCAAATTTTATGAATTATAGTTCAGAAAATGTGGAAAAGGCTCTTTCCGATATTAAAAATAAAAGAAAAACACTAAGACAAGCTGCAGAATATTACTATATTCCCAAATAGACCCGGCATGATAGAATCAGAGGTAAATCGACTCTTAAACAAGGTGGACAAAGTCCAATGTCTACAGTAGAAGAAGAAATGCTTGCTGAAGGTATCACAAAATTCAGTGAATGGGGGTTTTCCATGACCCGATGGGACATAAGACATCTGGTAAAAGCTTACTTGGACAGACAGGGAAAAACTATTAAATCATTTAAGAACAATCTACCCGGGACAGATTGGTTTTATACATTTCTTAAATGAAATAAAGTTTTATCAGAACGTATGGCCCAAAATATAAAGCGATGCAGGGCAAATGTTACAAAAGAAACAGTTCTGGAGTATTTTGAGAACTTAAAAAAAATACTAGAAGACGTTCCCCCCTCTCACATTGTCAATTACGATGAAACCAACTTGGCCGACGACCCGGTTAGAGTAAAAGTATTATGTCGGCGCGGATCAAAAGGGTAGAAAGAATTAGCAAAGCCAGTATATCAGTTATGATGTCTATCAGCGCATCAGGAGTCTTTTTACCGCCATATGTGGTGTACAAATCGGTACACTTATATCCCGCATGGGTAGAAGCAGGGCCAGAAGGGTGTGTCTATAATACAATTAAATCAGGCTGGTTCGACGCCCCAACATTTGAAGACTGGTTTGATAAAATCCTCCTACCCTATTTTAAAAATCTTCCGGGGAAAAAAGTAATAATAGGCGATAACTTAGCTAGCCATCTCTCTATTCATGTTCTTCAAAGCTGCGAAAAATATGATATTAATTTTATATTGCTTCCTCCAAATGCGACACATTTGCTGCAACCTCCTGACGTCGCTTTCTTCGCTCCATTTAAAAAGTCTTGGCGAAGTACCCTTACTGATTGGAAAACAAAACATAGAGGATGCGTTCCAAAATCAGACTTTCCTGTACTTTTTAAAAAAGCTATTGAAACTGTTTTGCATTTGGAAGATAACATCAAGTCTGGTTTCCGCTCGTGCGGAATTGTTCCATTAAACTCAGATGTTGTAGTGAAAAAATTACCAGATACCGACACTTCTGAAACTCAAACAGAAAACGAAGAGCACTGGACCAAAACTCTTCAAAACTTTCTTCAGGAAAGTAGGCCGAATACAACTCAAGAAACTTCGAGAAAACGGGGCAAAAAATTACAGGTCCCTGCAGGCAATGGAATAAGTTCAAACGATTTATGAGAAACATCATTCGGAAACGAAAAAGAAACCAAAGGTAATAGAAATGATTATTTGGAAAGTAGTGAGAATGACCAAAGTTTTGAAACTGAGATGGAGACTGAAGACGAGAAAGAGACTGAACGTGAGCAAAGTGAAACCGATGAGACTGATTGTTCTATAAACATTCATACTTTTTTAATTGTTAAGTTTGTTTCTCCAAAAAATATTGTTAAATATTATGTTGGAAATGTTACAGAGGGCATTGATAAAAGTAAAAATATATACCTTGTCAATTTTCTTAGGAAACAAACATCAGACAAATTAGGCATATATTTTACTTATCCCCAAATAAAAGATGGGAGTGTAATTGATGGTACTCAAATTTTTAAAGTTCTTAAAAAAGTAACAGATATGAAACTTCAAAGATACCACTTTACGCTTCTATTACAAATGGATAATATTCGACTAGAATGAATATTTTGCTAATAGATTATATTTTACTTAAACCGTGAATTTTTCAGATTTTTTTTGTTAACATTATTTTATGAAATGTTTTTAGTATTAAGGGATCACATTTTATTTCATATTGATATTATAAAGACTGTGTTTTGTTAAAATAAAATTATTCAAATCCAAAATGTTTTACTTAACCCTTTAAAAATAATTTGTGGGTAGACATTTATTTTTTTATTTTTTTCTGTCCGAATTCACCCATTTGCGTGGCTTAATATGATTTATAATGAAAAATAAAGCTATGTCCGGATTAATCCCACACATAGGGGCGAATCCGGACACTATATAACAAAAAAAATAAAATGTTACACTACAAATTTTGACATGTTTATTACTAACTCTTATGTTGGATATATAAAAGCTTCTAAATTATTTTTTTAGAATTTTTTGTATTGACTCTAAACCATTTATTTCCAAAAAACTACAAAAATCGTCCGGATTCACCCCGAATGACGGTAATAAAAAAGACAAAAGGGTTTTTTAATAATAATTTATTAAACAACGTCTTCGGTGAGACACCGGTATAATCCTGCAGTTACGGTTAAACCGCATATAAATGACTTAAAAGGGATGGATTTTCAATATAATTTATATTGTATATACATACATACATAATACCTAAGTAATTACGACCTCGATATTATCATAGATATACATGTTATTAAAAAATTATTTTTTTTGGATGAAGTTTAAAAAACGACTGTCTGGCATAGAAAACTGTTTTTGCTTTACAATACAGCTTATTATTATTATAAAAGAGGTTGCATAATTTAGTGAGAAAAAATTCACAGGGTGAAATTTAAGTGTTAGCTCAATTTTTTTCAATATCTGAATAACAACATATACCAATGTATTTCAATTTTAAAGTTAATTGCAACGTTATGAGGAAACAATGAATCAAGCCAAATACTTCAAATAGGTTTTTAATAATAAAAATTTAAATGGTAAAATAATAACATAATGAATAAAAATACCGGATGTATTTGGAGATTAATCTCAAAGATTCGTTATTTTCTGTAATAAAATGATAAAGAGGGTCTTTTAAAAAGGTCTTAGATTTTTAAGTTGGCGCGTGTTCACTTAAAAATTATTTTATTTCATATAGGTAAAATTTCGCGACGCAAGGCTTTCGGCGAAAGCTGTTTCGGCAATCCCACTCCAACCCTCCCCAAGCATAACCGAGATTGTAAGACAGGTGTAGGGTGTCGCAACTTGTTATCGGGTATTGTGGTATCCTTGCTGCAAAATTTAAATTTGTATTATAATAATAAGGAGCCTAACGCTAACTAGTAAAACAGGTGTAGGGCTGCGGAACCTGCTCTCGGGGCTTTGTCCCTTGTCGAGGCCCCAATGGCGGAAAATTTGAATTTGTATTTAAGTCTCTGCAGGTTATGGCTGGAAATATGAATCTGTATTGAAATAAGGGGAATAATGCTAACTTGTAAGACAGATGTAGGGTTTAGCAACTTACTTTCAGGCCCTCGCCCCTCGACCAAGAAATTGAATTTGTTTGTGACGCCATCTATGAAGGGAAATCTGAACTTGTATTATAGTCAGTTAGACGATTTCTGTTTGGAGAACTTATTTCTTTGTGTCTTTATTTCTTTATTTAATTATTACTTACATTTATTTTTTATTAAATTTATTATACCATTTACACCACCTATTTATTACACTGGCGCATCCAGCATGGGACTTGATTTGATTTAATTACCATTTGTTGGTTATTTTCGCTTTTGTTTGTTTCAGTTTCGATTGTTAGAGTTGACCAATTTAAAGGTACTGTAACCGTTTATTATTACGATTTAATATTTTTATTGTGTTTACGATTAGTGAAATTTTGTTGTTTGTGTTTATATAATATTTTTTACCATGTCAAATTTAAATTATTTAGTGGATGTTCCACGTAGTGACGAGTTGTTAGTAGAGTGAAGTTTTAGAAATGTTAATGATGCGGAAATGTTACCCAATGATGAGAAACGTAAATTACTAAGACGTAAATTAAATTTAGAAAGGATTAATCCAAAATTATTTGATTCGTACAAGAAATTTGAAATTAACCAAACCTTAGAACTGGAATTATTAAAAGAAAAACTTCATAACATTCAATCGTTAATACATTTATTTAAATTTTGAAACGTTTGAATTATATCACTTTTGATAATGAATTTTTGTATTTACACGATCAATTGTTAACTTTATGTAACGATCCTTTAGAATTTATTGAATCTATTAACGAAAACTTTGAAATGAATAA
This sequence comes from Vesta saturnalis, assembly GCA_036346205.1. Lineage (NCBI taxonomy): Eukaryota > Metazoa > Arthropoda > Insecta > Coleoptera > Lampyridae > Vesta > Vesta saturnalis. Next base: position 2,758,078 of record JARFJB010000708.1, on the reverse strand, counting down.
TGAATTACCTTATTTAGACACTTCTAATATTTTTATGTCACATAATGACAATATTAATACTTCAGTTAGTATTCCTGCTTAAGATTTTTCCAAATTAATTGAAAATTTACAAATTTCGAAGAGTTCTATTCCTGTTTAAAATTAAATTTAATGGTAGTAGATTAGATGCGAACGTTTAACATATTTTTGTGTTATCTGTGTGTAAATTCCATTTCTTCTCTGTTGAATTGTTTTTAATTGAAATCGTAACGCTGTTCATGAGTCTACGAAATTTTTACCTTCCTTTTTGGCGTTTGGTCGGACAGTTCCAATTTCTGGAGATTTTTATGGTCGACTAAAGGATTTTAAAGAGAATGATTTATTTATTACTAACCGTGAACAATTAGTTCAAGATTTAAACGAACTTTCACCTGTTTTTAAACTTGTTAAACAAAATTTACATGCAGCTTACGAAAGAAATTCAAAATCTTACAATTTGCGACGACGTCCATTAAAATTAAACGTCTGCGATTTAGTTTGGAAAAAGAATTTTACTTTATCTGATGCGACTAAAAATTATAGTCAAAAGTTAGGTCCAAAATTTATTGAAGCAAAAGTTATTGAGGTTCCAGGTCCAACTACATACCGATTGGCCACCCCTTTTGATAATAAACTATTAGGTATTTTTCATGTTAAAGATTTAAAACCCCATTAGTTCTTATTTTTTCGTATTCTTTCTTAATTATTTTTCTATTTTTAGTATTTTTGAGATTCTTACATTCTGGTTTTCTTATTTACATTTTTATTATTTTGATAATTTTTCAAAGTAATTTGATTTTTTGTGCTTATTTTGTACATTATTTTATTTTATATTTTTGTGGCTTTGCAAACCACTTATTTTATTTTTGCTACATTTGTTTAGCACGATTGTTGATATTTAGATCACATCGTGCGATTGTTTTGCAGATTTTTTGGGACATTAGTTCTCGGGCATATTATCTTCTTTTATTGGATTTACAATTTGCTATTGTTACAATAGTAAAATTTAAGATAACTGTAACATTAAAAAGCGCCAAGTGTATAAACACTATAACTGGGCCAAATGTATAACAGTAATATTAATCGGCGTCAAATTATGACATTAATATAAAAATATTACCAAATATCAATCGCTACTGCCGTTGGCTCAATCGGTAAATTAAGTTAAGGGAGAGTTCTAATATACTGAGTTTAATTAACATACCTGAAATACTGCATGCTTCCCATCTGCTTAATTATTTTCACTTCACTTAATTAATAAAAAATGTTATATAAAAAAATTATGAAAAATGATAAAATCTCGAGCGCCATGTTGTCTTATATATATATATATATATATATATATATATATATATATAGGAACAACAAAACCTAGTTAATGAATAATAATAAACAATTTATCAAAATGAAAATAAAATAACATGATATACTTAAGTTTATTCAATATCTGATTGAAAAGGTTAAAAAATCAGAAGTCTTGTACTATTCTAAAATTATATAAAAAACATTACCTTTGAACGGTTCGGTACATAAACTGTATTACTGTTGGTAACTATGAAGCAGAATGGTGAACTTGGTGAGGTCAATGTCTTGCTTATTTATCCTTACTATATTGTGTCCATAAATTTATTGAATTTCTTTGAAGTTTAAGTATGTAGAACTTGCGTTGTAAAATGTAATTCAAGTAAAAATTTCCATTTAAATTAGAAAAATAATAGAATAGTAAATTAGTGACTTATAAGTGCCATTAAAGATAATTATTATAAAAATGCCATATAAAAGTATGCATTAAAAAATATGAGTAAAATATAAGTCAAATATGAGTGAAACATGAGTGCAAATAAATGCATAAAAAAACAAATGCTTTAGTTTTAAATATAATGAATTAGAAAATAACTTACCATCAAAATCTGATGGCACAAAATATAAAAAAATTAGGTAAAAACCATGCTTTCTGCTGTAACATTCAGCATTCAGTAAAAAAATATCGCGGCTTTCCGAATAACTCAAGTGAGTATTCCCCCTAAAAGTTGTCACGGGTTGCGCGGATACAATAATCCGAATCCAATTTTTTAAGAAAGGGAACTATAACTCTTTATGAAATATTACACCCACAAGATATGTTCTAGGAAATGCAAATTAAATTGCCTTTCTCAATTCTACATTTTAATAATTAAAACTTTTCTAATATTACGCCAAATAAACGAACGATCCCAAACCCATGTATTTTTTAATACAACCACAAAAAAAGGTTGTTACATAACCTTTTTGAGTTTACCTCTGAGCGTTAATTTAACGTGTAATTTTCAAACTCTTAACCGTGGATAAGAAAACTAGTAATGCTTGTTTACATTTTTATTTTTTATTTGATTTAGTTATTTTAGTTTCACTGAAATTGTTTTCGAAATTCTAGCTTTTGACTATTCCTGATTTGTCTAGTGTTACTATTCTTGGACGGTGCTTGAGGACTTCGGTTCGCCTCGTGTCAACCTCGATTAGTTCACTTCCCGATTGTGACTTCCTGATTATGACGTTTTGGTAGTTTTAGGAGGGGGTTGTTGTGTTCGTAAGAGTGCATCATCCTTCTCTTTGCTACCTCACCTAGATTTCGATTTATTTACCAAACGTGCGTGTTAGTTAGGGGTATGTTTAGTCTTGGACGACGACTGTGGAACAACATGAAACCTGAATCTCGTGAAGGGTAGAGTGGCCTCTCTTGTTCTCCACGACGAAGCATCCTGAGCTAATTTGCCATGGAAATAGTCGTATCTTGGATTTACCGATTTTGACTCACCGACCGTGACAGTGGGGGTTGTGTGTGATGTACCTAGGAGGCTTGGTTTGAGATCACCGGGGTAGGGTAATGGAACCGCTCTCTCTCGGCCTCAAGTCTCGCGATTATTTTTATGGTATGTCCGGAAGGATTTTTTTGACTCTCGAGTGTAGTGGCATTTTGCCGTGATTTTTTTATCGTTGCACCGAACACTGTTCCCGGGTTCCCCACCCGCTGACCCTTCAGGTCATGGTTGGTTTGCGTTCTTTTCACCTTAGATTCAATTTTTTTACCGGTTTCTCATTTTGGTCCTCTGATGGTGGTTTGCTTCACAAACCCCACCAGCTAAAGTTTTTACTTTATTTTAGGTTTCGGGTTCTCTATCTCGACTAGTGGCGTGTGTGGGTGGTAGCGCGTCATTAGCTTTTATGGTGTTGCGAGGGGTCTTTCCTGACCAACAACACCGCATTTTCCGTACTTCTTCGTACATTTCCTTTTTATTTTCATTTACATTTTATTTTAGTATTAGTGTTTACATTTTACTTGAATTTTAAATAGCTTAACATTTTTTATTTTCTTAAATTTAAAAAATTTGTTTATTAGCTTAGTGTTTGGAATCTCCGCTTTGGTGATCTCCGAGTCTACATTTTTGGAGGGGGTGTGTAACAACCGTTTTTGTGTTGTATTAAAATATACCTTAATTTAAGGTCTTTCATTCATTTAGTTGTAAATATAAGAAAAATTTTAATTATTGAAATATAGGTATGAGGTAGGCAACTTAATTTGCATATCTTCATAGTGCATATTTCTTAAGGTTTATATTCCCTCTTCAAATTATTTTTCTGAGCATTTGATTTGCGCAACGCGTCATGATCATCATCTGACCTCCTCTGACTTGCTAAGCATCCATTTTGCTTACTTCCTGATGCACATTACAGCAGGAAGCGTTATTTTTTTGGGTTTTCCCTAAATTTATGTGAAAGTGCCATTAATTTCTTCTTTTCTTTACTGCACTTTCATTTTAGTTCAGTTTTATTTGTACTTTGATTACATTTTAAGTACGCATTTAATTTTACTGTTGCGTACGCTTTCATTTTATGATTGCAAATTTTATTGGAAAATTTTAAGAAATGCATTAAACGGATTATTCCAATTTAAAGAATAAATTTTTAAGAGATAATTCCATTTTTTTTTGGTGTGGCGGATAACATTATTTCAAGAGATTGCGCAATAATGATGCAAGGATGACATCACCTTGGTTAACCGTTTCGTAAACATTTAGATACCAGAGGTTATTAAAAAATTTGTGTACAAAATTTTTCAAAGGTATTTATGTAATGATTTTTTTAGTATTTTAAGGTTTTTACAATTAGTTTTAAGATATATTTTTTTAACCATATCATATTAACTGTCAATAAAGATAACTGTATATTTTTTGTTTTACATTTTGATAACATTTTTATTGTTAACAGACTCGGTTTAGTTGTTCCGAGATAATTAAAAAAAAATAACTTGGCGTCCGAGATCATTTTATTAGTATTACTTTTCATTTTTTTATTATTTATTTTCAGTGAGAATAACACAGCAGATTTTGAGGTAATTAAGCAAATCGAAAGAATGAACTGGCCTACTTGAATTTACCGACTTGAGTCAAAGGCACTATTTGTGGTGAATGGTTTGTATCTCCAGTCAGTTTGACGATTTGTGTTTAGGAGAACATTTTTACTTTTTATTACATTCATTTACTACACCATTTACACCACTTATTTTATAAACATGCTACTGATCCGGAGTGGATAAAGAAAAATGTATGCGGTACAGCTTCAGGGGCGAAGAAGAATTGAAATCCTATGTAGTATTTCAAGGTAGCGTGGGGAACTTAGCTAATTTTTAAGAATAATCCCATATCTGTGTAATACTAATGGTAAAATGAAATATTAGACATTAGCCCTTGCGTGTATTTAAAGTACAATTACTGACGGGTGAGCATTATTATGAAGCAGCATCAGGGTATTAGATGTTTTACTAGTTAATAAGCTATAATCGCTTAAGATGAAGCGGATGCATGTCAGACCCTTGATGGTGATGTGTATTTTGCAGTAACGATTTTTTAAAAATATTTGTAAAACACATTGATTAACACAATGTTGACTGATTGTTACTTTCCAATTCATAACTACATTCCATAAAAACAGTTTTATTATGTAGGTGAAATCATTTTAAAATGTATGTTGTAAATAACAAAACATCGTTTTATATAAATTCATATAAGGCCGCTCTAACTAGTCTGCGAAAGGGAAAGGTGAATATGAGTTGGAGTAAGGTGATAGAGATAATTGGGTTTGTATATTTATGTTCTAAATTACCTATTTAATGAAGGGAAAAACAATAGCCAGTTTTATATCAACTATCCATAAGTAAAAACGCAAAGCGGTTTAGTAAACTGTATAAAATTTTCATAAAGTAGTTTAGTTCTCCAGCGCAATTATTATTAGAACACAATCGAGAGAAAAACACATCTGAAGGTATGTGTATTATTTTTTAATATATGTTTTACTTGATATTGTTCACAAAAATGCCAATAAAGATTTTAATGTGTTATTATAGGGGGAGGCTGTCATAAAACCAACCAACACTGCATCAGCTCTTATTCTACCCATTTATTTTGTTAATTAGATGAAGGTGAAAGTGTTACGCTATTTTTTTAAAATTAATTAATATCTCCTGTGGAGATTAGAATAAGTTGGATATAGGTACATTTCTGTATGTGAAAATTCATAATTAGGATATTTATCATAGCAAAATAGTTTAAAAGCGAAATAGGGCAAATGGGGTATGATTTTAAAGCAAATTTGATGTAGAATTTAATGATTATAATATTTTTAAGATGTATCCTTGTATAACAAAGATATTTGAAAAATTAATAAATTGTAAATGTTCCACCAATCAGGTTTGTTAGTATTGTAGTAGGTCCATTCAAAATTGGTGTTTTAGAAAAAATGGTACATTTGAAAATTTTCTTAAGAGTCTCTTACTAATCTTGAAGGTGAAAGCGTGTTATTTTTGTTCCTAAAATGCAATAAAAATTTAAGATTAGTGTTTCATAACCTTATTTTTAAAAACAAAACCTATTCACAACAGAAGGCAGTGACTATAGGCACATGAAAATTGACGAATTATAACCTCAATGTGTCTAAAAAAATGGAAATAAAAAGGAAAATAAAAATCTACGGTAACCTAGGATCCAAGCTACGTTACCCTACAATCCACCAAGGTTACCGTAGATTTGAATTTTCCTTTTTATTTCCATTTTTTTAGACACATTGAGGTTATAATTCGTTAATTTTCACGTGCCTATAGTCACTGCCTTCACCAGAAAGCTAAACTATTTAAAACAAAAGTGAGGTTAGTGTAATTAAAAATAAGTGAATTTTAAATTGATATTTCTATTGAATTAGGAAATATTGTTATTGATTTTTTTTAATATGAACAAAATTAGTTAAACACAAAAATCGAGTTTATTAATTTCATAGAAATATATACAATACTAAAATAAAGTGTTATGAGAAAAAGCCAATAAATAAAACTGAATGCAATATTAAAATGGAGTGCTTATGGAAAAAGTTAATAAGTAACGTATCTGAAGAAGCTAATGGTCGATAACAATCATTGTTGTGCGAGCACACTTCGTGGGATCCACAATACAGCTGATTTGGAGAACGGGACTGCAACAATTGGAGATTGCAGCACCAGAAGGAAGATTAATAATGCTTTAAGTTATATGAATTTATTATTAGTAATTTAAGTTATGTTTATGAATTATGCGTATCATGGATGTTTACATGTGTAAAGAATTTGAGCAAATTAGATACCAGTCAGCGAATACGAACGCCAATCATTAAGTATATAATAATATTACTTCAGTTTAAAATAAAATCAAATTATACTTACAGTAACAGTAATGTAGTTTGTTGTTCAGTCATGGAACACACAATGCACATATTTAACATCAGTATTTACAAACAGATTTCCGTATGCGCGTAAGGTGTTTGAATAAAACAATTTAAGTAGAATTAAAAATTAATTGCTAGATAGTAAATTGAGTTATCTTATAAAAATTTTAATATGCAAGTTTTATTTAATACCATTACAAAACTAACTCATTGAACCCTGTCCTCTGCATTAATTAAGCATAACAATTTTTTTAACAAACAATATCCCCTAAATTACATAACATTACAAAATATTTATAAATAATTGAATTAAATTTACATTATACATACATATATATATATATATATATATATATATATATATATATATATATATATATATATATATATATTACCGGTCGGGAGAGGTTGGAGAGACGAGAAAGAGAGAGAGAAAGAAAAGCGCAGAAACGAGAGAATCGAAAGAGGAACGAGAGAGAAGCGAGACGAAGAATTGGAAAAACAAAGTATAGAATTAAATTATAAAATTAAAAATTAAATTGAATGTACTAAAGCACACGCCTATTAGACATAAAGAGAGAATTGTATTTTGTGTGTAAAAATGTTACATATTTTTGTGTAAAATAATAGTGTTGTAAAACTTGTTTATTTGCCTTTATTTAAAATTATATTGGAGGAATGGGTGTAAGCACCCAGCTATGTTCGAATACGATCGGTTATCTTTGGGAATCGAGGAACAGGAGTCGCACTAACTATAGTACGGTTACAGCGATTCTTACCTATATGGTATAAAACACGCGTGGATAAAAAATAAATGTATGAGAGCGTAAATTTTACCATTTTATCATTGACGACATTTTTTTTAAAGTAGAAGAAACGCACACGATTGCATGTGACCGTTTAAAACAATTGGATGATAATTTGAATGTGCATTGTAATAAGGGACCTTAATGATCACCTATACGACAGGTATAGGGCTTCACAACTTATTATTAGCTCTTCGTCCCATGATCCTTGGTGAAAAAGTTGAAAATTGTATTTAAGTCTTTGTAGGTTATGGTAGAAATTTGAAATTGTATTCTAATAGGAGGCCTGACACTAACTTATAAGACAGATATAGGGCATCGCAACTTGCTCTCGAACCTTCACCCCTCGGCCCCCTCGCCCCAAAGGCTGAATTTGTATGTTTTATGTTAACAGTATAAAACCCCAATAAAAGCTAAATGATTTTTTAAATAATGATTTATTTATTTATTGACAGTATTTTAAGAATACATCTTATGTAGCAGTATCAACAGCAGAATCCTTATTTGATAGAAATTCTGTTAGAACCTCCTTCTCATTGGGCTTCTCGGTGGCTGTAGACAGATGTAGGGCATCGCAACTTGCTCTCGAACCTTCACCCCTCACCCCCAAGGCTGAATTTGTACGTTTTCTTTTAACAGAATAAAACCCCAATAAAAAGCTAAATGATTTTTTAAATAATGATTTATTTATTTATTGACAGGTTACCGCTCTCACTCGCATTTTCTTTATCGCCATTCTTCACAACTGCATCATCTTCAGGTATTGTTATGCAATAGTAATTTATCATTAAATCTTCGAAATCTAGAATATCAGCTATTGTATATTCATATCAGGGCGAATTCATTGTTGATGCTGACGGTACCGAAACTAGAACGTTACTAATGTAAAAACGATAATGTAATAAGGGGCCTAATGCTAAATTGTAAGACAGGTATAGGAACTTATGTTACAGGCTTCACCCCTTGTCTTGGTCCTCGTGATAGTAAATTTGATTTTGTTTGTGGTGCCATCTAGTAGTGCATTTCTAGGAATGTTTTCTGTAGTAAAGCTAGCTGTATATTTTTGAACTTGCGCTGGGCTCCTGTTATACTCCACTTATTATGGTTTTAATTATGAGTTCTTGAACAATCGTATTAAAAGGTAAATAAATAAAAACAACATTCCTTAATTTTTTGTTTACTATCGCCGTAAACAGGTTAATCGATTAGTTAATTACACGTTTTATTTTCAAATCAATTTAATTCAAACTATGTATAAATAAATTTTCATATAGACAAAAGGTCAGAATCTGTTAGTGTTTTTTAAAAGAAATTATTTTACCCATTCGATATTGGTAATCAATTTTTTAGACTATTAAATTTAACAGGCTTATATAATTACACGGTAATTAGCTAAAAGTAAACATGAACAGTGCTTTCTAACTACATATTGTTGTTGTGGAATTTAAAACATGTAATTACTACTTTCCAAACTTTTTAATGAGGTTTTTTATAAAAAACAATTTGCGTGTGTATGTATGTATGGACAACATATATTTTGTTCAAACCGCTTTGTTATTAATTACTTTAAGGGAAAGGTAAATACGAGTTGCAGTAAGTGTGATAAAGATGATTAGGTTGTTTGTATATTTACACTCTAAAAATGTATTATGGGGAAATCAATAGCTAGTTTTACATCAACTATTCACACAAAGCAGTGACTATCACTCGTGAATCAGTCCCTCAAAAATCTTCTTTCAATGCAGAGCTGGTAAGTGTGCTTTTAACCTTTATTTATTTACTTGTATAGATTTTTAATTACAGCTATAAAACACATCTAATCTATACGTAACAAGTTTCTTTAAAAATATTAAGGTGTACAATATACAACAATTTAACGATCGGATGGATATTAAAACATATTTCAATGGATCCAATGCAGGTAAAACAATCAGTTTTAATATTCTTTTAGAAAACAATATTGTAATAACTGTTATGTAATTAATTAACTTAATAAAAATTTTTGTTTCATTAGAGAATGATCTGAATGTCAGTAATTTTTTTTATAACTCACTGAGGATTTTTTAATTATATTTGCAATAAAAAATAAATGTTCTATAATTAAATTTTACTGTCATTCACATTATGATATTTGCAATAAAAAATAAGTGTTCTATAATTAAATTTTACTGTCATTCAAATTCCCCATGCAAGATCAAACCCTAACACAAGCTCATACACCTGTCTTACAAGATAGCAATATGGCCTCCTTATTAGAATACAAATTCAAATTTTACGTCAAGAGGTCACGGGGCGAAATCCAAACAGTAAGTTGCGATACCCTATATCTGTCTTACAAGATAGCATTAGGCCTCCTTATTAGAATACAACCTCAAATTACCAGTCATAACCTACAAAAACAAATACCATTTCCAACCAGGGGGCGAAGACCTACACTTGTCTTGTAAAATTAGGTTAGGACTCACATACAATTATACCAAGGGGGGCGCGACAGGGAGCCAAGGCCTACACTTGTCTTATAAGGTTAGGGCTCCATACCATTTCTAACCAGGGGCGAAGGACTACCCTTGTCTTATAAATTAGGTTAGGACTCACATACAAGTACGCCAAGGGGGGCGAGGACCTATACTTGTCTTATAAAATTAGGTTAGAGCTTACATACAGCAAGGAGCCACGGCAATGGGGCGAGGGCCTACATCTGTCTTACAAGTTAGCATTAAGGCCTCTTAGTAGAATACACCCCCAATGAATAAATAAAATTTCTTAAGGTTACAATCTGTAGATTGGAATTAGAAGAATACGCACAATTGTCTAACCTCCAGGCTGAACTGCCGAAAAGGCTCTTAACACAACCAATAGGATCTTAATTAAAGGCTAAACCCCGACCAAGGGTTGCAAAAGGCCCCCGAAAAGAAGCCAACATCCTGAGCCAATCCCAAGTCCAAGACCGATCCCAAGGCCTAAATGTGCCCCTCACGTGAGCAAGTACAAAAAGGGCCGACAAAAACGACCAGCAAAAAGGCCCTTAATACAACCAAAAAGGGTTGAAAATTCCATCAAGGGTTGAAAAAAGGCCTCCGAAAAGAAGCCGCCAATAATAGGAGTGAAAAACACGGTCTCACACGTGGGCGAGTAAAAGTAGTGGGGAAAGTGCCCCAGTGGGCTTGTAACGTAAAAAAAGTGGAGGGGATGGTGCCTCTCTTCTATTGACATCCCAACATTTTATACTTTATGTCAGACTTATGGCCAGAGATTCTACCTTTTAGAAATTGATAAGTTTGTCCGATGTACGTATCGGAGCATTCTGTGCAATTTATTGCATATACAGTTTTAGAAAATAGTATCAGTTGCGTTCTATCCTTAAGAGGAGAGAACAGGGAACTAGCGGTAACAAGTGATTTAACAGCAATGACTAAGTAAAATGTAAGACCAGTGTACATTTTATATTCTATACTATGAGCGGGTTGTAGGGAGACAGTAATTGTTGCTGGTGGTGTATTGTTATGAAGTCGCATAGCACGATATTCCTGTGAAAAAAGAATTTTATTGACCGTGATTTTGGGATAAGAGTTTTCGATGAACAGTCTCTATAACTTCCTCAGATTACTCGTGACGAAAGTAGCATCAGAGATAGTGAAAACTCTGTATTTCATAGCTTTTAGCAAGTTAACTCTTATATTTGTGAGGATGGTAGCCTCTATAATTTAAATAACCACCAGAGTGTGTACTTTTTTGGTACCAATTGAATGTAATGATGTTCAACACATCTCTAACAAGTAGGGTATCCAAAAAGAGCACCACTCTTCTATCGCTCTCTACCTCGGCTGTAAACTGTATATTTGGATCGTAACTATTAAATATATTCAGAGTATTATCTATTTGATCTACCGGAATTGTGCATATTATATCGTCTACATATTTTTTGATGAAAGGAGGTGTAAACTGAAGCTGTGGTAGGATCCGATCCAAGAGGGTGTCCATTACAAACTGACTGAGGATTGGGCTAATGATAGCCCCCATAGGAACACTTAACAATTGCCTGTAGAAGTTACCATCATGTGTAAAGTAGGTGGAATCAAATATGTATTTTATGATTTCTATAAACAACTCTAAATCAATGGCATTATGTTGAGAAATATAATCCCATCTAATCTCTCTAGCCTTTTGTATCCAAGCCCAAGGAATATTATTAAAGAGACTAACAACATCTAAATTTATAAGGACAAAACCCTGTGGAAGTTGAAAATGTTTGACTTGTTCTACTAATTTAAAAGTGGAAATCACAAAGTATGTGTTATCTGTATTATAGGACGATTTTAAGATATTAGCAATGAAAGATTCCTAACGTCTGGATGGAGAACTGTGAGCATCAACCATATGTCGCAGGGGATTATTGTCCTTGTGTATCTTCACATTGCTGAATATTTGGTTAACTCAGGAGTGATATAATTTAATCGTACCAGTTTAGTAATTAAGAAAATGCAATGTTTTGTGAAACGAGGTGTAGGGTCCTTTGGGAGTAACTCATAATTTGTAGGGTCAGAAATAATTGTTATTAATTTGTCAGTATACTCGGCCTTATCCATTACAACTGTGATACCGCTTGTCAGCTTTCAGAACCAGAATATCTTTATGTTCTCTTAGAAATCTTTTGCATTTATGAAAAGATTTGTACATATTAATTGGAATTTGTTAACAGTGAAGCCATTATCGGTGGTATGTTCCTTAAATTTAGGGTTATTTAATATATGATTGGTAACGACATTAGTAATCCTTCACGTACATAATTATGAGTACAGTGGCCGGCGTGTTAGAAGACGAGCCCGCCTATGCGCGAAAGACGATTTTATGATGTTGTTCAAATTCCCGTGTTCGTTTACCTCAGAGGCGTCACATGGTGCATAATGTATATTTTAATGGTATATTAAAAGCAATTCAAAAAACCATATTTTATGTCAATACGCAATTTATTATAATTAAAAGCTTTACTGTAAGTAATACTATAATTAAATTAATAAAATCAATATGTTATTACATTACACATAATCTAATCGTCTTTAAGACAATTTTCTAATGGGTACCTAATGCTTTCATTATTTCATTTTTATTAGTGTATATTAAAAATACATTCAAAATTACCTATTAGACAAATGGGAGAGATACCTATTATGCAAACATGAAAAACCAAATGTTAAGAAAAACGCGTCACCAATGGAAATATTGAAATTATTCATCTTCATACGCATTCTTCCAATATACATATAATTAAACATACAAATGTGATACGCCACTGCTTAGTATTTTTATTATAATCGACAACCGCCGTAGTTCTTCGCGATGCGCCGGCTCCTCGTCTTCTTACACGCCGGCCACTGTATTTTTTGGTACAAAAGTAATGCTATTTTCTATTTCAGATAAATAATTGTAAATGGAAAAATTATGGTGTTGTGGTTGAATACTGAACTTAGGACCTAACGCCAAGAAATTAGTTACTTCCTGAGGTATTTGTTCCTAGTCCTTTATCAGGACCTTCCTTATGCTCTTCAGAGATACCTTGAGCTTGTTTAATTTCTCTGTGTTAGATCTTCTTATTCTACTATACATTTTATAAAAATCAAGATCTTGTCTATTTTTAAATGTATGAAACAAATCTGTAGGTAAGATTGATTGTAATCTATTTATAATGAAGTTAAGGGATAAATTTATATTCCTACGCTTTGAGCAAGTAATGGTAATTTCGTAGTTAATAATATTGTATTTCAACCTTTTTTCCATGTTTTGAATATGATCACAATCTCCACATGGAATTTTGTAAATACCTTGGTCTTCCAAATTAATTTTTGTTTTGGGAATATCCATACCAATTTTCTTGCAAATTTTAAATATTATTTCTATTTTATGTTTTCTTAATATTTTACTGATCTTGTTGTTCCTTTTATATATGGTAGTAATATTTTGATTGTTTGCTCTCCATCCTCTTCTTTGTCTTTCTTCTTCGATGATTTACATGCTGTTTGAATGTCTTTGTTTTTATATTAATTTTGTAGTAATGCTGTTTTGATTGTGTTCATTTTCTCCTTCCGATTCTTCTCGTCTGTTAAGCGTTTGGACCTTGTGACCAAAGCTTGTACCACAGCCTGCAGATGTGTCGGATGATGGTGAGACTTAGCATTTAAATATCTATTAGTGTGCGTTGTTTTTTTCTGTGTACTGTATATCATAGTCTGTTAGTCTTCTTGTATACAAGCACAACCAAAAATGGGAGTTTGCTTCTTCTACTTGCATTGTGAATTTAATCTTAGTGTACATTTCGTTCAGATGTTTAATAAAGTTATTTAGTTTTTCTTGATCATGTGTCCAAATTATAAATGTGTCATCCACATATTTTAACCACAATTTGGGTTTGTGTCTTCTGGAAATGGTATTTTGTTTTCATTAATACATTTGTGAACAGTGGAACTACATCCAAAATCACTAGTAAGTTGTCACGAGAAAGTAGTGTATGATATATCAAAAATGAGCCAAATCCTTTAGCCCAAAGCCAATATTTACACACCAATTTCGCTGGTGTCGCGGAAAAATTGATTTCCTCGATGGAAGAAAGCAAAATTTTGTGTTCCATTAGTATTGGTCAGCTTGTGGGACAAATTCTGCCCAAGATATAAAATATAGATATTTTACGCGGCGCTCAGCCCCAAAAGTTGACCAACACTAATAAGCTACAGAATTTGGGCTATCGAGAAAATCAATTTTGCCGCGACTTCAAAAATATTAGGGTGTAAATATAGATGTTGGGAAACATTCGGTCCAAATACTAACCAACACCCATAACATAATTTAGCTTTTGGTCATTGAGTAAATCCATTTTGTCGCGACCCCAGTGAAATTTAGACTGAATGTTGCCCAAATCTATATTTATTTACCGATTTGGTTGGAGTCCCGGCAAGAATGATTGCCTCGTTGTCCAAAAGCCAAATTTTGTGTTACATGAGTATTGGTCAGAATATTGGCCGAATAATTCCCAAAATCTATATTTACACACCGATTTTTTTTAGTCGTGCAAAATTGATTTCCTCGATAGCCCAAATCTGTGGCCTATTAGTGTTGGTCAAATTTTAGGGTGAGCGTTGAAGTCACGACAAAATTGATTCCCTTGATGGCGAAGCGCCCAATTGTATACTCCATAAGTTGGTCAGCATTAGAACCGAATTTTGCAAAAACTGTACAGGGCTTTTCACGATGAGCGTTAATTAGATGTTTCTGGCAAACCAGACAACGGATCAACCTGAAAATTTGACAGTATGAATAAATGAATATGATCTACATGCCTAACATATTTTAGATGTTGCGGCGTTGCCGCTTCTACTATAAAGTAGCGACTACTTTGATTTTTCAAATGGAACACCCTATATATAATATCATATTATGATTTCCTATTACTTTGTCAACAATTTCATGTACTATTTCCCTATACCTATCTATTACCGTTTAAGAGATATAAATTAATTTCAATTTTTTTTTTACAAAACATGTACTTTTATAAACGCTGATAATCTTGAACTCTCTGATACTAAGACGATCAAATTCGAAATGGAGTGGAGTGATACCATGAGGATCTTCACTTCGAGTCATATTTTTATTTGCCTCATACAGGGTTTTTAAGAAATGCAGATACTTTGTTCACATGAAAAAAGGAGTGGAAGTCAACTTTTTCAAACGGAACACCCAGTATATTTACACATTTTTGAGCTCTACACCCAATTTTAGATTGACTTTAATCAGATAATGCTATTTCGATTTCGAACCCTTTTCGAGATAAACTGTTTCAAACGGAAACTGACGTGATTTCCTTGTATTCAGCACTTATTTTTGAAATTTAACAGATTTCGATGTTCCTTCATCAGTCACAGATAATACAATGAACAAATAATTATTAAAATACTCTTCAACCATCAAATGAAACTTCTCTTCAAACAATAGTTTTATTAACGTTGACACACGAACTGAAAATAATTTCATGAATTAGTAAGTTAATTCAATTATCAGTGTATTTCAGAATATGTTAGAACACATCTCCACCTCTACTTAAACAAACATGTAATCTCTTCAAAAGATTTTCATGTGTAGCGCTTCTGATTAAGTCTGGAGTTAAAACTATTGAAAGCAGTTCTAACTCTCGATTTCATATCTTCCATTGTTGTTACTGGGTTGGAGTAAACCATATTTTTAATGAAACCCCACACAAAATAATCTATTGGATTGCCATCTGGTGTTCTACGAGGCCAACGAAAAGGTAGATTATTACCAATCCATCTGTCTTCGAAGATTTCAGTTAAAGCTTCCCCTACTGAACTAGAATTATGGGGTGAAGCACCATCCACTTGGTACCATAGACGTTCTCTTCCTGGCCTATTATTTAAAATCATTTGAATTCCATTTCTCAGTAAATCTTCATATTTTGTTGCATTCAAGTTATCATCATAAAACTCGACATAAAAAATTGACTCATTCTTTATGGCACAAAATACATTAAATTGGCATCTTTCTTGATAACCCCTTTGGCGAACGACATGAGGATTTTCTGGCGCCCAATAATGACTGTCGTGTCTGTTGAAAATTCCATTCTGTGTAAACTTGGCCTCATCTGTCCATATGATATTGTCAAGGAAATGTTCATCCTCTTGAGTCTTGACAAGTAACCATTCAAAGAATTCCACTCTACGAGGCAAATCAGTCTCTTTCAAATGTTGGACACAGCAGAATTTATAGGGATGCCATTTGTGTTTATTACGAATGCGATAAATTGTCACGTAGGGTATACCTATCTCTCTTTCAGCCTCGTGTAGAGAAGCAGTTGGAAATGCATTAAAAAATCCCAAAACTATTATGCCATTGTCATCATCATCCACTTCAGGCTTTCTACGAATGATTTTTGGACGAAAGGTTCCATTCAATCTACCGTTTTGTAGTAGTCGATGTATCACATTATTATTCGGCTTCGGAAGTTGTGGATACCTTTCATGAAATAGTCGGCATGTTCTACATGCAATTCTATTGGACTCACCATGAATAATTAATAAATTCAAGAAATCTTCATTACTGTAACCTAATCTTGACATTTTTCTATTATAATTAGTATCATAATCAGTCAAAACCACCAACGAAAGTTTGACGTTTCAAAATTGGATCATTTATTTTTCCAAAGCACACTATTAAAAAATATTAATTTGCAATGTTGTACGGTAGAGACACTCAATACCTCAATGCATACAAATTGTAACTTTTTCTAACGTACATATCAATTTCAAATTGACTGATTTGAGACTGTTGAAAATCTAAATCGAAAAGAAATTGTATTTCGTAGTATAAAATAGATGTTAAAGCTCAAAAATAAGTGCTGAATACAAGGAAACCACGTCAGTTTCTGTTTGAAACAGTTTATATCGAAAACGGTTCGAAATCGAAATAGCATTATATGATTAAAGGTAATCTAAAATTGGATGTAGAGCTCAAAAATGTGTAAATATACAGGATGTTCCATTTGAAAAAAATGACTTCCACTCCTTTTTTCATGTGAACAAAGTATCTGCATTTTTTAAAGGCCCTGTATGAGGCAAATAAAAATATAACTCGAAGTGAAGATCCTCCTGGTATCACTCCACCCCACTTCGAATTTGATCGTCTTAGTACCAGAGAGTTCAAGATTATCAGCGTTTATAAAAGTACGTTTTGTAAAAAAAAATCGAAATTAATTTGTATCTCTTAAACGGTAATGACAAGGTATAGGGAAATAGTACATGAAGTTGTTGACAAAGTAATAGGAAATCATAATATGATATTATATACAGGGTGTTCCATTTGAAAAATTAAAGTAGTCGCTACTTTAGAGTAGAAGCGGCAACGCCGCATCATCTAAAATGTTTTAGGCGTGTAGATCATATTAATTTACGCATACTGTCAAATTTTCAGGTTGATCCGTTGTCTGGTTTGCCAGAAACATCTAATTAACGCTCATCGTGAAAAGCTCTGTATATTTTTAAACAAATTTCGTTTTGGTCGCGGCAAAATGGATGTGCTCGATGGCTAAAACCTAAATGATGTACCGGGATATCAACAATGAATGACCGAAAAAAAACTGCTTTTTACAGAATTTTTATCAAAAGTATATTCCAAGTTACTAGTGAAATTAGGCACAAATATTTATTTCATCTTCGATTGACATTTCATAAACGTACATAGATTTTTCCTTTTTCAATTATTTCTTTATCTACATTTGTATTACAATAAAATAGTTTTTTTTCAAAACTCATTAATAAATTAAGCAGGACTTTCAAGGTAAATTTATTCGTGTATTTTATGCCTTTTTCGTAAATCAATTTTTTTTAGGTTATAATGCCTTTTACTGTGGAACAAGGCAAGTTTATTTTGGAGGATTATTTCCGAAACGGCGAAAAAGATGTAGATGGAAACTGGAAGTATTCAGTACGATTATGTGTTGAAGAATATCAACATCACTTTCAGAACATCGAATTAGATGATGTTTTATGCCGACACATTCGAAGAATTGTTAGTCGTTTTCATGAGCATGGTAGTGTTTGCAAGGGAAAATCTACGGGTCGCACAACTGTACTTACAGAGGAAGTAGTGGAAAATGTACGCACACATTTGGAAAGAAGTCCGACAAAACAATGCATTATTAATTCATTATTTGCTGTGCTTTAGATCAATATATACAAATTTGAGTTATCTTAAAAAACAATAGGTACATCATAAAGTAGACATGGTAACTAGTTCCATATGAGAAGGACTAAATCAGTGGTATATAATCTGGAATAAGTTTTTGTTCAAAAATTAGAATGCAATGCAAAAGTGACATCGAGCATTAAGTTAAATAAGTTCTTTTTTTCCATTATAATGTATTTGTGATGTTCACCAGTGTACATTCAAAGATGGTCAGCAAAAATGGTGTACCTGACTTGTGCTGAATATGTTGAATGTATGCATTTATAATAAACTAACCAGTCATACATGTAATTTGTTTTCACTATATTATTTAACAAATATATCACACATTGATTTCTGATTAATGACAAATTCATTTTAAAAATTCATTTAAATGTTTTAATGTTTTAAAGGTAACATCATCTAATATCGCTCCTTTTTTTAAATATTCACTCTCCACATATTCACACACTTTCTTCGAGTTCTCAGCTGTAATTTTTTTCAATTCTTCATTGCCAATTGCTTAACACCTTCCATTTGAAATGTCACATTCCTCACTGCTATCCGATTTTTCAATAGGATTTAATTCAGTGGTACAAAGGGAGACGAAGGACAGCATGACCATTTTCAACTAGTAGCTTGTCTAGAAAGGTTTCTTCAGCAACACATTCTTGTAATTGGGATAATGGCATTGTCATCGTTCCTTCTTTTTCTTTTTTCATAAATTGGTACACATTGTAGATAATTTGCCGCCCTTGGCTATGAATTACCTTTCGATTATTCATTTTCAACCTGACAACAAAATTCATACATTATTGCCTATTTCAAACCACTCATGTCAATATAAATAAAAAGATCATTAAACACTCATCTAAACAGTTTTTACTCTCTAAACTGTACATTATTCTCGTAACCAAATTGAGGTTAAAAAGCAAAATTTGTTTTAAACATTAGTTTTAGTATATAAAAGCACTTACAAAACTTGAATTTGACGAGTAAATACCATGTATTGGTTTAATACACCAGAAATACGCCTTGGAAATCCAGAAAATCTGTAATATCAATTAAAAATAATAAATGATAATTTTTAACCAAATTTTTGCATACCTTATAACAATTTCCCTTTAGTCTTAAGAAAGACTAAATTACAATTATTGAAGTTTTTGTACGTCTACATAATACGCAATTCGTCATTCACCAAAGTTTTTGTCATTTATGGTAGTATTTATTTTAAAATCTGCATTTACGTCACTGGGTATAGCACAATTTTCATTTTAAGGATGCGGAACAGTAGTACTGTTCTAGGAGCGGCAGGGTCAAACAATGTTGATCGCACTGTACCTCATGAGTGTTTCTGAAATTTTGGGCTAAATGTTATTCCAAATCTATATTTATTTACCAATTCCGTTGGGGTCTGACAAAATTTGTTTTCTTTATGGCAAAGAGCCAATTTTTGTGATACATGTGTGTTGGTTAGTATTTGGGCCAAACGTAGCCTAAAATCTATATTTATACACAGATTTCATTGGGGTCGTAGCAAAACAAGCTATATAACAATTATGCATATTTACTGAAAGACTGATTGCTCAACGTCAACAGAAAAACCCTGTATAAGTAATTATTTTGTGGACTATAATAGCAAAATCAATTCAAAGATAATTTTGAAAATGATAGAATAACTCGAAAAAATGCTATATGCTATGTGCTAAATGTTAAGTACAAATACACAAGCAATAAAAAAATGTAGTATAGGAGTCGCTTCGAACACTCTGTTTCAAATAAATATTTTTTATAATTGCACCTACGAAATTGTAAAAATCTTGATTATTAAATTTAGTAGTTTTGCAGTTTCATTTATAATTCTCTTTATCTCATAAAGACAATTAAAATTGTCGAAACGTCAAAACTATTACAGTTCGATAACCAATTGAACATTTTTTGGGTTGCACTTTTCTTCATAATGACTTTATTACAATGATTATTATCAATCTCATTGCACTAGAGTACTCGAAAACATGTTAATAACCGTGGTTATTTATTTGGTGAGCGAGTAAAATTTGTTTACATTTATTTTTTGTACATATATTTCAAATATTTTTTTACAGGTGATACTTTCCCATAGCTTATGTTTAGCAGCTGTAATAAACGAATTAGTCAACGAATTTAAAGGTATTCTGGCAAGTACTCTTAATCTACGTTGTAATTTTGAATTTAGATGTTTCCCAACTTTCATCAAAAGTTTTTTTCCAAATAAACAACCGTGTGAATTTCTTAATTGTTTTATTATAATAATTTAATATTAGTCAAGTTGCTTTGGTATGTATGAATCCTTGCGATATTGCAGGCTCACATTCTATTAATACAAGTAATTTGACTGTAATCTCATTATATTTAGAATTTACACCAGTTCTACATTTACATCGATTGGGGCTTGAACCTTGATGGCGCAATTGGTTAGCGCGGTACTATAGCAAAGTACAGGTCGTAGGTTCGAATCCTACTCGAGGTAAACTTTTTATTTATGTATTTAATAAAATTGATAATAATTCTTAATTGTTTGTTTAATTGCATAGGTACATTGTTTCAATCAGAATCGAGTTTCTGTAGCATGTTCCTTCTTTGAACGTAGCTAGGTATGGTATTTACGAAATGGAGTAGGTAACAAGAAGCGGAAAATGTAAAGGCTGCTTACAAGTACAAACACAAACTCTGAAATGGATAATTCGAATATAAATTTTGTGGAAATACTATCCCGGCCGTCGTATTGATGGTAACAATTATAATGTATGACAGGATAGAATACATTTTTAAATAAATACTACTGCATTACTAAGTACATGTGCCATGTCATACATTATTATAATCATCAATATGACGGTTGGGATAGTATTTGATATCTCTCAAACATTTCATTTTCCGTAAAGCACAATGAGCACTACCGAACTACTAGCGTTGCGCACGAGTAATTTAGTTAACGATAGCTTCACAACCCTCAAATAGATAATTCCAGAGTGGCTGTTGAGCATTCTTGAATGCCTACTCGGTTGAATCAAAACGGTTGAGAAAAAAATAATTTACGAAGTTCTACGTAGTTTCGCTAGCATTCGAAACTCTCTATTGATGTTTACACTGCTTCACAGAAACTTAACGAGTTTACGTTATTTGACATTATCTTAGGGCTACTAGAATTGAGAAAATGAACCACCATAAGTTACGCGTTGTTAAGCGATATGAACGCGGTCCAATCCTTTATTGTTATACGGCGGATTGCATGACCAGTATAGGACAAATCAGCGTCTTATCACTACTGATTCAGTGAGGCTGTTTCATCGCCGATCCATCTCATCGTCGGTTCAACCTATTGCCTGGACTAGTCGATAATTGGTTGCAACAATATAAACATAAAAAATGGGCGAAACTTTACATTTTGTAGAACTGACTTAACTAGTGTACTGTTTGCAATACCAAACGCTATAAGAACTCGGCCGATTAATAAAACAAAATACTGCAGAATACCACTTATTTATTTATTCAACCTATATTGAAAGAAGTGAAACAGCAAAACAAATACAAATCAATACGTCAAAATTCCTTTACCATTATTAGGTCATGCGTAGCGTATCTTTATAATTTCTTCGTGTTAGTCTCATCCGATAATCAATCCGTCGACCGTAATTATTGAAAAACGGATCAACAGAGCAATGGAATCAACTTGTTTCAAATCCGCTTTCGCTAATTGCTAGCCTACCCACTAATGAAATGCAACTCTTATACAGATCTCGACCAGGTAACACATACTAGGCCAAAGGTCAAGGTCAACAAACTGCTTAACGGACACCGTACAGCAAAATGTATTTTATTGCTCTTTTGTCACAAAATAACAGACTTAAAAGAAATATACTAAGATACTTTTTCAAAATGTATTGTCTACACGTATTAGAACTGCGAATCATATGATAAGCCTTATGTCGCCAGTCAAAATGTGTCTTTCATTAATGTTTGTTTTATTAATTATTATAGAAAAAAAAACATTTATTTACTCTCTTTTTCATACTTCGATTATATATACTCGCGTTTCCAATAAGGCATTGTTTAATAAGACAACACAGGGGCGGCTCAATCCGTTTTTAAAATCTAGAAACATGTTCCGCGGGGCTATTATCGCGACCTCGTATTAATTTGAAAACTAATATTTGAAATGTTTAGATACATCTTTAATAGAAACAGATATATCATATAATTAAATGACGGCGGTGACTCACTCAGTGCTTTGTTGTCAAAGCTTCGGCCGTCATATAGTCCATGGCATGGGAATAAACTTATATTTAATATGCACAATTTTTACTATGCCATTTTTCTGTCGACGAATTATTTCTGAATCAATAATATACGAAAATTCATGAAACCTACATTGAACGGCCGACTTTTTATTGCTTATTATTGTATTTTGATACTTACGAACTGTTTTAACAAGAAATTTATTTGACGACCACATATGGCAGTCAAATGCACTTTGCCACCTCAATGATGGTAAAATGCCCACGTATGGCCGTTCTATTGATAATATATATATATATATATATATATATATATATATATATATATATATATATAATTATTTATACACATAAATTAAGAAATATTTACCTTGCACTAATCTATGACTATAGATGGAATGCACGCAACATTCACGGTCGCTCTTCTTGATTATTCTTTTTTTTCGTAGAATAATTGCCATGTCTCGCGATAATATTTCTGAAGACACAACTCACACAGACTGCCCGATGGTCAGCCAGACTACGCGCGAACAGCAAACCAAACAGTTTATGTTGGCAGGTGTACGTGTATACGGCCCAACCAGACTAAACTTATAACAAATAAAAAATTAGGTGATATTGTTATATTATAAAGGTAAATAGCACCACGGTCTACCTCAGAAAGGTGCATTGCTTACAAAACTTACTGTAATTGAGAACTCATTTTGAACAAGTCGTGAGGAAGGCAGGTATAACCAGTAATGCATTTTAGTAGTGATTAAGGGCCGGTTCTGGACCAGTTCAAGGTCATTCGCCCTCTGGTCGTGAGAAATGTAAGCTTTTGGATTTTTTCAAGGTCAAACTTTTGGCGAGAAATTTAAACTTTAGGAGCTCGCTAAAAATTGCAATGTCGCCATTACAAGGTCAAACGTTTTGTCGGAAAATTTGTATGTCAAGGTCAGAAGCTAAAAATAGAAATTGCAATGTCATCATCATATTACAATTCTTAGAAGTCTAAAAATAGTGTGGTCAAGATCAAAGGTTATTGACCTGTAGGGGTATCGTATGACATTTCTTAGAAGTACAAAAATAGAATCAATTCATGGAAACAAGAAGAATGCGAGTTGTTGTCTATGGTAAAAAGTAGACCAAGGTCAAATGGTGCTTATATTGACTAAATTGGGTCAAGGTGAGATAATTTACTAAACTAAAAGTAGGTGTGTATTTAACAAGCTTAAACATGTTGTCATAGGTACTTAAGTCAAGGACACAATTTTGTGATATAAACCACAGCGAGGTGTGAACAGAAATTGCAATGTCATCATATTACAATTCTTAGAAGTCTATAGAGTGGTCAAGGGCAAAGTTTATTAACCTGTAGGGGTATCGTATGACACTTCTTAGTGTTTCTAAACTAAAAGTAGGACAAAGTAAGTATTTAACAAGTTTAAACATGTAAGAGGTACTCAAACCAAGGACACATTTAGATCAAAATTTAAAGGTAAAAATAGAAATTGCTAGGCCATCATACTACAATTCTTAGAAATCTAAATATAGGGTTTTCAAGGTCAAAGAGTAATTAATGACCTGCAGGTGTATCATATTACATTTCTGAGGGATATAAAAATAGAATTAGTTTATGGAAACAAAAAGAATGAAAGGTTGTTGTCTATGCTAAAAGTAGACCAAGGTCATACTACAACCCCACCATGTGTAAATTACAGATGAATCATTTCCTCAACAGTGTTTAGTCCCAGTACAATTGCGAGCAAGTAAAGTCGTTATAATGCAAGCAGCAATATCATTCCTGGAGCGATATACAGGAATGGACAGCATCTCCTGATGGTAGCAGTTATTGATCATCAGATGCAGATTAGCTTACTGATGCAATTCTCAAAGCACACTCTCCCCTCTACCATAAAGAATCGTGATGCAGTAATATATATAGAAGGACAGTTCTGGTGTCAACTCAAAATTCAAAAGCGTTCTCGAATCAGTAAAGATGGATCTATCTGCATTGAACAGTAGCACTTTCTGTAAATCCTTCACGAACGTAAAAGACGATTTTATGAATACTTCAAAAAAGAAGATCGCATTGAAAAGTTTAAGCAATATCTGGTTGAGAATGACGTACACATTACCATAATGAAGAGAGCTGCTATTGATGAGACTAAAAAAATGTAGCGTATAATATGATGTCTGCAGGTATATTGGCTAAGCTCTTCAAGGTTAAAATTTATTGGTATCATATTACAATTCATTCAAACCAATTTTCAAGGTTAAATTTTATTGACAAGGTATTGAGAAGGTATGATATTACAGTTCTTATGTTAGACTCTTCAAGGTTCTTAGGAATAGCAAAATAAGCATTCTTAACCAATGACACATGTAACTGGCTTTGTGAGTATTGTCAGACTTTGTGCATGCTCGGTATTGCTCGGGTATCCTCGTGGAGTCGACCCTTCTATATAAGTTTAAATTTTATAATCACATATTCGCTTCGACATCATGTTTTTCTAAAAAGTATATATGTTAAAGCAGTGTTTTTGCACATTAAAATCGCTTACGTATTTACTATTGTAATAGTGTGTGTAAACTTAACCAGAAAATCAGTTCTATTTGTTTAAATGTAGCATGTAGAAATACTGCACTATTGCATTAACGCATATACAACGCGCTAACGAAGACAACCAGACAAATATAGAAAAGTAATGATTGTTATAATTGATGTGCAAGGATTCAAAACAGCAAGAAATATATTTACACCTAAGGAACTAGCGATATATAATGGAGAGCAAATTGCTCATTATATATTCAAGCCTCCATTTCCATGGCACACCTTGGATAGTGAATTTCAAAAACAAGCTAATTGGTTAATTCACAACCACCACTTTATCAAGTGGGAATATGGATATACTTCTCCACGTCTATTCCCTCGTATACTTAGTGATTTCATATCAACAACAGATGAGGTGTACGTTAAAGGACGAGAGAAAGCTGATTTTATTCAAAAAATTTTAAAACAACGCATTAACGGTGTTTGAAGAACAACCTACTTTACCCAAACTTCATCTATGCTGTTTTTTCCATACACAAAACACTTGTCACTACGCTTTGGCTCATGTATATCATTTATATGAAAAAATTGTAATGACATTCTAATAAATAAAGATTTATTAACTAACATCTATATATACATATCTTATTCGCATGTATTACCTTAACGCTTTTATGAGTATTTCAAAGAACTGGATAATTTTTCCCAAATACAGATAGCTGTAGTTCTTAGAAACAAGAAAAAAAATTATTGAGGTCGTTGAGAGAGAGTGTGGATGCTTATACCGTGCATGAAAAGTATTAAATAAAGGTGTAACATTATCTAGTGTATAAAACGTCGTAGTAAACAAAAATTATTTGTGTGTGTGTGTGTGTGAAATGTTTTAAAATAAATATACTCTTTTTATCACAGCAGTTTAATCGTTAGGTCAAAAATTCTGAATTTTTGAATATAGACTAAACAAATAACAGCGCAAAAGATAGCAGTTCCAAATTTTCTCAAAACTAAAAAAAAAAATGTGAAAAAAATTGTATCTTACCAATGGCGCAATTATATGTACGTAAATGTTACCAATTGCTTACATTAATAAATCATAACTCGGTAGTGCTTTACCCAAAAATTCCAATTTTTTGCATGTACACTGAACAAATAACAGCCCAAAAGATAGCAGTTCCAAACATGTTGAGTTTTAACTGCTGCTTTAGCTGAGGCTAAGCAACAGTTAGAAGCAATAAGACGCGCTAAAATAAATAGAGAAAACGTGTTACGTACTTTAGAGGACCTACCGATTTAAATTAGCATGTATAGTTTTTAGGAAATTTTTGTTTTTAGATTAGTTAGATCTGAAAGCTCACAATTTACTGACCATTTTACCGCATTAAATATATATGTATGTATTTATGTATGATTAGTGTACAATCAAATAAATGTTATCTAAGAATAAGCATTTGTGTAAAATTTTTTTGGATAATGAGAACCTAAACTGCTTTCAGTGTACTGCGTTGAGCTTTTCTGCCGGAAACAGTTACCGCTTCTGGGAAACAGCTACTTGTTTTTGAGAAACGGGTACCGGTTTTAGGTCTGTTTTTGAGCTGTTTTCGGAAACCGGGAAGCTGTTTTGAGCTGTTTCTGCCTGTTGCTGGAAAAATAGGTATCTGTTTTTGAGCTGACTGCATCAAAGTTTATACTATTCACATTTTCGGTG
Source organism: Vesta saturnalis (assembly GCA_036346205.1). NCBI lineage: Eukaryota > Metazoa > Arthropoda > Insecta > Coleoptera > Lampyridae > Vesta > Vesta saturnalis. The sequence goes on along the minus strand of JARFJB010000708.1, from coordinate 2,731,288 downwards.
ATTACAATGTTCTACCGAACAATTTACAAATTGTTGTTGGCTTCAGCCAACTCACTGCATAAACGTTCCAAATTTTCACTATACTAAAATTGAATTTATCTTAATTAATTAATAAAATAAGGATATTTCTATTAAACCACATATATTGCAACTTTTTATTAGTATAGGTACTGTTTATAAAACAGAAAAAAACACTTGTAATTATGTCACAAAAATTAAGTATCCTTAACAATGTTCCGTTTAATAGTATCAAATAAAACCATATCAAATTATTTTCTTGTAAATTCAACAACTGGTGATATCACTAAACATAACCAACTGTCAATTTTACGTTTCAGGTGTGAGAGTTACTATTACTTTATCTCATAAAAAAATCGTTAGAATCTATTTCAGAAAAAAACCATATTACAAATACTTTACAAATATGTTAAAGTTTTGTTATACTATATCATATTGATGCTCAATTAATTTGGTGAATATTAAAAATGTACGTTTTATATCGTGATAGTAATATTTCACCTTAAAGAGTTTCCACATTTTTTTTTAGTTTTTAGAAAATTTAGAACTGCTATGTTTTGCGCTGTTATTTGTTTAGTCTATATACAAAAATTCAGAATTTTTGACTTAACGATTAAACTGCTATGATAAAAAGAGTATATTTATTTTAAAACATTTCACACATATAATTTTTGTTTACTACAGCATTTCATACAGTAGCTAAGATAATGTTATTCACCTTTTCTTTGTAATAGTTTTATGTGATAATTATAAGGTTACAATGTCATTTCTTCCTATATAATTTAATAAATCGTGATAAGAAACTCGTTTTATATGAAAATTCAATTAAACCATACGGAAACTTCTTTTTAAGGATTTTTCGTTTGTAATTTTCTTCTTATATGCCTACACACACTTTATTTTTTTATTCAAATGAATACTGTTAAAGTGCCTTTTCTTTATACAATATAACATGCACTACTGTAATTAATTACTTACTTTTTAAAGTCTTTCATTCAAATTACAACACACCTTTATTTAATACTTTTCATGCACGGTATAAGCATCCACACTCTCCCTCAACGACCCCAATAATTTTTTTCTCTTGTTTCTAAGAATTACAGCTATCTGTATTTGGGAAAAATTATCCAGTTCTTCTTTGAAATACTCATAAAAGCGTTGAGGTAATACATGCGAATAAGATATGTATATATAGATGTCAGTTAATAAATCTTTATTTATTAGAATTTCATTACAATTTTTTCATATAAATGATATACATGAGCCAAAGCGTAGTGACAAGTGTTTTGTGCATGAAAAAAAACAGCATAGATGAAGTTTGGGTAAAGTAGGTTGTTCTTCAAACACCGTAATGCGTTGTTTTAAAATTTTTTGGATAAAATCAGCTTTCTCTCGTCCTTTAACGTACACCTCATCTGTTGTTGATATGAAATCACTAAGTATACGAGGGAATAGACGTGGAGAAGTATATCCATATTCCCACTTGATAAAGTGGTGGTTGTGAATTAACCAATTAGCTTGTTTTTGAAATTCACTATCCAAGGTGTGCCATGGAAATGGAGGCTTGAATACGTAATGAGCAATTTGCTCTCCATTATATATCGCTAGTTCCTTAGGTGTAAATATATTTCTTGCTTTTTTTTTAATCCTTGCACATCAATTATAACAATCATTACTTTTCTATATTTGTCTGGTTGTCTTCGTTAGCGCGTTGTATATGCGCTATTGCAATCGTGCAGTATTTCTACATGCTACATTTAAACAAATAGAACTGATTTTCTGGTTAGGTTTACACACACTATTACAATAGTAAATACGTAAGCGATTTTAATGTGCAAAAACACTGCTTTAACATATATGCTTTTTAGAAAAACATGATGTCGAAGCGAATGATATGTGATTATAAAATTTAAACTTATATAGAAGGGTAGACTCCACGAGGATACCCGAGCATGCACAAAGTCTGACAATACTCACAAAGCCTGTTACATGTGTCATTGGTTAAGAATGCTTATTTTGCTATTCCTAAGAACCTTGAAGAGTCTAACATAAGAACCGTAATATGATACCTTCTCAACACCTTGTCAATAAAATTTAACCTTGAAAATTGGTTTGTATGAATTGTGATATGATACCAATAAATTTTAACCTTGAAGAGCTTAGCCAATATACCTGCAGACACCATATTATACGCTACATTTTTTTTAGTCTCATCAATAGCAGCTCTCTTCATTATGATGTACCTACTCTACATTTAATCAAAAAATAGAAGACATTTTTTTTGCAACAAAAAATATATAATTTATTTCCAAACAATTATACATAGATATATGTTATTATTATTATTATTTTACAGAAATGTTAAATTAGTCGTCTTTCCTACAGTTCCGGCGCTGGTAATGTGTACGTCATTCTCAACCAGATATTGCTTAAACTTTTCAATGCGATCTTCTTTTTTGAAGTATTCATAAAATCGTAAGGGAAATATGCACTTAAAGTTCTGGATTCCAATGATAATATGTTTACCTTACTTTGTGTCGATGGTATTCATATCAATCACTTTATATTTTGCACCCACCTCCAAGTCTTTTACGTTCGTGAAGGATTTACAGAAAGTGCTACTGTTCAATGCAGATAGATCCATCTTTACTGATTCGAGAACGCTTTTGAATTTTGAGTTGACACCAGAACTGTCCTTCTATATATATATATATATATATATTACTGCATCACGATTCTTTATGGTAGAGGGGAGAGTGTGCTTTGAGAATTGCATCAGTAAGCTAATCTGCATCTGATGATCAATAACTGCTACCATCAGGAGATGCTGTCCATTCCTGTATATCGCTCCAGGAATGATATTGCTGCTTGCATTATAACGACTTTACTTGCTCGCAATTGTACTGGGACTAAACACTGTTGAGGAAATGATCCATCTGTAATTTACACATGGTGGGGTTGTAGTATGACCTTGGTCTACTTTTAGCATAGACAACAACCTTTCATTCTTTTTGTTTCCATAAACTAATTCTATTTTTATATCCCTCAGAAATGTAATATGATACACCTGCAGGTCATTAATTACTCTTTGACCTTGAAAACCCTATATTTAGATTTCTAAGAATTGTAGTATGATGGCCTAGCAATTTCTATTTTTATCTTTAAATTTTGATCTAAATGTGTCCTTGATTTGAGAACCTCTTACATGTTTAAACTTGTTAAATACCTACTTTGTCCTACTTTTAGTTTAGAAACACTAAGAAGTGTCATACGATACCCCTACAGGTCAATAAACTTTGACCTTGACCACTCTATAGACTTCTAAGAGTTGTAATATGATGACATTGCAATTTTTGTTCACACCTCGCTGTGGTTTATATCACAAAATTGTGTCCTTGACTTAAGTACCTATGACAACATGTTTAAACTTGTTAAATACACACCTACTTTTAGTTTAGTAAATTATCTCACCTTGACCCAATTTAGTCAATATAAGCACCATTTGACCTTGGTCTACTTTTTACCATAGACAACAACTCGCATTCTTCTTGTTTTCATGAATTGATTCTATTTTTGTACTTCTAAGAAATGTCATACGATAGCCCTACAGGTCAATAACCTTTGACCTTGACCACACTATTTTTAGACTTCTAAGAATTGTAATATGATGATGACATTGTAATTTCTATTTTTAGCTTCTGACCTTGACATACAAATTTCCCGACAAAACGTTTGACCTTGTAATGGTGACATTGCAGTTTTTAGCGAGCTCCTAAAATTTAAATTTCCCGCTAAAAGTTTGACCTTGAAAAATCCAAAAGCTTACCTTTCTCACGACCAGAGGGCGAGTGACCTTGAACTGGTCCAGAACCGGCCCTTAATCACTACTCATTTTTCTTGTCGGATGCCACTCAATTTATACGTTTAATAATTAAAATACATCAAAAATTGAGATAGTTGTACCTTATTAACATAGTAGGTAATCTGAACAAACACTAAACAACTGCATATATATATATATATATATATATATATATATATATATATATATACTCAAACGTTTTTATCTTAGAAACAGAAAACAGCTGTTTCTTAGATAACATACGATAATTTCCATTTGTCAATAACGTACCATTAAACGAACTGTAGACTATATATAAGGTAATTTTCAGATTTTCCACATACCAATAATGGAAAAACTACAAACGCAGGCAAACTAACAGCAAGCGGTAATGATACGAAGGGCATCTCCATTTTTAATTATTCAAGACAAAAATTGCATAACATCCACTTCATTTTATGACGTCACCACCTCACTTTTGCAGATAGGTAATTTCATTAAAATTTCAGCTTTTGCTTAAGATAAGCGTGTACTTTTGCTCCCTATTAAATATTATATATACATATATATATATATATATATATATATATATATATATATATATATATACAGGTGAACCTTATCTAATCCTCCAAAATTAAAGAAGTACTAGAACTCATCATTCTAAGAAAAAAAGTTCATATGTACATGGGTCCGGAAATGCTTCGTTTCCGAGATACAGGGTGTCAAAGTTGAAAATCGCGTTTTCTTCAATATCTTTCGACTGTTTCGAAATAGTTTCATGAAATTTCGTATACGGGGTTTTTTTTTGGGATGACAAGTTCAAATTTGTGGTCCATTTAGTTGTGGTTTCTAGAGGCGCCAGCAACCATTTCGACCACTTTAAATCTTTGCAACTTTTTTGTGCTACACTGTATGCCATTTTGGACTAAAAAAATCGATTCTCCTGTCTTTTCTGCTACAAAAAGGTATATCTTAGTGAAGTCGCTAGGAGCAACCCTTTCCGAGAAAAAGACATTAAAAAAAGAAAAAAATTAATATTAAAAGTATACATGTTGTATGTCTAGGCATTCTATCGTATTTAATTATGGATTTTTTATTAAAATTTTATTATCAATGAACGCAAAGAGACAGATAAGTACATAAGTAAACAAGTAAGTTACTTAGTAACAATTAAAAATTCTTATTGATAAACCTGTCAAAAAAATACCCTCCGAAAATGTGTATGCATCATGAGTTTTAAAAGCGATTTTCTCGAAAAGGGTTGCTCCTAGCGACATCACTAAGATATACCTTTTTTTAGAAGAAAAGATAGGAGAATCGATTTTTCTAGTCCAAAATGGCATACAGTGTAGCACAAAAAAGTTGCAACGATTTAAAGGGGTCGAAATCGTTGCCGCTGGCGCCCTCTAGAAACGACAACCAAATGGACCACAAATTTGAATTTGTCATCCCAAAAAAACCCCGTATACAAAATTTCATGAAACTATTTCGAAACAGTCGAAAGATATTGAAGAAAACGCCATTTTTTTTTTCAACTTTGACACCCTGTATCTCGGAAATGAAGCATTTCCGGACCCATGGACATATGAACTTTTTTGCTTAGAATGATAAGTTCTAGCACGCCTTTAATTTTGGCGGATTAGATAAGATTCACCCTGTATATATAGGGTGATTTTTAAGTTGATGTTTTTTTTTAAACTGTGTATAGAACTAATTAAAATAAACAACTTTTTCAAATAACATTTTTTAATTAACTGAAAAATAAAAGAGATATTTCGTTTTAAAGGAATAAGCAGTCAAATTCTGTTCTACACAATGCTGTGCGCGATGTAACCACTGTTCGGTGACAGCGCGTAATAACGAAATTCGTTTTGTTTTAATTGTTGCTGTTGCCTGTTCTATGCGCCCAATTAATTCTTCCCACGTGTTTACCGATGTTTTAAAAATTAACGCTTTCATGTAACCCCACAGATAAAGATCGCATGGTGTAAGGTCTGGTGAGCGAGGTGGTCACGCAACTGACTCATTGGAAAAGTATAATCCAAGAACTCCCGCGCTTCTCGTCTAAAGTGAGAATGTGCTCAGTCTTGTAGAAGCCACATGTTTTGCCTTATATCCAATGGCAATTCTTCCAGCAGATTAGGTAGATGATTTTCCAAAAAATTCAGATAATTCTCGCTCGTTAAACGGTCTGGCAAGATGTGCAGACCAATGAGTATTCCATTTACAATTCCAGCCCAAACATTTACGGAAAATCTTTCTTGAAAACTTGATCTCCGTATAGCATGGGGATTTTCAAATGACCAAACATGAGTATTGCGGAAATTGTTGATTTCATTTCTGGTGAATATTGCCTCGTCCACGCACAAAATTTTTCTTGTAAAATTCAAATGATCTGATTGTTTTGTAAAAGCCATGCACAGAACTCAACTCTACGAGGATGGTCTTGAGGAATAGCGCGTGTACACGTTGAATGTGAAATGGGTACAACTGATTTTCCCGCAATGTTTTCCACACCTTTGTTTGACTTACACCGACCTCACGTGCAATTTCTCTAGTACTTATGGATGGATCTTCCTCGACAATATTCAAAATTTGTTCTTCATTCTGCATATTCACAGCTTGTCTCGGTATTCCTACATGCCCTCCACGATGTTCTCTTAAATAACCAGTATCCCTTGCCCTCTGAACGAGATTTATAAAACTACGGGATGTCGTATGCACTCTTAATGGAAAGCGTTCTGCATACAGCCTTGCAGCTGCAGCCGCACTTTGACGACACTCTCGATAAATCAACAGCATGTCCACGAGTTCATTATTTTCATACACATGAGCCATTCTTTATTTTTGAATAATCACAAACTGACTGAAATCCAACACGCGATTAACTGACAACGAATTGACACATTTCTGCTTGACATAAAAAGTGTAAACAGAAACAAAACAAACATAACAGCCGTCTTATCACAGAGATTGTTTGCAGTTCCATAACAACCCAAATATGCCAGTTGCGTGACCACCTCGCTCACCAGACCTTACACCATGCGATTTTTTTCTGTGGGGTTACATGAAAGCGTTAGTTTTTAAAACACCGGTAGACACGCGGGAATAACTAATTGGGCGCATAGAACAGGCAGCGGCAACAATTAAAGCAAAACGAAAAAATGTTATTTGAAAAAGTTGTTTATTTTAAGTAGTTCTATACACAGTTTAAAAAAATGAAAATGACTCTTTGTTTAATTCAAGCTTTCGAAATCTTCTTTCTTCATCAGGAATCTGTGTAAAATGAACATAAGTGAGAAATAATCTATTAACATCATAAAGATTACTTACTAAATGCGAGAATTATAAACTAACTAACATTATTGTACAGTAGAATTGATGAATACAATGTTGCAATTACAATTTAAAAAGACAGTTATTGAAGTATTTAAAAATTTTTAAATATATATATATATATATATATATATAGATATTTAATTTTAGGAAAATTTGGAATGTGATCGGTGTTTTTAATGTTTTGCTAAAGCACAAGAAGTTTTTCCTAATTTACAGTCACTTCTATGCTGAGTATGTCTTGTTTTAAGCCATTGTGATGTTTGTCCAATATATACTTTATTGCATTCGCTACAAGGGATGGAATATACAACATGCGAGTTACTAAGAATTGGAGTTCTGTCTTTTAATTTTGAAAAAAGTTTTTTGATAGGTTTAATGTTATATTTCGCTATAAGTATTTGTTCGTTGTTTAAGGTATTACATAACATTGGTGTTAAGTTTGTATGTAAGGGGTTCTTCTGTTAATCCTGTTTGTTTGTGTCAAATATGCATTTTGAAAATTAATTTGAGAATTGTACTGTATAATAAATTCTTTAATAATGTTTTTGGATAACCAGTGTTACTAAAAATCAAGAATAAGTTATCTAGATTCTTTTTGTGTAATGATTGATGCGAAATCTTAAGTATTCTGTTCTTGAGACCCAGATCAATATTAATTTTTTGATTAAAAGGATGATTAGAATAGTAATTAATATATCTACCTGAGTTAGTTGGTGTTTGATACCAGTCTATTAGTAAACTGTTATCAGGTTTTCTTATGATTCTAGTATCTAAGAAGGGGATACTATTATTGTTTTCTTTTTCTAATATAAACTGAATATGTGTTTTAAAACTGTTAAAGTCACTAGAGCTTAATGTTAGTATCATTGTGAATGGCAATAATTATATATCCGTTTTACGTCACTTTCTAGTCGTCTTATAAATATCTCCCCTGCATTAACCCCCCTATACAGCTCTAACTTAGACCACGCATCGATTAAACTGCACTTAATATAGTAGCTAAAAGAGTATGGTTCGTGTTTACACGTCTTTATCGTAAATGGTTGGTTTGGATCTGGTACTAATAGCGCTTCAAAATCTGCATATACTACGAATGGTAGAACCATTTGTTTCTGATAGTTCCGAAACGCGAGTATATTTTCAGGGTAGAATTCTCCGGTTATGTCTTTTTCTTTGTGTATACGAAGTTACAGTCATGTAACACGTGGCGGGTTAATTGCTCCTTGGATCTAAAGTAATACAAGCATGCATCACAAAAATACATTGCTCCGTTCCGCCGAGTTATTTGGTTGCTAAGTAAACGAGAAAAATTCTTTATCCATACATAATGCTGATTATCTGTTTAGTTATTGACTAATAATAATAAATTAACATGCACTGACTTTTTGTCTTTGGTATAGTACAGAGGTCCCAGTACCTCCGTGACACGGTAACCATCTCGATACGTATCGTCTAACCCATAAACATTGATGGAAATGTTATTGCTCTCGAACGTTGAAATGTTAGTCAGCTTAACAGGAAACTCTACACCATTCCAGTTGAATAACGTTCTGAAATCAGGGTAAGAAGATGTGCGTTGTGGTACTCCCGTTGGTGTCACTAGTGCCGAAACAACAGCCCATGCAAAGCAGCAATTATCATTATTTTTTACATTGACTATGGCGTTGTTTATGTGCAGATTCCAGCTCGTGAAGGAAAGCCATATAGGATGAACCCGTGGTGGGAGAAAATTTAAGCATTTTCACCTCTAAATATACGAATTGCACCAGTGTCCACCCTACAAAACAGTTACTAGTATTAGATTACAATAGTTCAATAGTTTCAGTAATTCTTTGGAGATACTCATCCAACACCATCCCGACACTTAAAATATCATATTTTGTTTGAAAGGATTTCAGTTCTATGCTTTCTCTACTGCTCAAAAAGTACAAACCAAACAATTCAACATTACATTTCAAGGAGAGGTGTTTCTGCAACTGAATTTGTAATAGTTTCAATACGTTCACTTTAATTTTGCCCATAAACGTTTGCACTTAAGTGTGGGTATCGCTTGGTGATAATCTGTACGAAACAATACGTTGTTTAAACGCATTCCGAATCACTTCGACCCCTGTATCGACAAGTAAACACACATTTGATTTATGCCTATGGCTTCTAAGGTGTCCTTGCAACGCATGCCGAGGTACATCCATTGAGCAATCAGTGCAGTGAACAATCTCAACACTTTTTTTACTTTTCTTCGGTACAGATTGAGTGCATTGCTACGCATTACGCTTTCGTACGTTATGCAAACCCGATGGACTTGGTTGCACAACACTCATCAACTTGCTTAAGTGTTGCTTTTGATGTGTGGTTTTGCGGAGTGTTCAGCTGTACGTTCTCTGCAGTTGCATATCCCTGTGCAGTTGGTGTACTACATGCTCTCGTTATCCAACATACGTTTCGTTGATGCCGCACGAGAGAGTCCTTTCTGGAGAACTCTTTCATGCATTCGCATCTGAATAGGTTCTTTTCACCTGTAAAACCTCGTTTACTACTCTATACCTCTAATCGTTTAAGACAAACTAGTCAATTACGTATATAGGGGGAGCAATTGCACTTACTCTGTATTGTAGACAAGCTGGTTTGAACTGATGGGAATCTGAAAGCGTGCAAGTATAAAGTTCGAGTGTGAATGGTAATACTAGAATCAGTATGACATATATACATTCCGTTGGGAGGCGCTTATTTAGCTAGTCAGCTGACCGTATATACATAGTAACAACGTAAGCGTAAACGTACAATCAAATTCAAATTCAAAGTTCAAATTCAAATTCAATAGCAATAGTTTGTGTTCAGTGTGCAGAAGCATACCTTCACATACGCGCGCGCGGCGCGCACACACACACACACCGCGCGTGATATTAAATAAATATTCCTCCCCCACCCCAAACAAAAATAGCGTCCGTAAGAAATGCCCTAATCCATTATTGTACCGATATCAGAGAGATATGATAAAAATATACATCCATTTTTTTCTAACCCTTTCCCTTAAAACAGAATAATTATAGACGATCTCATTATCTAGTACGGGTACCTTAACAAAATACACAGGTGCAATTAAAACACTTCTATGTGTTTTTATACATAAAATCTACACACAGAATATAAGATTATATTATGTATTTAAATAAATTATATGATAGCATACATTTTTCACCTCACAATCAAGTAAATTGCAATCATTTTTTATAAACTCTAACTATATAAAAATTATCATAGCGCATCCCACTTCTCTGTGTGTTTTTTCTACATAAAATGTACATACGTCACTATACCAAAGATTACATTTTGTACTAACATAAATTACGTAATAGCATACATTTTAACCCACGCTCAAGTAAATTGCACTGATTTTTTTTCAATAAACTCTAATAAGATTATCATACCGCATCCTTTTTTTATTGAAAAACAGTAGTTAGAAAAAAAAACTTAATTTGTATAGGTTCTTTATCTTAAACTGTGAAATTTAGAAATAATTAACTATCTATAAAAAAAAATTAGCATACAGAGCTTTTATGCAGGAATTAACTACCTTTGAAAATAAGATAACTTGCTTTACTATCTGCAATGTTCAATTAAAAAAACTTGAAATCTTCTTAATTTATGACCAGATGGTTCATATATTTCTACAAAGATATATACTATAGTATATGTAACAAATCGTAACTTTCTTTAAATAAAACACTTATAGCAATATTCCTGATAATGGTATTATTTGCATAAATATTAAGCTATGTCTGATATTATTATTGATATTATCCTGGGTTCCCACTTTATATATGATCATAGGGAATTATACTATTACTTATATTAAGCATTAAACCTTTCTAACTAGAACTGTTTTCCGCACAATGCTTATAAAAATTTAAACTAGATTTGAAAATAAGATAACTTGCTGTATTATATGCATCTTTATAAAAGTCCACTTAAATCATTAATTCGTAAAAAAGCGAGCTCCAGATTTGCCTGCATATTAACCAGTATACAACAGATCATATTGAAAATCTATTTAAAAAATAACTTATCTCAAACAAACTGGTTATATAAAGTTCAATACTAATACTTTCAAATTATAAGTTTCTTTTATACAAAAAATAGGTAAGGTAGATGCTAAAGTAAATTTATTTAATGAATAATCTGTCTCGTCATACATGAATTTCAATTACTTAATTTAAATGAATGTAACTGTGATCAGAAAAAAATAACTAGTATCGAATTATTTTAAAAAGCATCTGATCACAATGCAATTCTATCTGAATATTAAATAAGTAAAAGTCGTCTTACCGCATCTGCACTTCTGCTGCAACGGCAGTTGATTTGACTGTCGCTGGTTATTCGCACGACCGGTATTCAAGCACCGTTATTCAGGCCTACATCACATAATTTGTTCAATTAAAAAATAATACATGTGCATATATAGTAAGATCATATTACAAAAAAAATAATATATCACTAATATGTTACAAATAATAATATAAAAAAAAGATCTTACCCTCTCGATATATTGCATGTGAACACTTTGTTTCAAATAATATATCTTCATAGCAAAATGCATCTGCTTTTATACTCAATGTGAAGGTTAAGAATGCATAAATTGGAAAATATGTAGTATATTCCCATATATGGTAAGGTCTTAGTGAAGGCTAGTGTTACTTTGTACCTACTTTGTATTATGCTAATTAACTAACGCAGAATGTACACAAACAGATGCGGTCTTATAAATACAATTTGATTGACCTACTTATATTTAGTTTTCATTGCGCGAGCAAATTTGTTTTATTTATGTGTACGTTAACCATTTGTGCATTTAGTGTTCTAATGGTGTTTTTTCTAATATTTTTCATGTTGGAATACCATTTATTTCTTACGTAAGTATACGTACTTTTTTTTATTTAAATCTGTTTAACGTGTATTACACCCAGAACTCGTTTTTTCATATATAACATCTGGTTATCGGTCTTGTCTAATAACAAACTTTTTTTGCTATAATTTGGAAAAAAACCTCCTGTCTTTTAACAACTTATCTTTCATGACTTTAATTATCACACTTCGGGTAACCTATTAATATTTTTTTAATGAAAAAAACTCGTTTGGTTAATTATTTATACTTTATTCTATCACTTGCTTCTTAAAGAAAAGGAAATTTAGTAGAAAAATGTTTTATGTATATTATTTAAACGCTAATGCCTCCATAGACCTTTTCTATTATTGTGTAGACAGTCTAATCATTATGAATAATTGTTTCTTTCTTTTACAGATCATCCCATCCAGGAATGCAGGAGGAAGTCGAAATTTAACTCTATTTTTTATTGCTAAAGGGAGTAGGTAAACATCTAACTTTGTTATTCATTTTTTTTCTTGTAAACATCACTGACCGGTTCATACTATAAATTCGTGCAAGTGTTTATAGATTTCAAACAAAACACGTTTTAATGTAATGTTATCTACTTATTAAGCTTTTTTTCTCACAGACGCATTATTAATTATTCTAATACTTATCGTTTATAACTTAAATACTAGTTTTTATCCCGTTTTTTTTTATTCAAACTTTTTACATGTTATAAAGAAATATTACTTTTCAAAACCTGCTCGATCTCAGAATTTTTATTATTTATTGCTATTTCCTGAATAGTAAATCAACAATCTTTCTACCACTTTTTTTATGTAAACAGATCATATTTTAACTGTCATTCCCTACTCACAAACTTTTTTCACACTTATCATATACATCTAATCTTTTTTTTATTTCTTTTGCAGTTCCCACACACCTTCTGCAGCAAGGCTCCTTTCCACATCTATCAACGACATGGTTCAATGTTTCATATGTGGGGTTAGAATAAACCGATGGCAGCCAGATGTCAATCCGTTACAGGAACATCTACGATGGCCACCACACTGCACGTATGCTCAGCTCCTCGCACCACGTCCACGCAGATGTAATGAAACGGAAGTGGAGAGGACCTTCTGCACTTGTACTAAATCAAAATGTTTTATTCCTAAAGAAAATCATATATCTGAGTAATACATTTGTACATGTTTCTATGAATTAAATATAATTTGTACGTCTTTATTTCTACATGAATTAAATATAATTTGTACATGTCTTTATTTCTAGATGAATTAAATATATTAACATATCGTTTTCTTTTATTTTGGTAAAAAGTGTGGGTGAGCAAAAAACATGCAAGTGGGCAAAAAACCTACAAGTGAGGTGGCCTTGGGCTAGAGTGGCAATCAGGTGGTTAAGGATAACGTAGGTCACACGGATGGCCTTGAAATTGTGGAACCTGAACGCGTGATATGTTAAAGTAGGTCACAGTGATGACCTTGCAATTGTGGAACACGGATCGCCTTGTAATTGTGGAACAGGAAAGCGGGGTTTGTGACCTTGGCTTTGTGGTAATGATATGTAATTAGGTCAAACATTGCGCTTTTTTGACCTTGGTATTGTGGCGACCTTGGAATTGTGGTAACCTTGGAATTGTGGTGTGTTCCAGAAGTCTTCAATCTTACCTACTAATCTTTATGATGTTAATAGATTATTTCTCACTTATGTTCATTTTCACAGATTCCTGATGAAATAAAGTATTTCGAAAGCTTGAATTAAATAAAGTCATTTTCATTTTTAACTACACCGCATCCTGGTACCGTATTTTTATAATCACTACGGTCGTTACTTCCCCTAAACTTTTATATATATATATATATATATATATATATATATATATAATCTAATTAGACGCCTTTGCATACCTTACACAAGGGAGTAAAACGTAAAAAAACATACCAACGTAATGTAAATATATTTAGCAATAATAATACAATAATAATAAAACAAATTAAGGTAACGATAGCCAAAATTTGGCACGTTACAAACTATCGGCCGATAATTTAATTTGTAGTGTGCAATTAGCCTAATATAAACCAAAACTGTTAAGAACAATGTACCTGAATACCTGTAAGTGTATGAATGTATCACAGATAGTTAATAAATATTGGGTATTGTGAAGTTATTTCCTGTTGAAATTTCTATGTACCGGGTGGCCAACTAAGAATGGACGCCGGCTATATCTCGGGAACTGTCAATCTGGGAAAAGAATACTAATAGCTAAATCGGCCAAGAGAAATCGCTGGAAATTATGTTTTCAAGTTCCTGCGATGACCGCTAGGGGCCTACACCAACACCAAATTAGAAAATCGGCATTATCAAGATATGTCCAAAATAGTTTTTTATAAACCACGTAAGCTTAGAAACATTTTCTTCTTTTAGCATTTTTCTCTATTTTGTTATATGAGGGGAGGGGGAGAGAAGAAAATGCCATAACTTCTTTTTAACTCAACCGATTTTTATAAACTGAGTCTCGTTTGAGAGAGGCTTATTGGGTACTTCTAACAAAATATTAACATTGTCGCTTTAGTTTTTTTCTAGTCGGTAGATGGCGTTTTGTAACAATGGGTAAATGTTTGCAATTTTCTCGAAAATTTCAAATGTAAGGGTATAATTATTTTTAACTCACGAAAAAGAGGGTGAAAAAACAGAACTTGGTGAAAACCGCAAGTAGATATCTTCTTTCGTTACACAAATATGAAAAAACTAAATGTAAAAATATATCTTACAAGTAACAGAATTAGACAGCAGGTTTAACTGTCACTACTTATTAAAACTTATTAATTATTAAGCTATTAAAACAAATTGTCACCCGTACTATTTAATGCAGAGCTGCAATCTCTCACGAATAGACAGAATAGCAGTCTAGTAAAAACAAGTAGGTCTTGAAATGCCAAAAATAACACAAAACAATAGCCACTTTAAATATTGTTTTGCGTGAAAATAATATTAGCTTCATTAAAGTTTTTCGTGTTTGATTAACGATTAACGATTTGAAAATACCGTTAACAAATGAAATAACATTTGATATGCTTGCTGCATATTTTGAATTCAACTGTTGCTGCAAGAGTTTACGATATGCAGTATCAAAATAAAAAAATCAAAATCTCCGCGGTCTTCGACGATTCCATACACAAACGGGGACGGACAGCTCGACCACGAGCCACTTTTCTGTATAATTACATCGTTCAGTTCGACCACGACACCTCTGTCATCGGGTTAAGGAGCTAATTAACTCTTTCTAAGAATCAATTTAATATTTTAATTGAAGAAATAGTAATAGCAATAGAGTACAGTAGTTTTGTTTATCTAATCTAACGGGGATTTTATATCAGGTGACAGACATTATGATTTCATCCTGGTCGAACTGAAGGGTAGACTCCAAGAGGCATTAATACAGATACTCGTGGTCGAACTAACCGGTCCCTAAAAAAACATGAAACAAGTCTTGGAAGGAATGTTTTTCGACATTTAAAACATCAACCGAAATACCAATATTTCTCAAAAAAGTAAATGTACTACGGTATGTACTATTACATTTAAGGCAATAAATAGAAAATGAAAGTCCTAACATATTGATGAAAACCGTCATCTTTCTCAAAATCGACAATTTATGCACATGAAGAGAATAAAATGCAACCTAGGTAGATAATAATCATTTCTTAGCGAAGGCATCCGTCATAAACGTTAGTAGGCTCTGAAAACAATACATCAAAACATTAAAAGATTTAAAACATTTTAGTTTCAGGTCAGTGTCATTTAGTTGCCATTTTTCAAAGCTTGTTCTAGATTTTCCAAATCGCAGTGGTACCATTTCGCATGAGAAATGCTACAGTTGCTGCAAGGGTATATGCGCAGAAATATCCCGATAGACCTCCCTTAGCAAACAAGTTTTGCTTCGAGTTACCCATCGTTTGCGAACAACTGGAAACGTTCATGTTCCCGCCCTAGAACTATTGCGCAGGACTTCGCTACCGTTCAAAACATTCTCAAGGAGCACAGGTAAGCGAGCTTTCGATTTTGAAACTCCACTATAAACTTACAAAGGTCTTATTATAAGTTTTTGTTATGAACGAATAAGTTCAAAGGTAAATATAAACATCAATTCTACATACATAAAGACAAAATTTACATCGATTGGGGCTTGAACCTTTGTGGCGCAGTTGGTTAGCGCGGTACTCTAGCAAAGTACAGGTCGTAGGTTCAAATCCTACTCGAGGTAAACTTTTTATTTATGTATTTAATAAAATTA